>SRVM01025429.1:0-10180 GCA_007570785.1 Antilocapra americana
AAGTAATATAATTAGTGATGTTTATTATACTAGAACAGTTTCTGTCCCAGATGGTTTACATAGATAGGCACCTAGAATATGTCAAAAAATTTTAAGATGTTAACTAAAAATTTTACTAAATCTAATTTCAATTGTAATGCCATATGATAAAAGAAATGAAGACAAAAATAATAATTTTTATAAATTAATTATGAACTAATATTTATCCAATTGTACATAAAAGGAAATAATTAAAGATAACAATTTGAAGTTAATTTAATTTTATACAAATCAATAGTATTTAGAAATTATGGTGTTTATCCTGACCTTAGACATTGCTCATAAACATCTGCACATTTGCCATAATTGATCTCTAAGTGTTATCCTTGATATCTAGATTCATTTGTCAAGTTACCTAGTGAAAATCTGCACTTGGCTATCTAACAGACATCTCAAACTTAACACATGCAAAACTGAACTCCTGGCTTTCCTTCTAAATCTGTTACTCCCATTGATTTACCCCTTCTCAGTAAATGGTAATGCCATTGTTTTAGAAACTCAGGAAGAAACGTTGAATTCATGTGCATTAGTTAGAAATTGAGCTAACTAATTTCTATAAGAAATTACAGATAACTGCAAGCAACAAAGACCTAATTACAATGGTAAACATAAAAGGATTATTTTTCCAATGCAACAAGTATCTTTAGATAGGGGCAACTGCTATTATCTGCTCAAAAGTTTAACATATGGTTTTTATAATCATCTTGGCTTTTTGTCCACATTCCAGGTAGCAAAGAGAAGAAAAAGACAAGGACAGCTTGTACACATCTTAGCTGAAACTTTTAAATTGAAATATAATTAAGTTATAAAACTATATTAATTTCAGATGTACAATATTGTGATTCAGTATTTTTGCAGATTATATTCCCTTAAAAGTTATTACAAGATGATGGCTATAATTCCCTGTCCTATATAATGCATCTTTGTTGCTTATTTATCCTATACATATTATAAAGTACTTTACTTGAAAATCCAACCCCAACTTTTAATCTTGCATTTCTGTGGCCATCCTCATTTGAAACAGAAGCTGAGAAATATAATTCTTCCTTTTACTGTACTTCCCCTTCTTCATTATTTTTTAACTTAAGAACACTGTCACTTTCAATAGGAATTTTTATTGTTAAGCAAGAAGGAGACAATGATAAGCAACTTACAGTTCCTTCTTTTTTAGCCTCTATCTCTTTCTTTCTTTTGTGCTATACTTCCAGCCCATAAGGAAATTTTGCCATCTTTCCAATGAAAAAAAAAATGCATCCAAAATGTGATCATTTTTCACCACTTCAACTGCTACTGCCTTGTTCTAAGAAAATTAATTCACATTTGTATTATTTCAGTAGCCTCTAATTAGCCTTTATGTTGGCTCTCACCCCTGCTGTTCTCTATTCTGTGCATTAAAGCCATGCAAATTATTCTAAAAGAGTTGTCATCAAAACCTCTATTCTGCTCAACATTTTCCAATAAGTTTCTATCTCACTCAAAGCAAAACTAAAAGTTCTTGCAGTGATTTAAAAGTCCTTGTTGTCAGACCTTCTATATTCAGCTCCTAATATCCCCTCACTTAATCACCATGTTCTACCTTGACTTGCCTGTTCATTATTTCTCTACCATATGAAACACATTCCTGCCTTAAGTTCTTTGAGCTGGCTTTTTCCCCTTACTTACCCTGTTACCACCTCTACCTTCACTATATTTACACTTAAATTTTGCCTCTTCCTCATAAGGTCTCTGTGCTGGTTCTCTTGCTATCTCTTTCTTCACTTTTCTAGCTTTCTCCTCTTGAGAACCATGAGGAGTACCATGAGGGTTTTTAAGTATCAAATTATATATATATATATATATAAATTTAATATGTTCAGACACAAATCCCTAAGTATTTTGAGACAAATTACATTTTCTCAGTTTCTAGATTGACATGCCACATAATCAAATTATTGCAGTAATTATTTATTTAAACAATTTTGCATCAGCAATACTCAGCTTCTCAACTTTCAAACAACATACTAGAAATAGTAAGGAGTTTCACTGAATATTTTAATGAACATTACATTTTATCTGTAATTAAGGGATACTAGGGAAACTCACGTCCATGGAACATGTAGCAAAATGACTGATATGAAGCGTATTAGAGTTCTAAATTTTTTTCTCATATATAATTCTTCCTTTTCTCCCATTAGGCCAGAGGCATCCAATGCCTCAAGATATATGGAGACCATTCTATAAGGATATAAAGATACATTTTTAAAAAAATTACTCATTTGAAGTCTAAGAGTATTTTTAACCAAAAAATGGAAATATTTTTATAAATATTCTGGCTTTTCATTTCAAGAGCTGGACAATTAAGAGAGAAAATTATTTTCTCAAATTTGTCCAAATATTATGGTTCAAAATCGCAATGATTAAGGTTGAAATATTAGATTATAGAATTTATGAAAGCTCACCATATATTAGAGAGAGACACTATATATGATAAAAGAGTGTTGTCCACCATGGAGGAAAGGAAGAAAATTGTGTGAGCATAGGAAGGAGACAGATATATATATTCAAAGCAGATAAGACAAAGCCTTCTGGTCACTTGTCGTATGGAAAGATAGAATTATGAAATTAGGTGTTCAAGTAAAAAAAAATCCAGAAAGTTATTTTGCTTCACTTTTTATGTAGAACTCTGGAAGAAAACATCATCACATGTAACACCTCACACTAAATTGCTAGAGACATTCTTTCTGGGGAGAACCAGAAGTTTCTGCAAGGTCTAAAAATGTAAAAGTGTTTCTGCTTGCTTTTTAAAAGTATAATAGTGTTGACAGGATATGTGGCCAAAATAGGTCTGGTCTTAAGACAATGGGGGCTCTGTGATCCTTAAGAACAGAGGTCATGGCAGTGTCCAGATATCAGCAGTCAATGTTAGGAACTGACCAAAACTCAGGCAGGATCAGTAACCACAAAATAGATAAGGCAAACATAAAGGATGGCACCGTAAACTAAATGAGATGAGACACCAGCACAGATCAATTTTGTTCAAGAGGACAGCACACACACGCTTCCCACATTTTGATATCCTTCATGCATCCAAGCCCAAGCAGAAATCAGAAGAGAGGGGCACAAATTTATATGTACTTACGTTGTTTTGAGTTTGTAATTGGCTCACTAAAACTCAAAGGTGAGCAGATGTAACTTCTTAGGTTACCTTGATAAATAATGGCATAGATGGCCAAAGACAAAATAGAAAAGTAGAGAGAAGAGGAAGTTTTACTTTTTAGAATTACAGTGAGTGCCCTACATAGGAAATTTCAATTAGTGAACTTTCAAATATGTGAATGAGAATACACATAACCAGTCGCTTAAGTTAGTTCACATATCTGGTGTACATTGTCAGGTGGGTGAACCTGCTACAAGAAGTTGAAATTTACTATACACTGCTGTATACAGTGAAGTAGTACAGTATCTTTATTTTGAGCCCAGGATGCCCAGAAGCAAGCCTAAAAGTAGTGATGATTCAGCTGGTAATATTGTACATTTCTTTCTTTTAATTTAAATTATTTTTTACTTGAAGGATACTTGCTTTACAGAATTTTGTTGTTCTCTATCAATCATCAGCATGAATCAGCCATAGGTATACATATGTCTCCTCCCTCTTGAACCTCACTTCCATCTCCCATGTGACCCCATCCTTCTAAGTTGATACAAAGCTCCTGGTTGAGTTCCCTGAGTCATACAGCAAATGCTCATTCGCTATCTATTTTATATATGGCACTGTAAGTTTCCATGTTACTCTTTCCATAAATCTCACTCTCTCCTCTCCACCCCCCGCCATGTTCATAAGTCTGTTTTCTATGTCTGTTTCTTGACTGCTGCCCTGCAAATAAATTCATCAGTAAAATCTTTCTAGATCCCATATGAATGTGTTAGGATATTATAATTATCTTTCTCTTTCTGATTTACTTCACTCTGTAAATTAGGCTCTATGTTCATCCACGTAATTGGAACTGGCACAAATTCGTTCCTTTTTATGGCTGAGTAGTATTCCATCATATATATGTACCACTGCTTCTTTATCCATTCATCTACTGATGGACATCTAGGTTGCTTCCACGTTCTAGCTATGTAAATAGTGCTGCAATGAACATTGGGTTACATGTGTCTTTTTCAATTTTGGTTACCTCAGGAGATATGCCTAGGAGTGAGATTGCTGAATCATATTGTGGTTTTATTCCTAGGTTTATAAGGAATCTCCACACCATCTTCTATAGTGGCTGTATAAATTTACATTCCCACCAACACTGCAAGAGGGTTCACTTTTCTCAACACTATCTCCAGGATTTATTGTCTGTGGACGTTTTGATAATAGCCATTCTGACTGGTGTGAGGTGGTAACTCAATGTAGTTTTGATTTGCATTTCTCTTTAATGGGCCATCTTGAGTGTCTTTTCATGTGTTTGTTAGCCATCTGTATGTCTTCTTTGGAGAAATGTCTGTTTAGGTCTTTTTCTCACTTTTTGATAGGGTTGTTTGTTTTTCTGATATTGAGTTGTATGAACTGCTTGTACATTTTGGAAATTAATTCTTAGTCAGTTGTTTCCTTTGCTTTCATTTTCTTCCATTCTGAGGATTGTATTTTCACCTTGTTTATAGTTTTCTTTGCTGTGCAAAAGTTTTTAAATTTAATTAGGTCCCACTTGTTTATTTTTCTTTTATTTCCATTACTCTAGGAGGTGGGTCATAGAAGATCTTGTTTTGATTTATGTGATCGAATGTTCTATGTTTTCCTCTAAGGGTTTTATAGTTTCTGGTCTTACATTTAGGTGTTTAATCCATTTTGAGTATATCTTTATGTATTGTGTTATGAAGTGTTCTAATTTTGTTCTTTTACATGCAACTGTCCAGTTTTCCAAGCACCACTTATTGAATAACCTATCTTTGCCCCATTGTATATTCTTACCTCCTTTGTCAAAAATAAAATTCCTATAGGCACATGAGTTTCTTTTTAGGCTTCCCACCTTGTTCCATTATTCTATATTTCTGTTTTTGTGCCAGTACCATACTGTTTTGATGACTGTAGCTTTGTAGTATAATTTGGAGTCAAGAAGGTTGATTTCTCCAGCTCCATTCTTCTTTCTCAAAACTGATTTGGATATTCAGGGTCTTTTGTATTTCCATATGAATTGTGATTTTTTTTTTTTGTTCTAGTTCTTTGAATAATGCCAGCAGTAGTTTGGTAGGGATTGCATTGAATCTGTAGATTGCATTTGATAGCATAGTCATTTTCACAATAATAATTCTTCCAACCAAAGAACATGAAATATCTCTCCATCTGTTTATGTTATCTTTGATTTCTTTCATGAGTGTCTTATAATTTTCTGTATAACTTTCCTTTGTCTCCTTAAACAAGTTTATTCCAAGATATTTTATTCTTTTTGTTGCAATGGTGAATGGGATTGATGACTTAATTTCTCTTTCTAATTTTTTATTATTAGTATATAGGAATGGAATTGATTTCTGTGTAATGATTTCATATCCTGAGACTTTGCTAAATTCACTGATTAGCTCTAGTAATTTTCTGATATTATCTTTAGGATTTTCTATGTATAGTATCATATCACAGCAAACAATGAGAGCTTTACTTTGCTTTCAAATCTAATTCTGTTTATTTCTTTTTTCTCTCTGATTGCCATAGCTAGGAATTCCAAAACTATGTTGAGTAATAATGGTGATAGTGGACACAATTGTGTTGTTCCTGATCATAAAGGGAATGCTTCAAGTTTTTCACCATTGAGAATAATGTTTCCTGTGGGCTTATCATATATGAATCTGGTGGCTCAGATGGTACAGTGTCTGTCTACAATGTGAGAGACCTGGGTTTGATCCCTGGGTCAGTAAGATTCCCTGGAGAAGGAAATGGCAACCCACTCTAGTACTCTTGCCTACAAAATTCCATGGACGGAGGAGCCTAGTGCAGGCTACTGTCCATGGGGTCACAAAGAGTCAGACACAACTGAATGACTTCCCTTTCACTATCATATATGGACTTTACTATGCTGAGTTATGTTCCTTCTATGCCCATTTTATGAAGAGTTTTAATCATAAATGGGGGCTGAATTTTGTCAAATCTTTTTTCTGCATCTATTGAGATGATCATATGGTTTGTATCTTTCAACTGGTTTATATGGTGTATCACAATGATTGATTTACATAAATTGAAGAATCCTTGCCTCCCTGGAATAAATCCAACTTGACCACAGTGTATGTGCTTTTTAATATGATGTTGAATTCTGTTTACTAGAATTCTGTTGAGGATTTTTGAATCTATGTTCATTAGTGATATTGACCTGTAATGTTTTTGTGTGTATGTGTGTTGTCTTTGTCTGATTTTGGTATCAGGGTGATGGTAGCCTCACAGAATGAATTTGGAAGTGTTCTTTCCTCTACAGTTTTTTGAAATAGTTTCAGCAAGGTAGGCATTAGCTCTGCTCTAAATGTTTGATAGAATTCCACTATGAAGCCATCTGGTCCTGGGCTTTTTTGTGGGGGGGGGGGGTTGGAGGGATTTTTGATCAAGGTTTCCATTTAAGTGCTTGTAATTAGGTTGATCCTAATTTATAGTTGTTTCTGGTTAAGTCTTAGAAGATTGACTTTTTTCAAGAATCTGTCGATTTCTTCCAGATTATTGATTTTATTGCCATAGAGTCACTCATAACAGTCTCTTACAATCCTTTGTAGTTTTGCATTGTCTGTTGTAATTTCTTTCTTTTTTAAATTTCTTTGTTGATTTGATTCTTCTCTCTCTCTCTTTTTTTTCCTTGATGAAGTTATCTAAAGGTTTGTCTATTTTTTCTTCTCAAAGAACCAGCTTTTAGTTTTATTAATCTTTGCTATTGTTTCTTCCATTTATTTTTCATTTATATCTACCCTGAAAGTCATGATTTATTTCCTTCTGATAACTTTGGGTTTTTTTGTTCTTCTTTTTCCAGTTGTTTTAGATGTAAAGTTAGATTGTCTACTTGATATTTTTTTGTTGTGTTTCTTGAGGTAGGTTTGTCTTGCTATAGACTTCCCTCTTAGAACTGCTTTTGATGAATCCAATAGGTTGTGAGTTGTCATGTCTTCATTGTCCTTTGTTTCTAGGAATTTTTTGATTTCCCTTTTTATTTCTTTAGTATCCTGTTCTTTATTTAGAAGCGTATTACTTAATCTCCATTGTTTTTAAATTTTTTTTTCTTGTTATTTATATCTAGTTGCATAGCGTTGTGGTCAGAAAACATGCTTGATATGATTTCAATTTTCTTAAATTTACTGAGGTTTGATTTGTGACCCAAGATGTGGTCTATCCTGGAGAATGCTCCATGTGCACTCAAGAAGAAATTGTATTCTTCTGTGTTTTGAGGGAATGTCCTGAAGATTTCAATCTGAAGAGATCCATCTGGTCAAATGCGTCATTTAAAACTTATGTTTTCTTATTGATTTTCTGTTTTGAAGTTCTGTCCATAGGGTGTTCAATCTCCTACTATCTGTGTTACTGTAGATTTCTCTTTTTATGTCTGTTAGTGTTTGTCTTATGTATTGACACGCTCCTATGTTGGGTGCATAGATATTTACAATTGTTATGTCTTCCTTTTGAACTGATCCCTTGATCATCATGTAGTTTCATTCTTTATCTTTTTTAATGTTCTTTATTTTAAAATCTATATTGTCTGATATGAGGATTGCTACTCTAACTGTCTTGGATTTCCATTTGCATGGAATATACTCTTCCATCCTTTCACTTTCAGTTTACATGTGTCATTAAGTCTGAAGCAGGTTTCTTGTAGATAGCATATATATGGGTCTTGGTTTTGTATCCATTCAGCCTGTCTTCTGGTTTCAGTATTTACTCCATTTACATTTAAAATAATTATTGATATATATGTTCCTATTGCCATCTTCTTAGTTGATTTTGTTTTTTCAGTTCTTTTTCTTCTCTTTATTTCCTGACTATATAAGTCCCTTTAACATTTGTTGTTAAGCTGATTTGGTGGTACTAACTTCTCTTAACTTGTACGTGTTTGTAAAGCTTTTGATTTCTCTATCAGTTTTTAGTT
The DNA here is from genome assembly GCA_007570785.1 of Antilocapra americana. Lineage (NCBI taxonomy): Eukaryota > Metazoa > Chordata > Mammalia > Artiodactyla > Antilocapridae > Antilocapra > Antilocapra americana. The sequence goes on from SRVM01025429.1 coordinate 8,112, forward strand.
AGATCCTTGCTGGGTAGAGTCATCTTGGTTGTAGATTTTTCCCTTCCAGTACTTTAAATAGATCCTATCATTCCCTTCTGGCCTGTGGAATTTCTGCTGAAAGATCACTTGTTAAACATATGGGGTTTACTTTTTATGTTAATTGTTGCTTTTCTCTTGCTGATTTTAATATTCTTTCTTTGTGTTTAATCTTTGTTAGTTTGCATAGTATGTGTCTTGGTGTTTTTCCTTGGGTTTATCCTATATGGGTTTCTTTGCAATTCTTGGCTTTGATTGACTATTTCCTTTTCCATGTTGGGGAAATTTTCAACCATAATCTCATCAAATTTTTTTTCATACCCTTCTTTTTCTCTTCTTCTGGGACCTGTATGATTTGAATATTGGTGTGTTTAACATTGTCTCAGGAGAGTCTGAGACTATCCTCAGTTCTTTTTTTTTTTTCCTTTTAGTTCTGTTCTTCAGCAGTTATTTCTGCCATTCTGCTTTCCACCTCAATAATCCATTATTCTGCTTTAGACATACTGCTATTGATTCCTTCTAAAGTATTTTTAATTTCAGTAATTGTGTTGTTTGTTTCTGTATGTTTTATTATTTAATTCTTGTAGGTCTTTGTTAATTGATTCTTGCATTTTCTCCATTCTGTTTTCAAGATTTGGGGTCATTTTGACTATCATTATATAAATTATTTTTCAGGTTGTTTGCTTATTTTTCCTTCATTTATTTGGACTTCTATGTTTTTAGATTTTTCCTTCATTTGTGTAGTATTTCTCTCCCTTTTCATTATTTGTTTATTTATTTTTTGACTTATTGTGTTTGAGGTCTCCTTTTTCCAGGCTTCAAGGTTGAATTCTTTCTTGTTTTTGGTTTCTGTCCTTGTAAGATGGGTCCAGTGGTTTGTGTAATTTTGTGTAGGGTGTGACTTGTGCTTGTTCTGGCGGGAGGAGATGAGTTTTTTTTTTTTTTTTCCTCTGATGGGCAGGACAGAGTAAAGTGGCAATCCTGTCTGTTTATGATTGGGTTTGTGTTTTTGTCTTGTTTGTTGTTTGTATGAGCTGTCCTGCACAGGGTACTATTGGCAGTTGAGTGATGCCAGGTTTTGTATACAAATGGTTCACTTTGTGGGAGTTCTCACTAGTTGATACTCCCTAGGCTTATGAGTTCTCTAGTAGTCTAGGGTCTAACAGTCAGTGCTTCCACTCCAAAGATGTGGGGCTTGATCTCTGGCCAGGAATGCAGTTTCCACAGGTGGTCTCTTACGGCATTAAATGGGATTAATACAAATGCACAAAACCAAGAAAAAAGAAACACCCCAGACAAATGACAATTACAAAATCAGGCAAATAATAGCTACAATAATGGAATATACACACATGCATATACACCTACAATAAAATAAAAACAGTCCAAAAAATAAATGAAATAAAAACAAAAGAAGCCAAAAATTATATTCGCCACTTAAGAGCAAAATTAGCTAATGCACAAACTGGAAAGCAAAACTAAAGCAAGGTGCCAGCTGGGAAATAAATAAATGAAAACAAAAAACTAACAAATATGGTGGAAAAAAGAAAGGAAATAAAGAATGGAAGTGCAAAATTAAGAGGTAGATCAAGAAGGTTTATGCATATTAAATGTTAACTGCAACAGGAAAATAATAGTAGGAAAAGCAAACAAAGAAATAAATGTAAAGAAAAAGATAAATTAAAAAATAAAATTAAAAGTTAAAAAAAAGACAAAGAGAGAGACAGAGAAAAAAGGAAAACTCCACAAAAAGCCAAAGTAGAGGCAGAAGAACATAACAGAAATAAAAAGTGTGATTAAAAAAATTCTCAAAATCTTAAATAGATTGATTTAATAGTATTAATAAAATTGACAACTACAGCAGCATAAGGGAAAATAAAGGGAAAAAAAGAAAATAAAAATAGAGGAAAAAAAAACAGAAGAAACTACAGAATAAGTCAAAATATAAGGATAGTAATTTTTTTTTTTTGAGTCTCTGCTGTCAGCGTCCTTTCCTTCGCTGAAAGTCACAGTCCACCTCTCCTCCCTAGGATACCTCCAAAACTGTGCTT
>ML662496.1:0-29543 GCA_007570785.1 Antilocapra americana
GCTGAGACATGTTTTAGAAGTATGTTCAGAAATGACAGCATATCTGCTCTATAAGAAAATAAAAGAATCATGCAGTCAAAAATAAGGGGATGTTAACCTAAATGGGAAAAGAATGATATATGTATGAAAAAGAATAGATATATGTATATGTGTAGCTGAATCACTTTGCTATGCATCTGAAAGTAACACGACCTTTTTAATCAACTATGCTCCAATATAAAATAAAACAATGAGGGGATATATTCCTGTTGTGTGAGATAAATGGCTTAAAGCTAGAGGGGAAAAAAAGCATGCAATCAAAGAAAGGCCAAGTAAATGAAGCCCAGATTCAGAGAAGAATTGATTTGGGGATTCATAATCATAAGAAGTTATTTTCAGATTGTAACCCAAGCATGGGACCCTTATTTTGGTGATACCCTTCCCAGAGGACCCAGCTGACATTTTTATGCATCTCTCCATTGCCAGCCTCCATCCATCCTCCTGAACTCGGTGTACTGCAGGCAGCAGGTCTGAAGTGGCAGTGTTCTGCCTCTCCAGGCATACCACCCAGGGGTTTCGTTTCAAGCAGTGTTAATAACTATGTTATAAAAAGAAGATCAATAAATAGTACATAAATATGGATACAGTAAACATTAAATATATAGATTGCAATCTGTTGCAAGTTCCAACAACACCAACCTACTTACTTGCAGCAAAAAACTCTCCCTTCTTTGGTCACCTTGCCCAAGGTCTCTGATGCCTTCCCTGCTTCTATTCTTCTGCCCACACACGCTAAGCTCTCCAGGAGACCAGGAATCAACTCTGCTTCCAGCCTCTTTAGGGTTTCAACTGACATCCTCTTCTGGGTTTTCCAAGTTTGACTAATGATGCAAAACTTCCCTCAGTCTTAAAAGTGAGAAGGAGTGAAAGGAGGTATCCAGGGATATTTCTCTTACAAAACTGCAATTTTTTGAAGCCCTCTCCCTCCAATCTCACTCCTTTTCTGCCATCCCCCAATTTGCAGGTCCCTAAACCCTAGCCCAGTAGCCCACAAATTGGCTCCTCTGGTAGTGGACTTTGGGCCTCATCCCAAAGCAGGCGACCTAGCTAATAACTTACCAGCAGCAGATGTTCTTCCAGAGCTTTGTCAAGAACTTGGGGGCTTCTGTGTGAGCTCCCCACCCACTCATGGGCCTGTATTTCCAACAGGTATCAAGTATAAGCCACTACTTTGAAAGAGAAGTCAAACATCTGGAATATGTAGAACAGCGCAAAAAAATTCGTGAACAGGAAAAGAGAGAAATGGAGCTGGAACTGGAGAAGAAAAAAGTCGTAAGTTAAATTTCAGAAACCAAAATTGCTTTCCTCTAACACTAGTAGGATTATATTTGCTTAGCTTATTCCACAGATTCAAAAGAAAAAATACGCCTTTTCACATTCTTCTCTTGTTCTCATGGGAGTCAAGAGGACAGTTTTCTGATTTCCTAGCTTAGTGTGAGTCAAACTACCAATTGGACCCCTAGTGAGATTCTATCCAATTTAGTTTCTGAAATTTTCTATATTTCAAAGTCCTTTAGATTTGGTGGTATCTCAATACCAATATGGATACAGAGATTCAAAATTTGAATGCTTTCATTTCATAGAAACTTAACATTTAGTGAATAATGCAGTAAAACAGTGTGAAAAAGAGTGGAATGTGAATTAGGACATGTGGGCTCACATATCATGTCTACCACTTACTAGCTATGAGATCTAGAGCAAGGTTTGCATCTTTGCTGAGTTTTGGCTCTCTTGTTTTTATAATGGGAATACTAGTAACAACCTTTTGAGGTTACTGTGAGGATTTCAGTTAGGTAAGCTGACAAATAATAAACTGTCATTAAGTAGGAGCTAGTATATAGAGGGCATAGTAGCTACTAGTTTTTGCCCAGTCCCATCTGACTCTTAGCGACCCCATGGACTGTAGCCCATCAGGTGTCTCCGTCCATGGGATTCTCCTGGCAAGAATACTGGAGTGGGTTGTCATTTCCTCCTCCAGGGGATCTTCCCAACCCAGAAATTGAACCTCCGTCTCCTGAGTCTTCTGAATTGCAGGTGGATTCTTTACCCCTGAGCCACTGGGGCTCAGAACCCACTTGCCAGCGCAGGAGAGGTAAGGGACATGGGCTCTATCCTGGGTCTGGAAGATCCCCTGGAAGAGGGCGTGGCAAGCCACTCTAGTACTCTTGGTGTGCTGTGGTCTCCTGGTGGGCTATGGTCTATAGGGTCGCAAAGATTCGGACATGACTGAAGCAGTTTAGCACAGCACAGCACAGCATATAGAGACAGGTGAGCGAATATGTATAAATTTTACTGTAATAGACTAGAACTGTGAAATTTGCGACTGAGGATAATTTGGTGTAGGACACATCCTTCTTAAACTCCACCTAAAAGGAACCTAAAGCTCCAAAGCCCCCACCCTCCTCTTTCTCAATCTCTCTTTATCGGTGATTGGGGCCTTTAAAAAGTCTGTGAATTCAGCTCTTCTTTCCTTCTCACTTGAGGTCATCTCAGTCCCTATTTCTGCTTGTCTCTTGCTCATTCCCTTCCTCGCCCTTTTGGCACCAACAGTTTCATAATTGCCTGCTGTTTCCTTATAGCCAAATATATAGCCTCCCCCAATGTAATGACTCAGGTGAGACCCTAGGTCTCAATTAAAAACACAAGCATATGGAAATATTTTAATGTGTTGCATTAGCAAATAGATTAACATTATCAGACTGATAGATACAAATTAGTGTAACGAAAGCAGATGAAGCATCATTTCAAAACATTGTTTAGTGGTGATGAGGTATTTTAAAAAACCAATTATTTGACCTTGTCTACTAACTACAAATAAAATGGTCTTGGTCTGTTCTTTTACACGCTCACAAACAGTGGATGAACTTCTGCCATGGGAGATTACCTGCCAGCTTTCCCCACACCAGCAATCACCCACAATTACTAGGAGTGTTTATTTATTTTTTATAATTTTACTTGATTTACTTATTTAAAAATGTGGGAGGGCCGTGCTGGGTCCTCTTTGTTGCTCAGGCTTTTCTCTCGTTGCAGAGAGTGGGGGCTCCTCTCTGGTTGCGGTGTGTGGGCTTCTCACAGCAGTGGCTCCTCGTGTGTGGAGCACGGGCTCCAGGGCACCGGGGCTTCAGGAGTTGCGGTTCCTGGGCTCTAGAGCACGGCTCAGTAGTGGTGGCAAACAGGGTTAGTTGCTCCACAGCATGTGGGATCTTCCTGGACTAGGGATGGACCTGTGTCTCCTGCACTGGCTGGAGGATTCTTTACCACCGAGCCACCAGGGAAGCCCCTAGGAGTGTTTAAATACCATAGTGACAGCTAATTATCCATATAAGATAATAATAATTTGCATGTGAAGTCCTTTGAAAACACTGGAATATTGTAATAATCATATCTTGGAACTGAGTTTCCAAAACCTTTCCACCTCCTTCTTGTAACCTCATTTCCATCTGACATAGTACCCTCCTTAAAGTAGAGCACCCACGTCTCAAGTTTTCTCTGGAACTAGACTTTGGATAAATGAATACATTTAAAGGGGCTCCTCTGTTACATTTAGAACATGAATAGAGTCACCAAGGAAACAGTTAATGTTCATCAGAAGTATCTCCATACAAGCAATGGCTGATGACAGGAGAAATGGGAACAAACTGTAACAGCCTCAGACAATTGCCCTGGGGATTAAATGAGTTAAATATTTACAGCACCTAGCCAGTAATTGACAGATGGGGAGTGCTAATGTGTCCACTGTTAGTATTGTTACAGAGGGCAGGGATAATCACATCCGTCCAGCAAGGCCGGTCTTCATGAGCGCCCCCTTCAGCTGGCAGAGATTAGGCTGTGCACTTCAGCCCACAGATATGAGGGTAATCATATACCCGTCTCTTTGCAAACATTGAATCTGGATACCACTCATTTGTTGAAAAATAATAGTAATTACAGCTCTAACAGCACACAAAATGGGAATTTTCTTGACTGGACTTTTAGCTGGAGACCCAAAGCAGAAAACAAGCAGTAGTTTCCATGTGATTCATTCAGAATTCAAAACAATTCTGCAGCCCTTAGTCAATGACCCACACTCCAGGCTGCACAGGGGAGGCAAGAGTTGCGGGGAAAGAGGTTGGAAGAGAGGATTTTTTTTTTTGAGAGAAGCATCGGAGGGCTGTGTATCCCCCATTCCTACTCCTGCGATACCACCCAGACCCTGTGAGGAGACCTTCAAGGGAAGCACTGCTGGAGACAGGTTGCTGGTGAGGATGGACAGTTGGCCTCATATCCCTGGCAGGAGGCTCGCTGAGCCACAGAAATCCAACGGCCGGGAACTGACAAGGGACCAGAGCAGCCTGTCCAGGGAGAATATAGGAAACCCAGGGACAGGGACCTGACTCCTATGGCTGGAAAGTCTGCAAACAAGAGGTTGGCTTGAACAGCTCTGCCCGACTAGCGGAGAGAGGACCAGTGAGCAAAGAGCTTGTACTGATGGCAGAGTGAGGAGGGTGAGCTGTGCTGGGGTCAGGTGGAAACTTGAAAGTGGCTAGGCTCAAATCAGATGCCTCAAAGGACTTTCTAAATGGAGAGAGGCAACCTGTGGAGGCAACCAATGGAAGTGCACAGGGAGCATCACAGTGCAGGCGTTGCACTTCTTCACTTATATACCGGCTGGGTTGGGTCTTCAAATAATCTGAAAATGACACTGTTCCTAATACCTAAAAGTGGTAGGAAATGCTGCAGAACCTGTCACGTATGTCATAAAGGACAAAAGTTAGGAGAATAACATCTTTTTGTGAACTGGCTATTGTAGTTAACACCTATTGAGTGCCTACTGTGTGCCATGTACCGTTCCGAGGACCTGCCATGTTTAATAATTCATTTAATACTCACGGTGGTATAAAGTGGTTACAGTGATTAGACTTGAGGAATCTGAGGAAGCAGAGATATTAAGAGAGGGAAAAAGCCAACATATGGCACACACACAGCAGGGGAAGGCGAAAGGAACTTGAGGCATGGTGAACACTGAGAAGAAGAAAACGCCTCTTGCAAACGATTCTCAAGAAACTAGAATAAAATGTGATGGTGGTGCCCGCGATAGAATCCGCAAAGACAGAGTTTTGTGACAAGAGATCAGAAGGCACAGGAAGACCTTAGGGTGGGGAGAGGACCAGAGGGGGAGAAGCGGAACCGACACAGGGGGACTCTGCGGTGGCGCAGCGGTAAAGAGCCCGACTGGCAATGCGGAGACACGGGCACGACCCCGTCAGGGAAGGCCCCACGTCACAGAGCGACTGAGCTCTGCGCCGCAGCTGCTGAGCTGTGCTCCCGAGCCCCAGTGCCACACCTGCCGAGCCCACACACCACAGCTACTGAGGCCTCTGTGCCCTAGAGCCGGTGCTCCGCAGCAAGACAAGCCACTGCAGCTAGAGGGAAGCCACCGCAACTAGAAAATAGCACCCACTTGCCACCGGTAGGAAAAAACCTGTGTAGCAATGAAGACCCAGCACGGCCAAAAAGAAATAAATAAGATTACTTTTTTAAAAAATCACAGGACGACATACCAATATGAAGTAATCGTTAAGTTCATCTGAAAGGAGACCCAGATGAGAAGAAACAAAATCTTAAACATCATAATGACTGCCCTAGCAGATAGTACAATAAATTTAATTAATTAAAGTAAAATTAAAATACTAATTAGAACAGTACTCGTGCAAACATTGACAGATCAAAGAACAAAACAGATGACTCAGATTACTCAGCAAGTGGTGTTGGGTAAATTAGCTGAATAAATGCTCTTTGTTGTTTTTCCCCTCCCCTCCCAACATGCTCTTCCCTCTACCGGTGGCAGGAGCTCATAGGGCAGCCTGGATTCCCTCTGCCCCAGAGAGCCCACATCCAGTCCATCACAAAACTTGATCAGCTCCACCACTAGGAGATACCTTGAGTCTGCACACACTACTCTGCTCATCTTTGCCCCTCCTGTTTAGGGTCAGCAGCCCCTGTCCCTGACTATGCAAGAGATGCCCTCCTGCCCCCTGCCCCACAAAGCCCTTCTGGAGAACAGCAGCCAGTCCAGCCCTTCAGAAACAACCCCTTCCGTGGGACTTCCCTGGTGGTCCAATGGTTAAGAATTTTGCCTTCCCATGGAGGGAGGTGTGGGGGTCTATCTCTGGTTGGGGAGCTAGATCCCACATGCCTCACAGCCAAAAAACTAAAACAAAAGCAACATGGCAACAACTTCAATAAGGGCTTTGAAAAGGCCACATCAAAATCTTAAAAGGAAATAGCCTCCTCCAGCCTTTGGTATCTCTAGTTGTCAAGGTTTTATACAAATGACTTGCTTTTTCCCCCCTAGAAAACGTTTCAGAAGTCAAAAGAACAATTGGAGGCTGAATTGAAAATGGACTACGAGAGTTATTTGGAACTGGAGAAGAACATCCTCAGCAACCTAGGTCTAACCAAAGTGAAAGAATCAACGTCATACATGGAATTAATATAGAAAAGTTTTCTGTAGAGGTGTTTTGGGGGTCTTTGGGACTTTTCTTTTTGCTCATTATTTTTTATGTAAGGTAAACTAGCAAACTAAACATTAAAAAGATTTACTTGTGCATATTAAGTTTTTATCACTACAATTAAAACTTTTGAACTAAGCAATAAGATCCATTTCAGTTTGGGGACTGAATATGCACTAAACTTTGTACTGAATATAAAAGGTGTTGATAATGAAGCTTTCATTTTCCTGTAGTAACAGAGCTTAAGACATCCACACTCAGTCCTCAGCCAACATCTATTCAGAACCCCTGATCCCAGACCAGAAGTAGAAATCAAACTTTTCTTCTATTTATCAGGTTGCTTTTGGCCACATCTCCACAAAGTGCTCCCACTGGGCCACTGCACAGATTATCAGGCTATGAGCTAAAAAAATATTAGTAAATTGAATCCAGAAATAAACGCTGAAAAAGGGTAACATATGAAGATCACATTGAGCTTATCTAGGAAATAAAAGGTTAGCGAAACAGTAGTGCTCAGTCGCGTCTGACAAGAACACTGGAGTGGGTTACAGACCCTTCTCCGGGAGATCTTCCTAACCCAGGGATCAAACCTGCATCTCTTACATCTCTTGCTTTGGCAGGTGGGTTCCTTACTGCTAGCGCCACCTGGGAAGCCCAATGTTAACAGTAGAAAATAAATCAACAGTTGACTGAAGGAGAGAATGTATGATACCAAAAAAACGCAGTAAAACAGTCACTAAAATTCAGCAGCCACTCATGGTAAAACAGTAAATTCTTTGCAACTACAAAAAGAAGGAAACCTCCTTAGTTGGATGCAGGGTATCTAAAACAATCCTACAATAAACGTTATACTTAATGGTGAAAAGTTGAACGTTCCCCTCAGAAGTGTGGAATGAGACTGTGTGCACTGCCCTGTCTTCTGATCAATATCTGGGTAAACTGAAGGTTAAAACTGAGTTGAGAAAGAGCCTAATGTGTCTCAGTAAGAGATTACACACACACACACACACACACAGGGTTTCCCTTGTGGTCCAGGGCTCCCCCGGTGGCACTAGTGGTAAAAAAATAAATCCACCTGCCAATGCAGGAGACACAAGAGATGCAGGTTCAATCCCTGGGTGGGAAAGATCTCCTGGAGGAGGAAATAGCAACCCACTCCAGTATTCTTGCCTGGAGAATCCCGTGGACAGAGGAGCCTAGCGAGTTATAGTTCAAGGGGTCACAAAGAGTCAGACGCAACTGAGCAACTGAGCACACCAGCAATTAAGACTCCACAGTTCCACTGCAAGGGGCATGGGTTTGATAACTGGTCAGGGAACTAAGATTCCCACATGCCGAGTGCCCTCTGCCTGCAAAAAAAAAGTTCAACATTGCAGGAAAGTGACCAGCATGGGAGGTGGGTTGAGGGGAGAACAGCAGGAGATGAGACTGGAGCTGAGACTTGGAGCCAGATGGTGAAGGCTCCCTGAAACTAAGCAAAGGAAGTTGGATTAGAGTTTGCAAATAATGGGGAATTAATGGAAGGGCTAAGCAGGAAGGTGACATGATCAGCTTTATATTCAGGAAGATAAGGAACAGGTTAGAGTAGGAGAGCCTGGAGGCAGGAAATCCTATCAGGAGAGGGTCATAATAGTTCAAGGTAAAAGATTAGGACACCTTGTCCCAAGGCTTAAAATAAAAGTGAAAGGCCGATTTGATGGGGTAGGGAAGACAAAGGATGATGCCAAGGTTTCTAAGTTAAATTGCTAAAACTCAAAGTTATTTACCAAAAGTCAGGTAAGTAGTAGCACAAGTCTGAGTGCCTTTGGCCAGACAACTTACTGCTGTGACACATTGTCCTTCTGTGGAGTAACATTTTATAAGAGCAAGTGAAGACCTGCATGTAAGTGGTGGTGTCCAGCATATACTAGTGTCATTATTGGAGTGTCCCGGGGACTCATCTTTGTGCCCGAAAGATTTTTTTTCTTTCATTTTTTTCTTTTTTAAATCCACACCCATGTCTATCCAGTCTCATAGCTTCACATACAACCTCCATATGGCTAGGACTTTTCTGATGAAGTCAAGCTGTATATTCACTCTACTTGGGTGTGTAACACGTGCATGCTCAGTTGCTCAGTCGTGTCCAACTCTTGGTGACTCCACAGACTGTAGCCCAGCAGGCTCCTCAGTCCTTGGGATTTTCCAGGTAAGAATACAGGTGTGGGCTGCTATTTCCTCCTCCAGGCGATCTTCTCGACCCATGTCTCCTACATTGCAGGCAGATTCCCTGCTTCTCATTCCCTGCAGAAGATTCCATGCTTCTCAGATTCCCCTGAGCCACTGGGGAAGGCTGGGGGTATAGTAGAGACCTCATTTTTTTTTTTAATTTTCTTTACTTTATTGTGTTGGTTTTGCCATACAATGACATGAAACCGCCATGGGTTTACATATGCTCCCCCTCCAGAACCCCCCTCCCTCCTCCCTCCCGATTCCCTCCCCCTGGGACATCTCCGTGTACCAGCCCCGAGCATCAATCCTGGGCTGGAGATTGATTTCACATATGATAATTAACATGTTTCAATGCCATTCTCCCATATCATCCCACCCTTGCCCTCTTCCACAGAGTCCATGAGTCTGTTCTATACATCTGCGTTCCTTTTTCTGTCTCGCATGCAGGGTTCTCGTTACCATCTTTCTAAATTCCATATATATGCGTTAGTATACTGGATTGTTGTTTTTCCTTCTGGCTTACTTCACTCTGGATAATAGGCTCCAGTTCCGTCCACCTGAGTAGAACTGACTCAAATGAATTTTTTTTTTAATGCTGAGTAATATTCCATTGTGTATATGTACCACAGCTTTCTTATCCATTCGTCAGTTGATGGGGAGATCTCATATTTAAACATGTCCAAAACTGAGTCCCTGAATTTCCCTCCAAAGCCCATGCTTCCTTCCCACAGTCCTCTAGTCACCTTGCTTCTAGTTGCTTGGGCAAAAGTCTTGATGTCATCCTTCATTTCTCTCTTTCTCTCACAATTCATGGCCAATCTATGAGCAAATTCTTTTGACCACACCTTCAAAATACACCCAGAACCTGAGCACACCTCTCCTTTCCCACTGTTCCCACCATGGTCCAAGCCACCTTCATCGCTGGCGGAATTGTCGCAGTGATCTCCTAACAGTTCTCTCCTCCGTCTCTCTCACGAGCAGTCAGGTGGTGGTTTTAAGTGGAAGCCAGTGGCTGTCATCCTTTTGTTCAGAGCTCCTCCTCAGCTTCCCAGCTAACTCGGGGTAGGAGCCAAAGACTTTCCTGGACCTGCAAGTGCTCATGTGGTCAGGCTTTCTGTCGTCATCTTGGTTTCATCTCTCCTTCTCCTCCCCTCATCACCCCACCATCATGCCGGCTTCTTTCCACCCAACATGCCAGGCTTGGTCCTGTCCCAGGTATTTGTACTCAATAGTCTGTGCTTTCTGTAGTAAGTTTCCCTGTTTCATTTTCATAGGCTTTCTCAAAGGGAAAAAAATATTTTGAGTCCTTGCTATGTACCAGGCTCTACATTAAAAAAAAATTTTTTTTTTAATTGAACTATATAGTTGAAAGGGGCGTCCCAGGAGGCTCAGTGGTAAAGAATCTGCCTGCCAATGCAGGATACATGAGTTTGATCCCTAGGTCAGGAAGGTCTCCTGGAGAAGGAAATGACAATCTATTCCAGTATTCTTGCCTGGGAAATTCCGTGGATGAGGAGCCAGCAGGTTATATTCCATGGGGTTGCAAAAGAGTCTGACACAACATAGTGACTAAACAACAAATACAGTTGAACAGAGTGTTCAGGGTAAGTCTTACTGGGAAGGTGACATTGGAGCAAGGATCTGAAGAAGTGAAGGGTTTTGCCCTGCAGTTTTCTAGACTGTGTTTGCTAACCCAGCCCCCTCTTCCACCCCAGATGACTTCTGCTTTAGTTTCCTGGACAGAGGTGTGGTCACCTCTTAGTACCAAAGAAGAAGGTGGGACTACAGAGAAAACAAGAGTGTCCTGGTTATATGACAAAACCCATTACCTGGAGCTGGCACATTGCTTTCTCACACAAAAATGGGGTTTTCTTAGCACAGAAGGTGCTAAATAAGCGTCTCCCTTAGGGTTATTAAGTAAAGAGCTTAGCATGGTAGAGCATACAGCAAGCAGTAAATGTTTGGCTACTATTTTATCTAATTTTTAAATATAATATGATTGTAATATTCATATTATTGAAACTAAACATGGGGTTCATCTTGCCTATGAAAGCAGCTATTATCAGTTCAGTGTGAACTTTTTATTATGTTTATAACCTCAGATTTTCCAGATCTCGTCATCTCACCAGCCTACAGCCTCCAATGGGGTCACATAAACAGCTATAGCCCACTTTTCAGGGGATCCTGCCCCACCTGCTTATCAGGCATTTCATCCTTCTGTGAAGGCCCTCCAGGTGTGTTCTGGAATCCCTGGGAAGAAGGTAGAGTCGTATGTTTAAAAACAAGCCCACAACCACCAGACCCTCAAAGGTTCCCTTCTCCCAATATGCTAGAGATGCTAATGGCCTGTGACAGAGGGGGAAATGCTGGGTCAATGCCTATTGTTAGTTCAGGTTACTGACCTATGTGTTATTAGTTCAGGTCCAGCAAGGAGCGAACACGAAGGCAGGACCAGATGTGCAAGAGATTTACTGGGAGGCTGAGCAGGAGACACGAGGGAGAGCCTTCAGAGCTCGATGTAGGTCTGGTACCCATGGAAGAAGAGAGGGAAGGAAGGGGGATGCATGGATGAGTCTCAGACCACCCAGCATGCTCACTTCCCTTTGCCTCTGAGACTTTGGAATTTGCACAGACTCACTGTGTTGCCTCCTTCGTTTTGGGGATGTGTTCTCTCCAAGATTCCTCAGCTTCTCCAGCAAATGCTTTTTTCTCTGGCTCAGATTCTCCATGGGAGCAGACAGGTCAGACCTTCTGAATCCCATCAGAGAATACAGCTGGGACTCGGTTCCCAGGCTGGAAACTCTGACTGAAGGTGTAGACATGTTGAGTGTGAATGAAAATGGAGTTCCCTGCTGTAACTCCTTCCAGTTCTTTTGGCTCCAGCCCTTTCCCCTACTGCCCCTTCCTTCCCCACTGTGGGTCAAACCAGTCTTCTTTTTCTGCACTTAGATCTTTTGATCTAGTATACACTGTAGTGAAAAGAAAGAGGGTCTTGAAATCCTAGCAAAATTGAGTCCTAAACTCAGTTTTATCACCCAGCTGTTCTGTCCTCAAGAGTGGGTTACATCATCTGTAACACTGGCTAATAATCATACCTACCTCCTACAAAGACCATGTATGTAAAACACCTGGAACATAGCTCGTGATTAGTAAATGTTGCCTCTTTTCCTTGCTTGGTCTCAGGAGCATACACTCATGCGCCAGGGAAGCCATAGTGTTTCCTCTTTGTCCTAGGTAATACTCTGATTTTAACATTTGTGTTATTAATTATAATGAAAATGTCTCTCACTCTCAAGTGTGACTTAAGTGGGGGCTCTGCATGCATAGTTTAATATTAGCCTTTGAACTTATTAGTAAGAGACCAGACATATTGGATGTAGCATTTAAAATTTGAAAGTAGCTTTTTTGCAGAACTTAAAATGCTTATGACTACTCTGAAAATTAATCATTTGAATAAGGATTGATTTATTAGATTAAATTTAATTATCATTCAGCTGTACAAACTGCTTTTTACCCACCAAGAAATGTTGCATAATTAAGCCAGTGCATTTTCCAGCCCTCAGATAAACACACCGTCTGGGTGCGCTTCACACGACAAGGCCGTTGGCTCCAGCAGACCATGGCCCCGGCCCACTTCCGCAGCCTCAGTAGTAATCCACCGCTGTAAATAATTAACCCTCCCTGCGCCCCGCATCCAAAGCCTGCGTGGGGTAGGCTCTCCCCATCTGGTTGCTAAGCTGCCATTGCCAGGTCAGATACTATGTGACTGAGCAAGGCCCCTGCCACGGAAATTGAATCTCTCAGTGAAGGGCAAATTAAACCCTGTGTGATGAATTCACCCCTTCCACTGCTGCTGAGCTGTTTGAGGGTCACAGGCTCATGTATAAACCACTTCTCACCATCAGAGTAGAACCCCAAACATCAAAGAAACCAGCCCTGGAAGTATATGGAGACAATAGTGATTTTTTAAAATTGTGTAATTGCTTCCAAATGCTCTCTTGTTCACAAATACAACATTAAAAACATATGCAGTGTGGGTGGTAAATGATACAGGTTCTGTTTTTCTGCAACAATGCCAACGTTCCAAAGGGCAAAAAATAAAGTTTCTCTGTCACCTGTACATGTGATATTCTAAACTGGTCTTAATCTTTTATTAAAGAGGGGAAGGAAAGAAGATGTGAAAGAGATTTCATATTATTCCTTGTCAACTAAGATACATATCCAGTCGTTTTGTGAAATCATATTTTTAAGAAAAACAATTCTCTTTAAAAAACCACTCTAAAAAAAGAAAACAACTCTAAATCAAATCTAATATATGGCAAGTGCCCACTTTATATCATCCTGAATAAAGAAGCTAAGCTAACCTTTGAGACTGACAATAATTTTTCAGTTTTCATGAAGTTTCTTGACTGTATGGATCTAAATATAACAAATTAAGAAAACAGAATAAACTCAATTATCCAGAATCCTAACAACCCTTAACTAGAACTTCAGTGCATTCTAGTTCTGCAGTGAACACTTTAGACAACACAAGACCAGAAAAGTCTTATTATTAGGGATTTATTACTAGAGGTTTATTAGGAACCAGTTTGAAGGTCCATTCGAATATCAGTAGGATACAGCCTACAGGTTGTCTCTCTAGGATTGAACAATGATTTCTGATTGTCATTCGGTATAGAGACAGCTGTGTAGAGTTTAAGCTCAGCCACATTCAAGCTTTGTAATATTGGGCAAATAACCTTTCTGATCCTCCATTTCTTCATCTAATAAATGAGGATGATAATACCCATTGCAGAGAATGATCATGAAGATTATAGTCAGATAAAACATATGCAAGGTCCTTATAAAATTTAAGTGCTTTAAACATGAGTATGTAGAATAATAATAATAATAGATGGTGAACTATTTCAGGATTCTAAAGTGATTTTTGAATCATCAAAACAAGTTTACTTATGCTTACTATAGTGTGTTTTATTGCATTATAATTCCTTACAGTGTTTAATTAACATTCAACTAGCCAAGATATTCCATTCTGTTACCTCACCGGATGTAAACAATTTGTCTATGTTAGTAGCCAATTAATTTGGTTTAATAGTCCACTGACTCAATGGACATGAGTTTGCGCAAACTCCAGGAGATAGTGAAGGACAGGGAAGCCCGGAGTGCTGCAGTTTATGGGGTCACATAGAGTCAGACAGACATCATTTAGCGACTGAACAACAGCAATTAAATGGGTCTTAAAGTCTGAAACTTAGGAAAAAGAGGAAAATTAGACTTTATTTTGGGAAAGAGAGCTACCTGTTTAATAGGTCGGAAGACATTTCATATATTCCTCTCACCTCCATCCACGTCAACCAAATCTGGACTCCATCACTTCCTGACTTAAAATATTTCGATGGTTGCCGCTCATCAGCCTCAGGACAGGGTCTAAATTCTTTGCCTGCTTATGACACAGCCCTGCTTACTTTTTAAGCCCATCTCTCACAGATCTGCTTTCCCATCTTCCCCTCCAGACATTGCCGTCTATGCTGTTCTCCACCTGTGCTGCGTTCTCTCTGATGTCTGCTTCCTGGAAAACACTATTCCCTTTCTATGGATTAAAAACCACCAAAGGGCTTCCCTGGTGGTCCAGTGGCTAAGGCTCTGCACTCTCAATGCAGGGGGCCTGGGTTTGATCCCTGGTCAGGAAACTAGGTCCAACATGCTGCAACTAAGGGTTCACAGGCTGCCACCAAAGACCTCACAGCTGCAAAGAGGATGAAAGATCCCGTGTGCTGCAACTAAGACCGGCACTGCTAAATTAAAAAAAAAAAAGCTACCAAGAATTCACAAATGCTCTGAAATGAATCACTACCTAATGCAGCGCAATAGTGAGTATCTGCATGCTTGTAGCCCACCAAGCTCCTCTGTCCATGGGATCCAGGCAAGGATACTGGAGTGGGTTGCCATGCCCTCCTCCAGGGGATCTTCCTGACCTAGGGATAGAACCTGTGTCTTCTGCATTGCAGGCAGATTCTTTACCACTGAGTCACTGGGGAAGCCACAATAGTATCTACATGCATTTTTAAATGTAGAAGTTCATCTGTGGTCTTCGTATAGGAAAATGAACAGTGCTCATAAGAACTTGTTTAGAGACTAAAAAGGAATTGACAACGTGCTGTTAATAGTTTTCAGTCACAAGGTAAGAGGAATATCTGGATCAGAGTCAGGGCTTTGGAGTCATCTGTCAATGGACATCTAGGTTGCTTCCAGGTTCTAGCTATTGTAAATAGTGCTGCAGTGAACGATGGGATACCTGTGCCTTTTTCAATTTTGGTTTCCTCCGGGTATACGCCTAGGAGTGGGACTGCTGGGTCATGTGGTGGCTTTATTCCTAGTCTTTTAAGGAATCTCCATATGTCTTCCACAGTGGCTGTATCAATTTACATTCCCTCCCACAGTGGAAGAGCGTTCCCTTTTCTCCACACCCTCTCCAGCATTTACTGTTTGTAGACTTTTTGATGAGGGCCATTCTGACCAGTGTGAGGTGACACCTCATTGTGGCTTTGATTTGCGTTTCTCTAATAATGAGCGATGCTGAGCATCTTTTCATGAGTTTGTTAGCCATCTGTGTGTCTTCTTTGGAGAAATGTCTGTTTAGGTCTTTTCCCCACTTTTTAATTGGGTTGTTTGTTTTTCTGGCATTGAGTTGTATGAGCTGCTTGTATAGTTTGGAAATTAATCCTTTGTCAGTTTCATTTGCTATTATTTTCTCCCATTCTATGGGTTGTCTTTTCACCTTGCTTATAGTTTCCTTTGCTGTGCAAAAGCTTTTAAGTTTAATCAGGTCCCATTTGTTTGCTTTTCTTTTTATTTCTGTTACTCTAGGAGGTGGGCCATAGAGGATCTTGCTTTCATTTATGTCATCAAGTGTTCTGCCTATATTTTCCTCTAAGAGTTTTCCAGTTTCTGGTCTTACATCTAGGTCTTTAAGCCATTTTGAGTTTATCTTTGTGTGTGGTGTTAGGAAGTGTTCTGATTTCGTTCTTTTGCATGTAGCTGTCCAGTTTTCCCAGCACCATTTATTGAAGAGGCTGTCTTTGCCCCATTGTATATTCTTGCCTCTTTTGTCAAAAATAAGGTACCTATAGGTGCATGGGTTTAGTTCTGGGCTTTCTGTCTTCTCCAATTTTTCTATATTTGTTTTTGTGCCAGTGCCATACTATCTTGATGAGTATAGGTTTGTAGTGTAGTGTGAATTCAGGAAGGTTGATTCCTTGGCTCCATTTTTTATTTTTAAGATTACTTGGCTATTCAGGGTCTTTTTGCGTTTCCATATGAATTGTGAAATTTTTTGTTCTAGAACTATGAAAAATGCCATTGGTAATTTGATAGGAATCGCATTAAATCTGTAGATTGTGTTTGGTCATATAGTCATTTTCACAGTATTGAGTCTTCCTACCCAAAAACATGGAATATCTCTCCATCTGTTTATGTTGTCTTTGATTTCTTTCATCAGTGTCTTATAATTTTCTACACACAGTTCTTTTGTCTCCTTAGGTAAGTCTGTTACTAGATATTTAATTCTTTTTGTTGCAATGGTGAATGAGATTGGTTCTTTAATTTCTCTTTCTGATTTTTCATTGTTAATATATAGAAATGCAAGTGATTTCTCTGTATTGATTATGTATCCTGCACCTTTGCTAAATTCACTGATTAGCTCTAGTAATTTCCTGATACTATCTTTATGGTTTTCTAGTTACAGTATCATGTTATCTACAAACAGTGAGAGCTTTACTTCTTCTCTTTTAATCTGGATTCCTTTTATTTCTTTTTCTTCTCTGATTGCTGTAGCTAGAACTTCCAGAACCATGTTGAATAACAGCGATGAAAGTGGACATCCTTGTCATGTTCCTGATCTTAGGGGAATGCTTTCAGTTTCTCACCATTAAGAATGTTTGCCATAGGCTTATCATACTATGTTGAGGAAGGTTCTTTCTATGCCCATTTTTTGAAGAGTTTTAATGGGTGCTGAATTTTGTCAAAGGCTTTTTCTGCATCTATTGAGATTATCATATGGTTTTTATCTTTCAATTTGTGAAATGATGTATCACACTGATTTGCATATATTGAAAAATCCTTGCCTCCCTGGAATAAACCCAACTTGATCATGGTATATGAGCTTTTTGGTGTGTTGCTGAATTCTGTTTGCTAAAATTTTGTTGAGGATTTTTGCATCTATGTTCATCAGTGATATTGGCCTATAGTTTTCTCTTTTTGTGTTGTCTCTTTGTCTGATTTTGGTATCAGGGTGATGGTGACCTCGTAGAATGAGTTTGGAAGTGTTCCTTCCTCTGCAATTTTTTGAAAGAGTATTAGAAGGATAGTCATTAGCTCTTCTCTAAATGTTTGATAGAATTCTCCTGTGAAGCCGTCTGGTCCTGGGCTTTTGGTTTTTGAGGGATTTTTGATCACAGGTTCCATTTCCTGGTTCAGTCTTGGAAGACTGAACTTTTCTAAGAATCTGTCCATTTCTTCCAGGTTAACCATTTTATTGCCACATAGTTGTTCATAATAGTCTCTTGTAATCCTTTGTATTTCTGCATTGTCTGTTGTAACCTCTCCTTTTTCATTTCTAATTTTGTTGATTTGATTCTTCTCTATTTTTTTCCTAATGAGTCTAGAGGTTTGTCAATTTTTGTTTATCTTCTCAAAGAACCAGCTTTTAGTCTTATTAATTTTCACTATTGTTTCTTTCTTTTTCATTTACTTCTGCTCAGATCTTTATGATTTCTTTCCTTCTACTAATTTTTTTGTTGTTGTTCTTTTTCCAGTTGTTTTAGGTATAAAGTGAAGCTGTCTATTTAATATTTTTCTTGAGGTAGGATTGTATTGCTATAAACCTTTTTTCTTGAGGTAGGATTGTATTGCTATAGACTTCCCTCTTAGAACTGCTTTTGCTGCATCCCGTAGGTTTTGAGTTATCATGTTTTCATTGTCATTTGTTTCTAAAAGTTTTTGATTTCCCTTTTGATTTATTTAGTAACCTGTTGGTTATTTAGAAATGTGTTGTTTAATCTCCATGTGTTTGTTTTTCTTACAGTTTTTTTCTTGTAATTGATATCTAGTCTCATAGCATTGTGGTCAGAGAAGATTTTCAATTTTCTTAAATTTACTGAGGTTTGGTTTATAACCCAAGATGTGGTCTATCCTGGAGAATGTTTCATGTGCACTTGAAAAGAAGGTGTATTCTTCTGCATTTGGATGGAATGTCCTTAAGATATCAATGAGATCTATTTCATCTAATGTATCATTTAAGACTTGTGTTTCCTTATTAATTTTCCGTTTCGATGATCTGTCCAGTGGTGTGGGTGGGGTGCTAAAGTCTCCTACTATTATTGTGTCACTGTCCATTTCTCCTCTAATGTCTGTTAGTGTTTGTCTTATGTATTGAGGTGCTCCTATGTTGGATACATAAATATTTACAATTGTTATGTCCTCCTCTTGGATTTATCCCTTGATCATTATCACACTGTATATACCATTTTTAAATTAATTGATTTTTAATTTGTTAAAATACATATAGCATAAAATGTATCATTTTAACCATTTTAAGTCTATAGTTCAGCACATCTATTCACAGCATTGTGCAACTACAAACACCATGCATCTCCAGAATTTTTTCATCTGGCAAAAGTGAAACTGTATGCCTATTACTCAATTATTCATCATTCCATCCTTCTCCAGCCCCTGGCAACCACCATCTACTTTCTGTGTCTATGGAACTGATTACAATTTACTGTAAAAGTGTCTTAACTGAATGCAGTCAAACAGTATTTATTCTTTTGTGACTGGCCTATCTCACCTAGCGTGTTTTCAAGGTTCATCCATGCTGCTGCTGTTGTTTAGTTGCTGTGGTGTGGCGTGGCATGCGTGCTC
Organism: Antilocapra americana; assembly: GCA_007570785.1. Lineage (NCBI taxonomy): Eukaryota > Metazoa > Chordata > Mammalia > Artiodactyla > Antilocapridae > Antilocapra > Antilocapra americana. The sequence continues at coordinate 18,657 of ML662496.1, forward strand.
AGTCATGTCCACCTCTTTGCAACCACATGGACTGTAGCCCTCCAGGTTCCTCTGTCCATGAAATTTTCCAGGCAATTATACTAGAGTGGATTGCCATTTCCTACTCCAGGAAATCTTCCTGACCCAGGGATCAAACCCATGTCTCCTACATCTCCTGCGCTGGCAGAGACATTCTTTACTGCTGAGCTACCTGGAATGTGTTGAAGTTTCTTTCCTTCTAAAGTCTGAATCATATTCCATTGTGTGTATATACCACATTTTGTTTAACTGTTCATCCATTAATGGACACCTGGTTGCTCTAAATTTTGGCTACTGTGCATAGTGCTGCTATACACATGGGTGTAACCCCTTAACTCAGAATGGATCATAGACATATGTAAAATGTGAAGCTAGGAAACTTACAGGAGGAAATCTTCAGGACCTAGGGCTAGGTAGGCAGAGAGTTCTTAGCCTTGACATCAAAAATGTGATCTATACAGTTAGATCTTAATAAGACTCTTCTCTGTGAAAGAGGATAAAAAGACAAGCTACAGAGTAGAAAAAAATGTTTGCAAACCACGTACCCAACAAAGGAAAAGATGCAGTGATAGTAATACACAAATCTCTTTTATCTTGCTGTGTAGCTTTTAAGATCTGAGTTAACTAAGTGAGGCCCTCTGCAGTGAAAGCATGAAGTCCTAACTACTGCACCACCAGGGAATTCCCAACAATACGCAACTTTTATGAAATGCTGACTATGTGCTAGATGCTGTTATATATGTTAACTTACCTAATCCTCCTCATTCTCTTATGGAGTACTAGATATTATCATTGTTACCATTTTATGAATGAGGAAACTGAGGCACAGGCTTAATAACATACCCAATGTCACTCAGCAAAGCTGATATTTGAACCCAGGCAACATGCCCTTCAGATCAGTCCCTTATTTTTTTGACAGTGAGGTTAGCCAATTTTGTTTTGTTTTTCAATTTTTATTGGAGGATAGTTAACTTATAATGTTGTGTTAGTTTCACGTGCACAGCAAAGTTAATCAGTTATACATATACATATATCCACTCTTTTTTATATTATTTTCCTATATAGGCCATTAGAGTACTGAGCCAAAGAGGTGGCAAGAATACACAGAAGAATTATACAAAAAAGATTTTCATAACCCAGATAATCACAATGGTATGATCACTCACCTAGAGCCAGACATCCTGGAATGTGAAGTCAAGTGGGCCTTAGGAAGCATCACTACAAACTAAGCTAGTGGAGGTGATGGAATTCCAGTTGAGCTATTTCAAATCCTGAAAGATGGCACTGTGAAAGTGCTGCACTCAGTATGCCAGCAAATTTGGAAAACTCAGCAGTGCCCATAGGACTGGAAAAGGTCAGTTTTCATTCCAACCCCTAAGAAAGGCAATGCCAAAGAATGCTCAAACTACCACACAATTGCACTCATCTCACATGTTAGTAAAGTAATGCTCAAAATTCTCCAAGCCAGGCTTCAACAGTACATGAACCGTGAACTTCCAGATGTTCAAGCTAGATTTAGAAAAGGCAGAGGAACCAGAGATCAAATCCGTCAGATCATTGAAAAAGCAAGAGAGTTCTAAAAAATATCTACTTCTGCTTTTTTGACTATGCTAAAGCCCTTGACTGTGTGGATCACAACAAACTGTGGAAAATTCTGAAAGAGATGGGAATACCAGACCACCTGAGCTGCCTCTTAAGAAATCTGTATGCAGGTCAGAAAGCTATAGTAAGAACTGGGCATGGAACAACACACTGGTTCCAAATAGGAAAAGGAGTATGTATATACAAGACTGTATATATCACCCTGCTTATTTAACTAATATGCAGAGTACATCATGAGAAATGCTGGGCTTGATGAAGCACAAGCTGGAACCAAGATTGCTGGGAGAAATATCAATAACCTCAGGTATGCAGATGACACCACTCTTATGGCAGAAAGCAAAGAAGAACTAAAGAGCCTCTCGATGAACGTGAAAGAGGAGAGTGAAAAAATTGTCTTAAAGCTCAGCATTCAGAAAACTAAGATCATGGCATCTGGTCCCATCACGTCATGGCAACTAGATGGGGAAACAGTGACAGACTTAATTTTTTTGGATTCCAAATCACTGCAGATAGTGACTGCAGCCATGAAATTAAAAGATGCTTGCTCCTTGGAAGAAAAGTTATGACCAACCTAGATAGCATATTGAAAAATAGAAACATTACTTTGCCAACCAAAGTCCGGCTAGTCAAGGCTATGATTTTTCCAGTAGTCACGTGTGGTTGTGAGAGTTGGACCATAAAGAAAGCTGAGCACCAAAGAATTGATGCTTTTGAACTGTGGTGTTGGAGAAGACTCTTGAGAGTCCCTTGGACTGCAAGGAGACCCAACCAGTCCATCCTAAAGGAAATCAGTCCTGAATATTCATTGGAAGGACTGATGCTAAAGCTGAAACTCCAATACTTTTGCCACCAGATGCAAAGAACTGACTCATTTGAAAAGATCCTGATGCTGGGAAAAATTGAAGGTGGGAGGAGAAGGCAACAGAGGATAAGATGGTTTTGATGGCATCACTAACTCAATGGGCTTGACTTTGAGTAAACTCTGGGTGATGAACAGGGAGGCCTTGCGTGCTGCAGTCCATGTGGTCTCAAAGAGTCAGACTTGACTGTGCGACCAAACTGAACTGAACTGAGTTTCCTGTGCTATAGAGTAGGGTTCTCATTAGTTACCTATTTTATACATAACAGTGTATAAGTGTCAATCCTAGTCTCCTAATTTGTCCCTCGCCCATTCATCCTCAGTGGACTTCTCTGGTGGCTCAGATGGTAAAGCATCTGCCTACAATGCAGGAGACCTGGGTTCAATCCCTGGGTCAGGAAGATCTCCTGGAGAAGCAAATGGCAACCCACTCCAATATTCTTGCCATGGGAAAATCCCATGGACTGGTAGGCTTCAGTACATGGGGCTGCAAACAATCAGACATGACTGAGCGACTTCACTCACTCACTCACTAACTCATACATCCCATGCTCTTAAATCTTAAAAAGCCTCTCTGTGCTCAAGATTGTTCATACCAGTACTGTTTGTAACAGTGGAACATTGGAAATAACCTCCATATCCATCAGTGAGGACTGATTATGTAAATCATTCAAGTGTACTTGCTCAGTTGCTTAGTCGTGTCTGATACTTTGCAACCCCATGGACTGTAGCCTGCCAGGCTCCTCTGTCCATGGAATTTTCCAGGCAAGAATACTGGAGTGGGTTGCCATTTCCTACTCTGGGATCTTCCCAGCCCAGGGATCGAACCTGTGTGTCCTGCATCTTCCACGCTGGCAGGTGGATTCTTTAGCCCTGAGCCACCTGGGAAGCCCATGTACATCATTGAGAAGCTATAAAAAGTAATACTATAAATTCACTAAAATGATGATGTATAACTTTATTTATTGACCATGAAAGACCTAGAATATGATATTGAGTTTAAAAAGCAAGTTGTAGAACAGTACAAATGCAGTCCCATTTTTGTAAGATTTCATACACAAAACTACATAAATATCATATAGACTCTGAGATATCTGAAAGGTTAGTCACTGATATGTTACCAAACCACTTTTTGAATGTTTAGAGTTTTGATGATTTTTAATTTCATCTTTGTAACTTTCATATTGTTTGAAATTTTAAAAACAAACTGTCTCATTTAACAAACTTTTAAAATTCTATTAGCTTTAAACAAATATATAAGAATAAAAGATATTAGAGAAATATTTATGATGGCTTTGAATATTTTATTTTGTAGGATCAAAATTCTTGCTCAAGTAAATGTGTCTTAGAAAGGAACAAGGACCTGCAAGCATTTGCAAAACAGTCTTCTAAGCTTGGATATGCCCAGGTTGGGCTTCCCAGGTAGGACTAGTGGTAAAGAACCTGCCTGTCAACGTAGGAGACATAAGAGATGAGGGTTCAGTCCCTGGGTTGGGAAAATCCCCTGGAGGAGGGCATGGCAACCTACTCCAGTGCTCTTGCCTGGAGAATCCCCTGGACAGAGGAGCCTGGCGGGCTACAATCCAAAGGGTCACAAAGAGTCGGACATGACTGAAGCAACTGAGAAGGCATGCATGCCCAGGTTGCTCTACTCTTACTACCAACTAGTCCAAAGAACCCATGTATAGAGAAGTGGTTCTCAGTCTGGCTTGCATGTCACGATGACCTGCAATGACTGTAAAAGATCAGATGCACAGCCAGGGTTGAGAATCACAGGTCAAAAGCAGCAGATGTAGGAGAACAAGCAGTTACAGGAGGGTATCTATTCTAGCTGCTTCTGAGCAAGCACTTTTTGAATTGAGGCCTGAAGATTTAGGCAGGTCAAGTTGAGGAGCTAAAGAGGGTTTCTCAAACTTAGAAGCTTAAAAAAAATGAAAATTTGTTCTTTTACAGGTCAGGATGATCCTCTTGAGAAGGAAATGGCAACCCAGTATTCTTGCCTAGAAAATCCAATGGACAGAGGAGGCTGGCAGACTAGGGTCCATGGGGAAACAAAGAATCAGACACAACTTGGCAACTCAATAACACAAAGAACAAGAGGCCAGAAGTCAGAACTGAGTCTTGTGGTCTAAAATCCAGGCAAGGCTGCTTCCTTCTGGATGCAGTGGAGATACTGCTCCTCGTTCCTCTGGGGGGGCTGCGGGCATCCCTCTTTCACAGCACATCACTCATCTCCTCTCCCACCTTTGCTGTGCTGTGTGCTCACTTACTTCAATTGTGTCCAACTCTGTGCGACCCCATGGATTGCAGCATGTAAGACTCCTCTGTCCATGGGATTCCCCAGGCATGAACTGGAGTGGGTTGCCATTTCCTTCTGCAGGAAATCTTCCCAACCCAGGGATCTCACCTGCATCTCCTGGGTCTCCTGCATTGCAGGTAGACTCTTTACTGCTAAGATACAGGGGATGCCTCACCTACCCTCACTGCCCTTCACTAATTCTGCAGTCAAACTTCCCTTGACCTTTTGTAAGGACACTTGTGATTATATTTAGGGACCATCTGGATAATCTGAGAAAATCTCCCCATTCCAAATCCTTTTCAGGAGTGGAATAGGAGACAAGAAGTGAGTTAGCATTCTACTTTAATGAAGATCATGCTGTGTGCTAAGTTGCTTCAGTTGTGTCTGACTCTGTGTAACACCATGGAATGTACCTCACCAGGCTTCTCTGTCCATGGGATTCTCTAGGCATGAGTACTAAAGTGGGTTGCCACTTCCTTCACCAGGGAATCTTCCCAACCCAGGGATCGAACCTGCATCTTCTATATCTTGTGTATTGGCGGGAAGATTCTTTACCACTAGTGCCACCTGGGAAGCCCTTAATGAAGATCACCACATGTCTAATCTCTTTGAATCTATTATTTTCATCACTTGAGATTTTTTTGAAGCAAAGGGGCATTCACTTGTAAGAGGTCTGTATTACTTGAGTATTCTATAATGGGCCTTTATGATTTGACAGTGATTGTATTTACTGCTGAAAACTGTAAATCAATGCCACACTACTAATAATGATAGCTAACGTTTCATGAGCTCTTACTACACCATCGGGTACTCTCCTAAATGCTTTAATATATTTTAATCCTGTCAACAATTCTGTGAGGTAGTGGGTACCATCCCCATATTACAGTTAAGAAAACAGAGACAGAAAAATCGTGTTACTAGCCCAAGAAATGTAGTGAGACACACCAAGACTGGCTTCAGAGTTCCTGCTCTCACGGGCAATGTTATACTGTGAATCTTAGAATATTGTGCTACATGAGTCTCATAGGTACAATACCAAATTACATACGTACACACTTAAGGGTGTTACTAAGTGTGTAACACCCTTACATAAGATACACTGTATATATTTTATTCTTTTAAGGATTGATTTTTTTAATTTTTGGCTGCACTGGATTGTCCATGCATTGTGGGGAGTGTGGGCTCAGCCACTTCAACTGTGTCTGACTCTTTGTGACCTTATGGACTCAAGCCCGTCAGACCACTCTGTCCATGGGATTCTCCAGGCAAGAATACTGGAGTGGGTTGCCCTGCCCTCCTCCAAAGGCTCTTCCTGACCCAGGGATCCAACCTACGTCGTCTGAGGCCCATGCGTTGCAGGCAGATTCTTTACCACTGAGCCACCAGGAAGCCCCTAGTTTCGGTGAGTGGGCTACTCTTCGTCGCAGCGTACAGGCTTCTCATTGCAGTGGTCTCTCATTGTGGAGCACAGGCTCTATGGCTCGTGGACTACAGAAGCTGCAGCTCAGGGGCTCCAGGGCACCGGCTCGGTAGCTGTGTTGCAAGAGCTTCAGCTACTCCTTGGCATGTGGAATCTTCCCAGACCAGGAATCCAGCCCACGTCCCCTGCGTTTGTGAGCAGATTCTTATCCACTGTACCAGCAGGGAAGTCTTGTATATAAATAAAATACACAAATTTTTAGGTCTTGACATATGTATATGTGCATGTCAAATCAAGAAATAAACATATCCATCACCCCCAAATTTTCCTCATGCCGTTTTTCAATAGTTTCCTTAAGCATTTCCCCTCAATTTCCAATCATTGATCTGCTATTGCTATTACAATAGGTAAGCTTGTCTTTTTCTAGAATTTTATATAAATGGAATCATATGATATGTACTTATTTTTGTCTTATTCTTTCACTTTTGACATACATCCGTGTTGAGGGTATCAACAGTTCATTACTTTTTATTGCTGAGATATATCACAATTTGTTTGATGAACACTTGAGTTGGTTTTATTTCCTGTTTGGGTTCATAACAAATTAGTCTCCTATGATCATTCTTGTGCAAGCCTTTTAATGGGCATAAGCCTTTATTTCTCTTTGATAAATATCCAGGAGTAGAATGGCTGGATCATATGGTGTGGGTATGTTTGACTTTCTAAGATATTGCCAAATGATTACAAGCCATTTTACACTGCCACCGGCAGTGACGGCTCTTCTAGTTCCTATACATTCTCACCAGTAGGGTCAGTCTTATTTTTTTTAAGGGGGGAGGGTTGCCCTGGGGCTTCCTGGCTGCTCACAGGCTTTCTCTAGTTACAGTGAGCGCCTGCTCCTCTCTGGTTGCGATGTGACGTCTTCTCACTGCAGTGGCTTCTCTCGTTGCAGAGAACAGGCTCTAGTTGCCTGGGCTTCAGTAGTTGTGCCTCTCTGGCTCTAAAGGTCAGGCTCAGCAGTTGTGAAGGGCTTAGTTGCTCCATGACATGTGGAATCTTCTCGGACCAGGGATCAAACTCGTGTCCCCTGCATTGGCACATGGACCACCAGCGTCAGTCTTTTAAAATTAGCCATTCTAATTAGGATGTAGTAGTATCTTACTGTAGTTTTAATTTGCATTCCCCTAATGAGTAACACTGTTGAGCTTATTTTCCATCCACATACCTTCTTTCATGAAAATATGTGTTTGTTCACATATTTTACTTATTATTTTGGAAGATTTGTTTGTTTACTATTCAGATTTGTGAGTTTTCTGGATACAAGTCCTTTACCATTTAGTACTGCTCTGGATTATCTTATTATTCTCTTAACAGTGTTTTTCAAAGGGCAGAAGCTTTTAACTTTTATGAACTTTAGTTAAGCAGTTTGTTTTTTTATGGATCACATTTTTGGTGACCTGAAAAATTTTTGCATAACCCAAGGTTTTGTTTTGTTTTTCTGGAAGTTTTATGCTTTACATTTAGATCTATGATCCATTTCTAGTTGATTTTTGTATGGTATAAAATATATTATTGAAGGTTTTTTCCCAAATGAATATCCTATTGTTCCAGCAACATTTGCTGAAAAAAACTCTTCTTTCTCCCTTGGATTGCCTTTGTCAAAAATCAGTTGTCCGTATATGTATGAATCTTTTTCTGAACCCTCTGTTATGTTTCATGGATGTTTTGTCTATCCTGGTGCCAATATCGTACTGTCTAAATTAGTATCACTTTATATGTCACCTTAAAATCAGGTAGTATTGGTTCTCTTTTTTTCAATACTGTTTTGACTAGCCTAGGCTTTTCATATGCAATTAATTTACATATGCAATTCTGGCTTTCATAAAATTTCCATTAAGTGATTTGCTAGACGCTCAGCCCCTTTATGACTTGGGCCTTGTGTAAGTGCAGAAGAACAGAGCTGATGATGGCTCAAGTACTGTTCCGCAGTGGCTAAGGATGTAAATAGATATGGGAAGTGGAGATGGCTCACTGGCTGACAACCTCCCAGAAGTGAATGGTACCTTGCAAGGTAGGCAAGGGAGCCCAGAGTCAACAGAAAGAGCCGAGAGAAACTCACAGAGTTCCCCTGATAGTTTCCTTGCATATTCTTTAAAAGAGGCTTAATTTTAAAATAGAGGCTCTCATTTTAATATAAAGTACAGATAACCCTGCCATCAACACTATAGCATTTTAATCAGACTAGGGGACTGCACACTTTCTGGTGATATTGGAGGATCAAATAGAAGGTGAGTTTTCCCTGGAGGCAGAGGAGGAGGCAGACTGTGCTGGGCATGGGAAGGGAGGGCAAGACTGTTTGGGCCTCTGAGGCTTGAGGCACCAGAGCTGGCACATGGCCTGAGAGGCTTGAGGACAAAAGGACTGATCAAGAGAGGCGAGAATGTGCCCAGTTTTGGCCACCGTGTAGATTAACCAGGGTGCCGAATGACAATGGTTTCCTAGCAAGTACCTGGAAAACCTTTGCGTATTGTTGTTGGCTGCCAACATGCCGTTCAGCATTCCTATTTCCTGCTGCATTTGATGAAGGGTCCCCAAGTTCATCCTGTGACATTTGGTCACTAGAGGAGGAAGCAATAGGAGGTCATTGTTGGGCAATAACATCCTGTCCTCCTGTTTCCATGAAAGAGAGGGAACTTCTCCCCACCTCTCAAGGGAACAGGGCACTAGGGAACGCTTCAGCTTCTCTCTACCCCTAATTTAATGTTCAAGTCACAAGAAGACAGACTCATCTGAGTGGGACTAAGCAGGACATGAGCCTGCGTGGCTGGGTGCCTTCTCTGTTCCTTCAAACACACAGCCAGCTTGTGGGTACCAGGTAATATGCATATGTTTTTATATCTCTGACAGCTTCCACCTCTGCCAGGAGAGGCTTATTTTTTAACCAATGCTGCCAGTGACTGGCTGAGGGGATCAGATCACAAGGATGTAGAAAGAAGCCCAGTTTACCACACACCAAAGTCACATTCTCCAGCTTACTAATACTAGAATATATATATATGTGTGTGTGTGTATATATACATTAAAACTTTTAAAAAAGGCTATTTAACTGTGTTGGGTCTTTGTTGTTCTGCATGAGCTTCCTCTTGCTGAGGTGCATGGGCTTCTCACTGCAGTGACTTCCCTTGTTACAGAGCACAGCAGTCGGAGCACACGGGCTGTTTCCCTGCAGCATATTAAATCTTCCCACACCAGGGATTAAACTTGTGTCCCCTGCGTTGGCAGGCAGAGGTTTAACCACTGGACCACCAGGGAAGTCCTCTAGCTTACCTTATCTGCTATTTTTATCTCCATGTGTCTGGTTCCTAAATAGGCTCTAATTTCAGGAGGGAAAGATGGGCGTGGTGTTGGTCTCCTACAATACATGCTAGAGTAGTTGAGAAGATGAGACGCTGGCAGGAGAGGGCTAAAAGAGGAAACAAAATGAAAAATGTGGTTGTGGTCAGGGCCACAGCCCTGAGAAGACCCTAAAGTAGGAACCCCAGCTGCAAGGATTGACTTTGGTTCTGTTCCTGCCAGTGTGGGGCCTACAGGGCCACTGGAATTGGCAGCATAGGGCTCATGAAGAATGGACCCCACCCAGGATGTATCTCAGACAGGCTGCTGGCAGACCCTTCCTAGCGCTGTTAGGAAACCCTTCAGCTCTCTCCATCATCGAGATGAGACTTTCTCAAATCTGGATGTGATGCTTTTGTCCCTCCCTGGTGTTATCTATGTGTCCAACTTTCAATGCAGCTCTGACTTTGCTTGTGTCCCAATATTTCTGTTAGAAAATTTGGAAAGAACAGGGACTTTCATTCAGTATTTTCCCAAGTGTGGTATACATGCCAAGGTGTACATTACAAATCTGTTTTAGTGTATTGAAAAAAATATATGAGGTTAACTTGTTTATGACAAATGATTACTGGTTTTCCTTTTATGGTAACAATATGAAGTTTATGATAATAATAAAATTTTAATTTTATTTTATAGTAAAATTATAAAATAAATAATAAATTTAATAGAAAAAATGTTTAGAGAAAATATTACACATGGTACTTGAATATGGCAGGAATTGTAAAGGCTGTCTGAATGATGGAGGTCTAGGATAGTTAAAAGTAATGTGGAAAGGAACACAAGATACCCAAAATATGCATTAATTTTCAGAAGATTTTCATAGCAATCGATCTTTCTAATGATGATGAAACCTAGGATTTATGGTGAATTCACATGTGATTCTTAGAGGTTAATTACAATCACACAAAGTTTATCTCCAACTCAATTTTTGTGGTGTCCAAAATGACACATTGTGACATGTACTGGAAGTCTGCAACTTACTTTATTTATTTATTTTTTTTTTAGTTTTTATTTTTATTTTTATTTATTTTTTTTAATTATAAAATTTCAAATTTATTTATTTATTATTATTTTTTTTTTATTGTTTTTGCCATACATTGTCATGATATCACCATGGGTTTACATATGCTTCCCCTCCGGAACCTCCCTCCCTCCTCCCTCCCCCCCGGGAAATCTCGCTGCACCAGTCCCGAGCATCAATCCTGGGCTGGCCATTGATTAGACACATGACAATTAACATGTTTCAATGCCCTTCTCCCATATCATCCCACCCTTACCCTCATCCACAAAGTCCAC
>ML662496.1:34543-160430 GCA_007570785.1 Antilocapra americana
TTCAGGGGGAATGCTTCCAGCTTTTCACCATTGAGGATAATGTTTGCTGTGGGTTTGTCATATATAGCTTTTATTATGTTGAGGTATGTTCCTTCTTTAAAATGCACCAAGAATTAAGACAAAAAAGAGTAGATACATAGATACATGATCAAGCAAATACAGCAAAATGCTTATAATGATAGAAGCTAAGTGGTAAATATGTGAATGTTCACTGTATGATATTCAGCTTTTCTTTATGCTTTAAAGTGTTTATAATAAAATGTTGATGGAAAGAGATATTAACTGGCCTTCTTTTATGTATAGATTGGTTGACTTTACAGGTGAGTTTTGACATTACGTACAGATCAAACATAGACTCATACATAACCTAGGACAGACAGCACTTTATGCTCTGACAATTTTCATCTCCCAGGTTTAGACAAATTGCTTTCACTAATCTAATGATTCAGAGTTGCTCTGAGGTTAAAATGTACACTTACACTGGTGGGAAGGGGGTGGGGTGGGGATGGAGGGAAGGACCAGGGGTTGGGAGTCAGTCAGGAAGAGACACAAACAGATCCATTTTCCTGAACAAAGGTCAGGAACAAGGGTTTCACTCACTGATGAGTATCTGTGGCTGAGAAAAAATGTAAGCTGCAAGCTCATCACTTTCACAAAAACATCTTAGATGTCTTAATTTAATATCCATTGTACTTGTCTGAAGCTGGAATTTTAAACTCTCCTTGGAAGAGTTTATTTTGAAGAGTAAAATTTTCATTCAAAGAAGTATGTAGAATATTGAGGCCAATACCAAGTTTTCACTACATAATACATCCATTAAGCCAAAAAAGAAAGATTAACTCAACTGACTTAAATGCATGCCAGAGGCCTTATCAAACAAATAAGGATTAAGTTAACCCAATTCAGGGGCAATATTTAGGTGTTTTTCTCACTTGCTTAAAACAAACACTCGTTTGAGAAAAATGAAAACACTAAATGTAGTTCCTAAAGTAGTCTCTGTTATTCTAATTTTTTAAAAAAAATGAATTGTTTATAGTGTTCATTTAACTTTATGAAAATATTTTCTAATAAAGTGAAAAATAGGTTTTCCCAGATCTACTAAAAAGTGCACAAATATTAACAGGGTATTTTTCATCACAATTTCTGTAAAGAAATAAATGATTCATTTTAACAAAAGCTTTCTTAGAAACCTTGCTTTCTTATGGTGAGATGTACCTTTTCACACACGTATCATTTAAATAATTGTTTCCACTGAACTCTGCTGCACAAAATTACCTAAAATTACCAACCCCCTTATTTTCTAAGTCACTAAATTTTCCCAATGTCACTCTAGTTCCAAAAGAAACACAAATCATTGAAAAAATAAAGGAAACATTATTTTTTTAACCACAAATGATTTATTGATCAGGAGTGAATATTTGAAAAATTACATACACATTGCACCTCATAGTGCTCGTCTTTTCCTGACAAAAGATAAGCGTTCTCTAAGAATCCCGTTTTATTCATTCATTTATTAATAATTAACTGAACATCTTCAATGTTTTAAGTCCTAGGCCTATGGCAAAGAACTAGATACACAAGGTCCCTGTTGCCATGGAAATTACATTCAAGAAGGGTGGGCACAGATAATGATCAAATACACACGGTAACTTCATGTACTGATAAACATCTTGATGAAAGTAAGGCAGGAAACATTTTCCAAAGTTATAAATATCTGTAGTTTAATCATATAGTAGCATAACTATTTGGGGCTTGTTACAAGAAATAGAAATCTCTTTTCCTCCCCCATTCTCAAAGCAGTTACTGATTAGGTTGACATTTAAGCAGAGATGTGAGATGATTAAAAAAAGGCAGCCAAGTAAGATCTGGGTGAAGAGCTTTCTAGATCCTGGGAATGGCAAGTCCAAAGATCCTTACAGGACTGAGATCCTCCGTGTTGCTGAAGCACAGGGACCATGGGGAAATGTTCCGGAGAGGGTGTGGCTATCTTTTATAAAGTTTACTTTAGCTTCTGTGGTTGGAATGGATTGTGGGTGTGGAGAGTGCAGAGTGATACTAAAGAGATGAACTAGGAAGAGACAGATGCTGGTGGCTTGGATGAGGGTGTTGGTAGTGACCAACTTCAGTGCATAGAACTGCTGACAGGTTGTGTATGAGGGCTAAGATAATGATTCCAAGTATGGGGCAACAGGGCGAGATGAAGTCTAGGGAACTGTTGCTCAGGCTGCTCAGCATTTAATTCCCTTTTTTATTTTCATAGAATTGACCTTCGTGTAAGTTTCAGAGAAACAATGCTGGCTAACTGCTCTCTGTCTCCTGGAAGGTGGGGCCCAATCTGATGCTTCTGTCAGGGATGTTTATCATACCTGAGCCTTACTGAATTCAAAGCAAACATGGGGCAGGGAAAAGAGAAAAGAGCATTCCTCTTAGTACCAAATTCCTCAGGTCAGTGAGACTCAAATTAGGACTTAAACATAAAACAACTTTATCACTGTCCAAGTAGCTAAAATTTGATGTTCTTAAATTATAAAATCCTAAGCCTCAAAATGATTCTTTGGTCTGGAATTAAATTCTTTCCAGGAACTGTATCACTCCCAAATCTGTTCTTTAGGGTATATAAAGCTACGCAATCTGAAAATTTCCAAAGACAATTACAATGTGGGACTTTGCTTAGATTATATATAGATATATATAAAGTCTTCTTGCATTCTTATTCTTACAGTGACTCTATGGGCACCATCACCAGGTACAGAAGCATTAGTACTTAAGAGTTAATAAGGAATTTATAAAGCATTTCCATAACCACTGTATTTATAACAGCAGCATCCACTACAAGGAACTCATTTAAAAATCACAGTGGAGTCATATCAATCTTATCTCATAGCAATTCCATCCTTCAGTTGCTCAGGACTTACTCCTTTCGCTCACAGTCCACTGGCAGATTTCTTTGGCTCCTACTTCAAAATACATTGCAAATACAATCACTCCTCACTACCTTATTGTTTCCTTGCTGCTCTGAACCACCATCATTCTTGCCTGGATTACTGCAAAGCTGGATGCTAGAAGATAATAGAGAAATGTCTTCAGAGTTCTAAGGAAAGTGAGTTTGAATCTAGGACAAGCCCAATCAAAGTGAAGTATGGAAAAGAAATAAAGACCTTGTCAGACATCCAAGGACTCAAAGTTTATCTCCCATGTGCCTGATTTTGGGAAGTGGTGGGGCAGAGGGCTACTTATAAATATACTTCAGCAAACAAATCAAAAAAGAAAAAATGAAATTAAGAATACAAAACAAAAAAAAAAAGTAGCACATAGGAGTGCAAAGAAAATATATCCCAGGAAACAGCTAAAAATTGTTAAGCACAAGTTTGATAAAGTTCATTGAAAAGCTTAAAATGATCCCTAGGTTATAGTAAAGAAAATATTTTTCTTCTGTCAAAGAAAAATAAAGGTAATGATACCCTTCAGGAATACCAGGATGAAAGCTAAGAGTAGTCTGAACGAATTTGGTAATTTAATATTACACAAAGGAAGTGTAATAGTAAAGAAAGTATTTTTCTTCTCTCTAAGAAAAAAAAGGTAATTACTTACTCCAGGAAACATTAAAATCTTCAAAAGCCATTATGAAGCAAATAATACAAGATTTAGAGAAACTGACAGCTGTGAGATAAAATAATCCATTTGACCTTTAGTTTGTATTCTGCTTAAATCAGTATACAGACTTCAAGATTGTAAGACTGGAGATACAATTACATGGTAATATCACCCAAGAATATTTCTGCATAATCTAGCACAACTGCTTGTTATTGATTAGCAGTTTTTAGAATCAATACATAAAGGAAAATCAAAAGTACAGCTTCCCAAAATAATACACATCTATTAATGATTGATTATATAGACTAATACTATAACTTACAGAAGTTGGAGGTAAAGGGCAGTAAGGATTGGAAAGAAAGTACAGGGTTGGTCATTTCCAGAATGGTAAGAGGTCAAGAGATACTGTTTAAACTGATGGATCAAGGAATAACTTATTAAAGTCACAGAAGCAATCAAAAGAGAAACCAAAACATTAAATAAATAAATTAATGAGGAGAAGTAATAGAGTGAAATAAATTGCTTATCACTCAAAACGGATAGTCAACAGGTACCGCTTCAATGACAAATCAAGAAATAGCAGCAGTAAGCCTAGAGTGACAAAGGCAGTTACCTAAAGAGTAAAAAGTGGTTGTTACCTCTGAGAAGTGAGATTGATGTGGATGGCAGGGAGGAGCACTTTTATTTTTTATTTTTAATCTACTTGAATTTCTTAAAATCTTTGTTCAGGACATGCACTAAAATTAAATTTGTTTTCAATTCTAAAAACCATTAGGGCTGGCAGGGGATGAGAGTTGACTGTTTAAGAATATGAGAAGATTCCAGGAGACTATAAAAAGCAGGTATAAAAACTCAAAAAAGATTTGAAAAGGCCATTTTAAATAAAGGCATATACCTATGGAGTACTTCTAAAACAGCACAGTCTGTTAACAAAAGAGGTTTATTATGACTGATTTAAACAACAAATATTTAGCATTTTCAATTAATACTTAAGATGGCAGAGATTAACTTTAAAATTATTACCTTCCAAAATAATGTGTGGCCCTTAAAGTATTGCAGATTCTGGAAAACTCAATTTTGGAAAAAAAATGTTATTATATATATTTATAAATATATGATGGCCCAATACTTTAATATGTTCATTTAAAAAGAAATGACTTTGAAGTAAGTGATCGTTGAAAATCATCATAACAATAGCATGACACCGAGGTTATAATGTTTTAATAAAGCTTTTACATTTCTGGTACTAATTCATATAATGTATGGGATATAGCACTCAAAAGGAAGAAGACTGAGACGGTCTTCTTACAAAATATTTAGGGTACATTTCTTTTGACCATTTACTCAATAATATTTATCTGTTACATATTCTCTTGGTATTTTTCTGAGTTATTATATAAAGCTTTAAAAATGAAAATTTCATATAAAAATAGTTATTTATCTGACTTTTAACAAGTAAAATTTTCAAATTAAATTACTTGGTATTCCATTTACCAATGTATATTGCATAGAAAGTTAAATACTAGAATATTTAAAAAAACATCAAGAAGGCAGTTTTTTTAATGGCTGCTGCATCTTTAAGTTGGTAGTTCAAATTTTGTTAATGATTTTAAATTACACATTCTGTAGGTATAAAAGTTTACAAAATACATTCCAATTTAATAAAAAAGTCTTCTAAATGTACATTTTCAAACACTGTTGTGATTGCTATAATGACTATCTTGTAGATATAATTAGTCAAATAAGTTAATTTTTAAAAATCAATAACGTAGTGTTCTGGCAGGATTTCTTTAGAAATAAATGAAGGTAATTATAAAGTCAAAGTTATATATGTACTATTCAAATAAATACATTCTAAGTATAATTACTTTGTTTTAAAAAAGCAGAAGATAAAAATGCATAAATAGGCAAAGATTTTTAAATTTAAGTCACCAGTGCAGAAACCTTGGCACTTAATCCCTTAAAATGTTAGAAGATTTCAATTTAAAGGATGACTTCTCACTGGGGATACTGTGACTTTCTGTAAGTCAAAAATGAACGTCTATTTTTTCTATTTAGCTGTTCCTAGTGTTTTGTTTCAAGTGTTTCTATGCAACTCCTTTAACTTAAATGTTCTTTCCCTGAAAAAGACATTTTAAAGCTAATGATTTTGGCCTCATGACATACACTTTAAAGATACATGTGATTTTGCAGCCAATCCTTCCCCCCATTCTAACGTCTATACATATATGCACTGATAAATACATACATATATTGGGGATTATAAAAATACTTATTTTTTTAAGTTTAAATAATTACTGAATGTTAACACAGAATACATTAATAGTTGTATAATTTTACTTTATAAAAAGTAGAAATTTATAAAAAGGTTTTCTTACAGCAGCGTTTGCATTGTGAATGAAATGTGATGGAACGATGTTGCAGTGTGCATGGATTCATACTGCAAATCAGACGGAGCAGCTGCATTCCTTCCACTGGAAGGAATGTCTGTTTCAGAAAAGCAGTTCCTATAAAGTACAAAAGTCTTGAGGGGCTAATAACTTATATGAACCTTAGAAGTGCATTTTAAACTTATACACATAGCATTGGCAAGATTTTTAAAAATACCCACAAGAAGTCCAGGTTATCTTTACCTCAAGAAAAATTTCCTAATGAAATAAATAAAAGTTATGGCAATGAATGGTGTTTTTAATTGAATTACATGAACTTGTTAGAAAATAACTGAAGGTTTCAAGAGTAAAAAATTTAAACCATCACTGTGAGGGCTACAAGAAAGTGAGAAAGATGATGTGAAGCATAAGACGTTATGAAACAGCAAAAACTCTCAACCTTAAACACTCATATTAAGCTTGTTTTTGTTGAGTTCACGCTCCAGATTTCCAATCAAAGTATCAATACTTTCTTGTAGATCTTTGAGATTGACTTTTCGGTCCACTCTAGACTCAATTGTCTGCACTGTCAAATACGTCTGAAATGTGCACTCTTTGGACGGAGGAGTTGGCTGTTCAATCATGATACCTGGCTCATATATTTTGCTACAGTTTTCTCCATTTTCTCTGTCTTCTGAAGGGACATCATCATAATCCACAGCATTTAAATTTTCTTTTATATTTAAAAAGTAGTTTTCTCCACAGCTGCTCCAGTCTCCTGCATAACGATTACTGAGTGGACTGTCTAGTCTGGTTTGCCCTGGCCTGAGTACTTTTGATGATTCAGTACCACTCAAATTTAACAGGTAAGGTCGTTCTTTCTTCCGCCTCAAATAATTTAGAGAAGATTTCTGCTCTGGGAACAAACTGTCTGCTGATTCTTTGATAGTTAAACGTTGCACTAGGAACAAACAATAGATTTGCTTTAGTGACAGTAATCCAATTTAATCCGATTTAAAAACATAGAGCTAAAGATAAGCCATTTAATAATCAACTACAAACATGCATTACAACAAACATGCACACTACCCAAAGAAAGCATTCCATAACTATTTTTTCTATCACCAGACATAATCAAGATTAGGAACAGAAGCCAGTAGAATGTTCAGTGGTGCTAATTCATGCTACATCACAACATCCCAAAATAAATCAAATTTCCAAGTTCATTAACTTTCTGTGCAAGTTAATTAATATCTAGCTGTAATTAAAACAGTGGCTAAGCTGGTAGCTTCTTTTAAATTAAAAGCTACAGCAAAAAGCAGGCAAGGCATGTCCGTGAACAAACAAAACAAAAGTTTCTTTATCTGCAAACATCTAAATGAGGCCAAGGCATCTAACGTGCTCAGTCTTAAAGTTCTAATCTTTGTGGGGTTTTTTGCAATTCTACTAGCAGCAGTATCATAATTTACTTGACTTTAAACAGCCAAATTTCATTTTGATAAAATGCATGAAATCTAGACTTGTCCACTTGTTACCTGAGTTTGATTATACAGCATTAGCTAATAACAGTCTTCATTTATTGCCTGAAAATAGTACAGATATTTTATTTTCCCATTCTGGTTAGGAATCTAACAATCTCAAATAACATTCCTCATATTTAGACTAATTCCTTCTATTATTAATAGTATGCATTGCACTAGCCAAACAGATTAGCAGGGAGACATACATCATTTCATAACAAATCAAGGCTTTACAGCTTACTTTTTTGTGTGTACTGAACAAAACACTTGTTGAATGGACTTAATTTAAATGTTGAGGCACAGCTACTTAAAAATTGTCCATAATGTATTTCTATTTCTGCTTGTTTATTCTCCATTAATAAGTGCCTCTCCATTTATACTTCCCTTCACTAAGATAAAGGGAACATATAATCAGTGACAACATACCAACTTTACACTCTCCAACATATTCATTTCCTACTGAATAAAATAAGATAATTAAAGAATAATACAGACATGTATATGGTTCTAGTTTTCCAGATGTACAGTGATTTATATAACATTTTCAGAGATTGAATGATTTTTTTAACTTAGAATTTATTAAAATATTTGATAACTGTATATAGATATGTTTGTAACATTTCTGTTTACCTGCATTTTTATGATGGCTATTACATATCACTATGAATAGCTAAAAGCTCTTGATCTAAAATTTTCTACCAAAAAAAGGTCTGATATTTACTTTAAAGGAATGTATGTGTTAGTCGCTCAGTCATATCTAACCCTTTGCACCTCATGGACTGGAGCCCACCAAACTCTATCCATGGGATTTTCCAGGCAAGAATACTGGAGTGGATTGCCATTTCCTCCTCCTGGGAATCTTCCTAACCCAGGGATTGAACCTGGGTGTCTCCTGTGTCTCTTGCATTGCAGGTGGATTGTTTACCTGATGAGCCATGAAAGGAATGGCAATATTTACTTTAACTTAATATTTAAAACAATATTAATATAGAATGCCATATGCCGTTGCAGAATGGATACCTGCATTTTTTTACTGTTTAATTATCCATCCTTCTAGTGAAGATGCTTATCCTGACTAAGTCTCCTTGTTTTTTCCCCTTCATTGTCTGTGCTGTTCCTATTCTTAGGGCTTAAGTGTCATGCCTGTTGTTTTTGCCAACCCATCACAGTACTCAGCTAACCTTGAGGTAGTCTGGTTTGTGATGAACCAGAGTAAAACATTTTTGACTCTGTGTTGACCTTGTCTTACCTTGTCTGTATTTTCCGACATTCACCTGCAAAAACCCACATTTATTTTGTTGCCAGCTGCTTAAAGTCGGTTAACCAAGTCCCTGTTCAAACATTATTTTTGTGTTTTCTTAGAAAACATTTGAGAAGCCAATTTATAATACTTTATATCTCTGGTGGCTAAGGCAGTAAAGAATCTACCTGCAATGCAGGAGACCTGGGTTGGGAAGATCCCCGGAAAAGGGATTGGCAACCCACTCCAGTATTCTTGCCTAGAGAAGTCCATGGACAGAGGGCCTGGTGAGCTACAGCCCATGGGGTTGCAAATAACTGGACATTGCTGAGCTACTAACACTTTCTTTCAAGAAACCAACTATAGTATTTTATATCTTTTAGACCAAAATTTCTAAAAAATCAACTTTACTAGCTTTTTAAACTACTGGTGGTAAAATGGGTTTCCTATTATATATGCAGATAAAATGGTTAATTTTACCCCCAAAAATTCTGGTTTTCCTAGCACTGCTGATTATCCACCTTCAAAAGAATAAGATGAAAATACAATCTAGACACAATAATGTAAAGAAAATAAATAAATAAATATATTAAAAAAATAAAAAATATAATCTAGAAAGTTGTTTAAAAATTCTGAAAATATGATAATTACTAAGAAACTTAATTTTCTTATTTTCTACCAATAGGTTTATATTTTTAATCACCACTCTATTAGCTTTTTATCTATAGTATAATTACCTTGCGCATAATTACTTTACTTAATAGAATATATTGGGTATCTTAGTTGTTGCCAAGTACTCTGTTACAACCTGGAAATGTAGAGGTAAGAAAAATGTAGTCCTTGACCTCATGAAGCTTAGTCTAGTGAGAAAAATGAACCAAAAAGAATTAGGGAAGGAATTCCCTGGCAGTCCAGAAGTTAGGTCTCCAGTACTCTCACTGCCAAGGGCCCAGATTCAACCTCTGGCCAGGGAACTAAGATCCCACAAGCTGCACAGCCAAAAAAAATAAAAAAGAATTAGGGAAAATTGACAACTCTTCCAAAAACAAAAGCCCTGTCCCAAATCTATTCGTCATAGAAAATGTGATGTAGCAAACAGCTGGTCTAAGAACTGTATATTCTCTAAAGCTATTTTCCTATCTATAAAGTGAAAGGGTAGCCTATCATTAATATTCAATATTCTAGGACAGCAAACTAATGTTTTTTGAAAGCAACTACCTTCTAAAAACCCAGTACATAAAAAAGATGAAAAGAAGACTGTTTTGATCAAAAGGGAAATATGTTTCCATTTTGCTCCCTCACCTGCTGCCAATCTGGCCCCAAAGCTGCTTCCAAAGAACTTAGGGTTTTGCCGGAAAAATCTGAAAAGCCACTGGCAGGCTGACTTTTAACTTCCAATGCCAGTATACCAGGGTTCTAACTGATCACTTTGAAGACAAGACTTTTCAGGAAGAAAAGCTCAAAGTAAATTATATTCAAATTATTAATATAAAGTAAATTATACTGCCCAAGATTAAAAAAAAACAAAAAAATAACACAAAACAAAAAGTTAAGGAAGCAAAAAAGAAGGAAGGTAGGCAGGAAAGGATTCTTTTTATTTCTGGAGTAGGGTAAAAACCAACAAGGAAAATAAATGGGATACACACAGCAAGGACAGTCTTCAGCAAGTAACAGGCCATGGCCCATTTTCTATATCACCATCAATTTTCTCAGGCTCAGTAAGTGCACTCTATCTACTTGATTTGTGCCTCTTCCTGAATCCAAAAGCAAGTGATTTAGCAGGCTAAACTAACTGCTATTTCCTCTCAACTTTTTGCCCTGTTCTATACTTTGTCTGAGGTATTATAACTGAAGAAAAATAACAAGTTATAGACAAGGGGGCAGCTATTTTTCAATCCAACCACACAAACCTTTGGAATAAGGTGCTATATACTCAGACACAATTGCTTAAGGTTGTTACTGAAATACTGTACAGTGAATCTCAAATCTGAACCTTTTTTTCTATAACATACAACATGTATTTTTGCTCCTAAATCCAACACTAAGATGACTGTTACAAAATAATGGAATGACATTAACCTCTGATACAGAATTAATGATAAAAGAACTCAGATACTGGTAATAAACTTAATATCTCCAGGCAAACAAACTTTCATTTGATTAGAATGATAAGATAGGTCCTTTCCCAGTTCTTCATGTTTATTAAAATTAAAAGTTCTAGGAAAACCTAGGAAACACACATTTAAAACCTGAACCCGAGTGATCACTTATGTTGGGTACCAAATGTAGAAATCAGACTAATTAATCAGAACATCTTCATTCAGTACTTTTAACTAATAAATAATACATACTAACTCAGCTAAAATATAATTTGAAAATGATTTTTTAAGCCTGTATTTAAAAGAAAACAAACAAAAAAAATTAATAAATAAAAGAAAAAAAATTAACTTTCCAAATGTAAAAGTTGAAAATTTTTATTAGCTTAATTTTCAATTCACTTTTTAAAAATTAATTAATTTTTTAAAGACTAAATCAAGCAATCCTTTATACTTTATTTTTTTTTAAATATGTATTTCTTTATATTTATTTATTTTTGGCTGTGCTGGGTCTTTGTTGCCACCCATGGGCTTTCTCTAGCGGCAGCAAGCAGGGGCTACTCTCTAGCTGTGGTACTTGGTATTTCTCACTGTGGTGGCTTTTCTTGTCTCAGAGCACGGGCTCTGCGGTAGTGGGCTTCATAGCCATAGCTGTGGCTCGAGAGCTCCAGAGCATCGGATCAGTAGCTGTGATGCGTGGGTTTAGCCGCCCTGAGACATGTGGAATCTTCCCGAACCAGGAATCAAACCCATGTCCCCTGCATTGGCAGGCGGATTCCTAGCCGCTGACTCACCAGGGAAGTCTCAGTCCTTTGTGCTTTATTTAATCTATCCTTCTCATATACATTAATAAAAGAGTTGTTTTTGTTGAGTGGCCAACTTGTGTCCAACTCTTTTGTGACCCCATGGCTCCTCTGTCCATGGGATTTCCTAGGCAAGAATGCTAGAGCAGGTTGACATTTCTTTCTCTAGGGGAACTTCCTGACCCAGGGATCAAACCCACATCTCTTGTATTGCAGGCAGATTCTTTACCACTGAGCCACCAGCGAAGACTAATAAGCACATTTACTGAGGACTGACGTTATGCTAAACTCTCTGCTCATTTCCTTAGATCCTTTATGCCAATCTTCACAACAACCCTAAGGTAGGCACTATTTATAGAGAAGCAAACTGAGGCTTAAGAAAGTTTGCCTGAGTCCACACTGCTGGTGAGTGCCACAACTGGATCTGAATCCAAGCCTGACTCCAGGGCCCAGGCACTTTTAACACTGTGTACTACCCTTAGCATTGAAGTATCTTCACACCTGGTCCTATGTAGGGTAGGGGAGGCAAGTGGGAGTTACTACCAGGTGAGAAAATTGTAGAACCTAAATACAGGGATCCTTTATAAAACATCTAATTAAATACATATTCCTTTTAGCTGTGAAAATAGTTCAGAGATATGTTAGGAAAATAATTGCCAGCCTTTTCTTATTGAATAAGGGATGGACAAGAAAAACTGAAGGTAATTGTCCACTCAAGCCTAGATAATTTGAAGAATGACCATGAATACCTGAAAGATGTCAGGAAGAACTGATTTAAGTAGAAAAATGGATTCTGCTTTAAATCAGTTGAACTAAAAATGACAATGGTAAAAATATTAATATTTACTGAGTACCTATTATGTGCCAAGAGCTTTACTGAGCACCTTACACACATTTTTTTTAATTTAATCTTCCTATCAATTCTATAAACATATTACTAACCCACATGACAAAAGGTGATACTGAGGCTCTAAACTGTTAATGAAGTTGCCCATGGTCATACTAATAAGGGATACAATCAGGATTCAAACCCAGAGCTGACCAAATCCAAAACATATACATTGAACTCTATGTCTACAACAGTATCAGCAAAAGCAGAAAATTTAAATGGAGCAATCTAAAGGGCAGGTTATCAACTGGTACTATTTTAAAAAGCAAAATCTAGAAAAGATTTTCTTCAACCATACATGGGCATATTAGAGATATCATTGGAAGAGAAAAATAATTCCACTGAATCATTTACCTGGCCAGAGCTGAAGTAAGTAGTGAAGAACTTCAATATGTTTTTTAAAATCCAAAGCAGTCGCAAGTTCCTTGGAATCAGTAAAGACTCTGTTGTTATGGGTGGAAGTCTCTTGCCTCTGACTTAATAATACTGGTCCAAAGCACACAGCCAAGTTCTGGCAAGTCATCTTATTCACATCATGATAAGAAGCCACCAATTTCAAATGATCCAACAACATCATTAGAGTTGCCTAAATTGAATTAAATTTCACTTAATACAGTCAAACAGGGATAAATTCAAGGACATGAGCTTTAAGGCCAGAAAAGCCTAGATTCATATGATAGACTCTAACACCCAAAAAGCTATATAATCTTGGGCAAGTGATTTAAATTCCCTGACACTCAAGTCTTCACTCATAAGCAAAATGATACATAATTTTACCTTATATTGATGAAGGAACATTTCCACCCCTTCACTCCACCCTTCTTCTTCTGCCTTCCTCTTTGTAGCTGTTCCTCTCTCCCACCCAAAGGAACAGAAATTCCTAATCTAACTGGAAAGAGCACAGGCCATTCAGATGACTAAAATAAACTAGTGAATGAAGGTATTGGGCTTAAAGTATTTCTATCCACTCTTGGACCTTCCACTCTCACATGATAAGAAATATAGGCAAAGTTGGCCTCATCTGGATAAGCCTGGCCATATTTCTTTCCCTTATCCTCCCTTTTGATCTAAGGAACAACAGCTAAAGTTAGGCTAATGTTCTGCAAGCCCAGTTATCCTCTCTCTCCTGCAGGCATACCGGAAGATACTGGTATGAGATTTAGATCGTGGGAAGGGGGCAAATGCAAAGAGACAAGGAGGAAGGAAACAGTGGTGGTGAGCGCTAAGTCTTGTGGCTAAGTCATGTATACAACACATTTACCATATTTTAAAAATACTATTAATAAAAGGAAATAGTTAATCATATTGCCTTTAGATGTTGATAATTATAATTTCCATTCTTCTTTTCTGTATCTTCCTAACTTTTAATTATAAACATATCATTTTAATAAGAAGATAATAATACTCTTTTAAAACTTATCAGGAGTGTTCATGCCTAGGTTAATATCACATGTGAAAGACATAAAATTGTTTTCTAGATTTATTCTATTTAAGAAGCAGTTTCTAGATTTACGCTGTTTAGTCTTTAGCAAAGGTAGAGCTAAAACTCCTTAGTGCTACAAATGTCAAATGACTAAAAAAGTATCTGTAGCTCCAGAGCTAAATACTCAGTTCATTAAACATATGGTTTATTTCAGGAAGAATGTGTATCTATGGTGCTTACCTTCTCAATGTCATGCAGACAATCCAGAAGGCCAACAGTGTACTGAGAATCACCTGGATCATTCTCACAACCATTTGATGACATTTTCAAAGGATTTTTTGCCATTGCATCTAATACAGCCTCATAAAGCTGCTTTGTTATCAGAGGAGAAGGAAGTTCTCTTAAATAATCCTTAAGAACACCTTCAGAAACCAAACAAACCAGAAATAGATGTCAGTTAGTCTTTAGAGTGAAATAATAAAAAGCTGTGGCGAATTATTTTTTCAAAGCATCATTACAGTGAACTTTTAACATTCTGAAAACAATAAGAGCAGAAATGTAAAAAGTATTGTAACAAAACACTTGCAATTTGTATTCTTGGGAATTGCTTCATTCATTGACTTTTTGTTTTGAAACCATGCTAACAATGCACATGCATAATATCCAAGTATCATATATATTAGGTTTGTTCATAAAGTAAATCCCTTTTATAAAAAGCTCCTTTAAGTGCATATAAAACAAAATAAAATAAGGCATACTAATATTAATTGTAAATTATTCCATCTATACGGATTTTTAATTTCCAGACTTTTCATAAACCCTTGCAAAGTGAGCTAAATAAATGTAATTCCTCTTAAATACAGACGATATGGCTTAAACACACATACTGAATAGTCTGGATAATCTCCAATGCTATAATATGGAAGAAAAAAATCATTTCTAAAACCAAAACCCAAGAACAGAAAACAACAAACATGTCACTATAATAGGAATGAGGTAAGTCTATTCCAAACACACTACAAATAGTTATGAACTAAGAGGTGATATAGCTATAGTAGAGGAAACAGGAAAGGATAATAGCTGTTACATTTAAGGAAAGTAGGTTAAGATACTAGCTAAAGGATAGAATGTGATCACAAGAAAAAAATAGACATTTCTGACAGCAAAAACCTAAACACAGACAATACTGATTTAGAAAACGCTCTCAGCTTAGCTGAGAACTTAGTTTGAGGGCTTAATTTGAATTTAAGTGAAAGTGAAAGTCACTCAGTTCTGTCCAACTCTTCACGATCCCATGGACTATAGAGTCTATGGAATTCTCCAGGCCAGAATACTGGAGTGGGTAGCCTTTCCCTTCTCCAGGGGATCTTCCCAACCCAGGGATTGAACCCAGGTCTCCCACATTGCGGGCAGATTCTTTACCAGCTGAGCCACAAGGGAAGCCCCAGAATATTGGAGTGGGTAGCCTATCCCTTCTCCAGTGGATCTTCCTGACCCAGGAATCAAACCGGGGTCTCCTCATTGCAGGTGGATTCTTTCCCTCATAGCCCAATTTGAGGGAAGCCCAATTTGAATTTAAACATGATCATAAAGGAAGTTACCCATCTGATAAATCTTTTTTTTTTCCATCTGATAAATCTTTTAAATTTTGATAATACTGTGGCTCATAAGAATTCTTGGCAGAAAAAAAAAAAAAAAGAATTCTTGGCAGGAAATTCGAGTTCAATTCCTGGGTCAGGAAGATCCCCTAGAGAAGGAATGGCAACCCACTCCAGTATTCTTGCCTGGGAAATCCCATGGGCAGAGAAGTCTGGGGGGCTACCGTACTTGAGGTTCCAAAACAGTCAGATGTAACTAAACAACACAACAACGGTTCATTAGTTTCTTATACACCCTTCCAGCTTTTGCTTATGCAAATATAAATATTAATAACATTACTATTTGTTCTCTTTTATTACATAAAAGACAGCGTATATACTTTTTCATTTAACATTTTATCCTTGCCACGTGCTGTGCTTAGTCACTCAGTCATGTCTGACTCTTTGCGACCCCATGGACTGTAGTCTGCCAGGCTTCTCTGTCCATGGGGATTCTCCAGGTGAGAATACTGGAGTCGGTTGTCATGCCCTCCTCCAGGGGATCTTTGCCACGCAGGGATCAAACCCAAGTCTCCTGCATGGCAGGCAGAGTCTTTACCGACTGAGCCACCAGGGAAGCCCAAGAACATTGGAGTGGGTAGCCTATCCCTTTTTCAGGGGATCTTCCTGACCCAGGAATCAAACCAGGGTCTCCTGTACTGCAAGTGGATTCTTTATCAGCTGAGCTACCAGAGAAGCCCTATCTTTGCCATAACCCTTGCCATATTTTCAATACACAGAAATTTTCTTCAAACATTTTTACAGCCACATCACAGTATTCCAATGTATGGGTGCCCCACATTTTGATCTAGTCAGTGGCTACACACAGATACTTGTATTCTTTCCAATCTTCTGTTATTTCAAAACATGCTACAATGAATAACCTTGCACGTCATCATTTTGTATATATGCAGGTATGTTGGTATGACAAATTTTGAAAACAGGACCACTGAATCAAAAATATATTTGTCATTCTGAGGAAAAAGGAAGTGTAAGGATGTTTCCTAGGTCTGGGGCTTCAGCATCTAGGTGAATAATAGCGCTATTACTTGAAACGGGGGAAAGGAGGAAAACCATGCTTTAGGGGATAGAAAGGAGTTTCATTTTGAACATATTAAGCTTAAGTTATCTATGGGACATTCAAGGCTACTGGATATAAAAAACTTTCCTTATACAAAAATCAGGAAAAAGATGGCTGGAGACACAGATCTGAGAATGATCAACTTAAACATGATAAATAGAACCTTGGGAATGATTGAGATTATCAAGGAGGAAAGAGAGAGAGAGAAAGAAAGAAAGTCAAGTCGCTCAGTCGTGTCTGGCTCTTAGTGACCCCATGGACTGTAGCCAGTGAGGCTCCTCTCTCCATGGGATTTTTTCAGGCAAGGATACTAGAGTGGGTTGCCCTTCCCTTCTCCAGGGGATCTTCCCAGCCCCAGGATCGAACCCGGGTCTCCCACACTGTGGGCATACTCTTTACCGTCTAAGCCACCAGGGAAGCCAAGGAGGTAACATAGAGAGATATGAGAAGGCCTAATAATAAGAGAAAATGATGAAGAACATCAATCAGTTCTTTTTAGAAAAATTTTTTGTTCTTTTAAGAAATTCATTTTCATTTACTTTTAATTGGAGGATGATTGCTTTACAATGTTGGTTTCTGCTGTGTAACAATGTGATTCAGCTACAAATATACATATATCCCTCCCACTCCACTCCCCGTCCCAGTCTCCAATCAGTTCTTAAGCGGTCATCAGGAAGAGGATTTCCAAAGGTGACTAGGGAAGAAGGGCTAAAGAAGTGTGAATGGTAAGTAGAGGCAGGATGGGGGTGGGGGCAGGACAGGCAAATGTGCTATCAAGGCAGTAAAGGAAAGAATGTTTCAAGCAAGTGTTTAAGGTATCAGTTGACACCCAAGAATAATTAGGTTAGATAAGAAGAGTGTACTAGGTTGGTCACTGGTATGTTAATGCCATTCAGAATGATGGCAGGACTTCAGCTGGAACTCTAACCATAGTTAAGATATCAAAGTCTTGAGTGAATAAATGAAAATGCTCAAGTATCTGATGACGGTAGTGCACAGGAAAGAGGAGGTGCGAGACTGTGCTGCGAGGCTCCAAAAACCCTTATTCCTTAACAGCATAACTTTCTACTCCATAGTAAAAAGGTAACAAGATGGAAATAGCAGGAAGGACCCAAGAGAATACTGACCAAACTTTTTCTTTGATATATACAAAGAGATATATAAATTGCTTGGCATATATATATATATATATATATATATATATATACACAATATATAAATTGCTTGGCATATAATAATAATCAATACCTGTTAGATATACAGTGATATTCCCATTCCTTAACTTATATCATGTGATCTTTACTACTAGCATTAGTTTCCCACAATGAATAGCAACATTCAGTTTAAAAAGAATCTACAACTAGAAAGTGAAAATGCAATTTTCTGTAGCTGCCAAACAAAGACACTACTAAACCTTTAGGGCATAATTTTTTTTAAAGGCTCCATATTTGTTCCTCGACAAAACAAGACTTGTTAGTTCTCATAAAACTCAATATGCCCTGGTAATTTCAGACTTGTCCTATAATGCAATTATATTAAATTAAAATCTAAAAGATCTCCAGAAGAGATAACTTTATAACTTAGTGAAAATATATGTCAAATATCATTATCCTTTATATGAGTAATATACTAAACAACCATTAATATAAATGGAATTTTAAATTGATCCAGGTTCAAGATTACGTACTTCACTATAATTTGAAGGCAAATAATGGAGAATTATTATAACAAACATTAAACACTTAGAGTATGCTCAGCATATTATGTTCAATGAAGTAAAGGTTATTATTGCTTTTCTATTAATAAATGCAGACAAACTTCACAGGAAAAATAATCAAAAGATTTTATGAAATGATACAGAGAAGAAGTATTTATAGTACATTGTGACATATAAGATATAACAACTCATAAATCTAGAAATTGGCCATATGGCCTTATCTCAAAAATTTAGTGGATAGGCAGGGGCATCTTAAAACCATATTGCCTTCTTAACATCTTTCAAACACTTTGGGACATAAAAAACATAGGATAATAAATTTGTGGTGACAATCTTTAATGCTACAGAAGCTACTTAAAAAAGACTTGGGAGAAATTTATGATAAAGTTTTATTTAATGCAACACAGTATATCTTTTATCATGTACTTGAAGCAGCCAATTATTGGTAAATAAAGAACTGGTTCCAGTTACATCTCTTAAGCTACCCTGTAATAGTTAGATACTATGAAATCATATGCCTCTTACCTTCAGGCACAAGGACCAACTACACAGGAAGATTCTATTCATCCCTGTGATGCAATATAGGCATTACCACACTGAAAAAAAAAAGGGCATTCTATCTCTAAAACTACATCTATTTCTCAGAGACTGGTTTGAAGTACCTACATTTTATTAATTCTCAATTACAGAATTCATCATTCTCTCTGCCTAAAACTTTAATAATCACTAAATAATAAATACATAGACTTTTCTAATATCTTCTCTTAAAACTATGAATAGATTTTACACCTTAAATTTTGCACCTGATTGAAAAAAATCTGGTTTGTCTGGAGTACTTCATTCTGTATTCCAGACAAACCAATTACTAAGAACACATTAAACTGTGAGCAAATTCTATCATTCACTCCATTAACATCTTTTTTAGACCTATTGAACTGTTAATATTTCAAAGTTTACTTAGAAACGTGAGTTCACACGGAACAAACACATGAGGCAACACTATTACTGGCCAACTCCCCAGATTTTGAGCCATGATGAGCCCCTGTGTATAATTCATTGCAATTCCAATGGTATTTCTCAGACAAAACTTAAATCATTCCATTGGCTTTTTATCAAGAAAGAAAAGAGTTCTTGGTTCTTCTGAAAAACAACTTTACTGAAATGGAATACAAAGAATAAAGCCAAGAAATATCTAATTCATAAATTATGGAAACTCTCAACTTTTGAAAAGAATGCTTCTATAAATCTAACATTCATTGATCTACTGTCATATCTTCTTCATATGCTGCAAATTTCCAACAATTCAAACCACATCACTTCATCTTCTTAAACTGTACACATTTACATAATTTTTATCTCTAAGCCAAGGCTTCAACTAAGAGAAAAACCTCTTTTTATTCAGAGTGTAGTCTTCTGAGAATTGATATTTATAAAATTTCTCTTTAATAAATTCATAAAATGAGTCTTTTGCTGATTCTGTTAATTATATACTACTAAGGGGAAAAAAATCTACCTTTTTATAGAAATGACCCAATTTTTAGTAGAAATAATAAATCTTCTTCCTTTAGAAAAATAAAAGTAACCCTTATTTCTGGTTTGCTAAAACTTACAGGAAAAAAAGTGCTTTGGCTTGTTTTCTTTTAGAATTAAAATGATTGGGATCAAAGTTATCCAAGAATGTATATTAAATAATCTATGAAAATATAGTCATTCAGAGTTCAAAGATCGGGAAGCTCAATTATTTGGAAAGTCTCAATGCTAATACTTGGCTTTAAGGATTCCAATCATTAAAAATCTCTTTAATATGTGCAAGTTGAGCTCTCCTCAAATTCTCACCTAGACGACTGTGTGCAAAATAAGAAAGCAGTTTAGAAGAGAAAAATACTGTTAGAGCAAGGGGAAAAAAATGGTAGTTGACAATAGAGAGAAGAGAAAGACTATCAAAATACATAAACAATCTGGAAATACATACCAAAACATCTGTAGGTGAAAGGATGTGATATCTGAGATTATGGTTCAAAACAGTCCAAGTTTGGGGAGAATCAAATGAGGGGTATAAATGAGACAGGTTTGGTCATTATGGAAGCCAGATGATGGACAAAGAAGGTTTATCATAGTATTCTACGCTTGAAAACTTTGCTAATAAGAAGTAAAACAACAACAAAAAACAAACATGGAATTATAAGCCAATAGTCCCCAAATATCGAATAGTTATCAAAAATCTCCTAAAGGCCTTTTTTTCTGTCCTCATCTCATATGATCTCTCTACAGAATGACACTACATCACATCTTGCCGTGAAAACTATTGTTTCTTGTTCCCAAACTTTCTGACTCCTTTCCTCTCAATCTCTTTAGATGTTTCTTCTTTCTTTGCCTGCCTCCAAAGTTTGGAGATCCTCAAAGTTCTGGTCTTTTGAAACTTTACAGACAATCGGAAGGTGTTAATTATAACTGGTGCCAATGACCATCAAATTGCCATTTTCATCACTCAGGGTTTTAGAAGAGTATTTGCAAAGCTGTACATTGGACTGTATTTGGGTAAATAACAGACCCCTCACATTCTACTATATCCTCTCCTTAGCTGCGGATAAGCACTTTCAACTTTGCTTGATACATCCACTGAGATCTCCGACTGGTACCTCAAGTTCAATATATGTTTGAAAAGAAACCCAATTCATAATCTTTTTCTACATTTCTCCACCAAAAGCAGTAGTTTTCTCTTTCTTATTTCTGCTAACGGAATCAAATTAACCAGGTGTCAAAGTCATGTTTGTCTGGGCCCTCCCTGTCTTCATATACTTTCAATTCTATTCTTTCCTGTTGCTACTACTGTAAACTGCCATCTGCTCTCATTACCTCTTTGCTGAGACTATTGCCAAGCCTTTCTCACTTGTTTTCTTTCCTCTTCTATCTTGTAATTTCAACCCTCACACAGACTTGCCAGATAAGTATTCCTGAAGACTATCTCTGAAGATTTCATTCCTCTGCTCAAAAATCTCTGATGAATTCCCTCTGCCTAGTAAATAAATCTAAATTCTCTAACCAGATAATCAATGCCCCTTATATTACCTATGCTCCAGTCAAATTGAACCTCATGGCATTTTATTTATCCCTCTGTGAAGACAAGGTACCCTTTTTCTTGTGTTAGCTACTGGAGCTAATTTAATGTAGGTCTTACTTCCTTCCAAAGGTTGGCTATTTGAGAACAGGGACCATATCTTGGTACCTCCCCATAGAAAATAACACAGTAGTGTTTGTGAAAGAAGGAAAAAAAGACTTCAGAATAATACCAAAACAGTATTTCAATTCTCTTTCCTGCAGAGGTAGTCTTTCAGAATGTGTATATAAAAATGACATCTATTTATTACCTGTTATTACATTTATATCTGGGTATTGGCTTTCACACAGACCAACAGCTTTGCTATCCCTCTCAAAAGCCTCTCGAAGTTCTTTCTTGACTGCTGCCGAGCCACATAATCGGTATAGGCCTACTACCTAGAAATAAAATTATGGCCACATTATGGTAAATTAAATAAAGAGAAAATATAATAGTACAGTATGTATAAATCACACGACTTTGGCAGTCTTATATATTCTGATGGCATTTAATTAAAAATATCTCAAAAATAAGCTTCTGAAGTCTCACCACAGACTATACTGATTATAGTTACATAGCTTAATACAAATTTTATATTCTTTCATTTAAATTCAAATGATATACTATGTTACCTGTAGTGCTAGCTATAATATCTTACGCAAAGACACCATCCCTTCCCTTTAATTTTATACACTCAACCAATATTTCCATGGGTGCCCTTTTACATCTGTTGCTCCAGATTGAAGTAATACAGCACTTCAGCTAATCAAAGATTTTGGATTCATAAAGCCCCACACTATCACTCCCTGCTTGGTGAATTTGGGCAAGTTATTTAATTTGTTTAAAACTCAGTTTATTTTTAAAAGCTATAAACTCATTTTTTAAAGTATATATTTGAAATAAGGTTCAAGGAAACTATTTGTGTAAAGTTATCTTTTAAAGTTTCTTGGGAAGAAATGAAAACAAATCTAGAATTTTTTTTAACTTATCAAATGAATTGATTATAAAGCATTGAAGGAAATTCAGTGGAAATAGTATATTAAAGGTGAATATAAAAGTTCTAGTTCAAAATGTATTTACCATACAAAGACACCACTCTCTCTCATTTCAATCTACATTAAAAAGATTTTTTTAAACATTGTTAGTTCAATATAAATTCACTAAGAGGAAATCAACATGGTATCTTAAAGAGAAAACAGGCCTGATTAAGCAATTGGGGCCTTTTAAAAGAAAAAATCTTCATGAAAATTGAGGAAAGTGGTCACCATCTATACTTCTACATCAAAGATTATTTAGGAAGTTCAGTCACCTTGAATTGAAAGACTGGATAAAGATATTACTTCAAGACAGAAATAAAGTGAAAACACACAATGCAATCCCAAGAATCTGAACTAGAAATCATTTAAAAATATTAAAAATGATCCAGAGGAAGAAAGCAAATGAAATTTACAGGTTTACTTATGACACTAACCTCTTATGAATTATTAAATAACTGATAGACTACACTACAAAAGGTGGGTCTTAATATAGGAAAGTGTCAGTAATGGATCCACGGAAATGTTATCCAAAATATTTGAGATGACAAGCACTAAGTTTTAATTGAAAGATAGTAGAGAACCTACAATGATTTCTAAGAGAAGGCAGTCCAAGGTGCTGCTGAAGTCAAAGGATCAACAGGATACAGGAAGCCAAGGAATGTACTAGGAAATAAAATTCAAATTTCCTATTCTTCCTCACATTCCTGGTGTATTCACATGGAAAATAGCAGGTGTTAGTTACATCATCAAGAGAAAGAAAATCAGAATGGCAAACGATCCAGAAAATGAAACTAAAATACTAAACAGGATCGAAGGAAACACTACAACATTAGAAGAAACCAACCTGAGCAGAGCGCTTCTAGCATCAGCAAACTTAAAGTGTCACAAAAATCTCATAAAGATGTATCCTCTTAAGCCCGAGAAAGATGAACGTAGAACAAATGAAAGAAAGTAAGACTTCAATAGCAAGTGATAATTTAAAGGGATGTGTTATCCCTAAAGCTGAAATTACAAATATAGTTTTGAAAAGTGAATAAAAGAAGGAAGATATACTATACATACATCTGGGAGGAATATTTTAGGATATATTCCTTAACTTCAGAGGCTGATTTCTTGAGTCAAATACTTGAAGTACACGCTTGATGCCTCTAGTAAGCACAGAATCTACACTGGACGGACCATGAGCATGATTTCTATACTAATCTTTTCCCACTCGAAGCAGGAGATGCATGATAGTAGCCTTCCAAATATTTGGAAAATATCACAAATGGTTTTTGTATGACTATCAAAACCTGACTGTCATGGTTTAAAAAAAAAGAATACTGACTAGAAGGGTAAACAAAAATTAAGCAGTATCCTGG
This sequence comes from Antilocapra americana, assembly GCA_007570785.1. NCBI lineage: Eukaryota > Metazoa > Chordata > Mammalia > Artiodactyla > Antilocapridae > Antilocapra > Antilocapra americana. Next base: position 58,408 of record ML662496.1, read on the forward strand.
TTTATAAAATACAGGCACATATCAGCCTCTTTCTGTATGTGTATTGGGGTGGAACAGGGAAAAGTAAAAGAGACAAAACAAGAAAAGGTGTTTAAAAAGAAAGAACTGTTTCAAATATACAAATGTAAATCTTACTTTTTATTTCCTTATTAAAATAAATCTTTCTAAACTTTATAGAAATAAAAAGCTTTCCTAAAAAATATTTTCTCGGTATTTAAAATCACTTAAAACAGTCTTATCTACTTGCTCTTTACAAAATATCTTCAGAAAATAGACTGTAAAAGTATAGCGCTATTTGAGTTATTTATGGGGCATCCCTGGTGGCTCAGACGGTAAAGAATCTGCCTGCAATGCAGGAGACCAGAGTTCAATCCATGAGTCAGAAAGGTCCCTTAGAGGAGGAAATAGCTAGCCACTCCAATATTCTTGCCTGGAGAATTCCATGGAAAGGCTACATTTCATGGGGTCACAGAGTCAGACACGACTGAGCGACTAACACACATTTTAATGTACAATTGTAAAAGACTTTAGCTTTATTTAAAGTCTGCCTAACTTTGGCCACCTCATGCAAAAAGTTGACTCAGACCCTAATGCTGGGAAGGACTGGGGGCAGGAAGAGAAGGGGATGACGAGGATGAGATGGCTAGATGGCATCACTGACTCGATGAATATGGGTTTGGGTAGACTCTGGGAGTTGGTGATGGATAGGGAGGCCTGGTGTGCTACGATTCATGGGGTTGCAAAGAATCAGACATGACTGAGCAACTGAACTGAACCTCTGGTTTCTCTATATGCTGCCTGGGAAAAAATATGGAGGGAAAATAGACACCCTTAAGAAAAGAGTAACTGGACCAAAAGCTGGATTCTAAAGGCCTCACTTCCACCCAGACAACACAAACTCGACTTGATAGAATCACATATCTGAAAGAGGTTTAAAAAATTCAAATGTCCTACTTCTCAGCTTCAGGAAGTTACTACATCTATTTTTATTAATATAAGCAGAAAAGACTCACAGAGATTAAGTGACTTGCCCAACATCACACAGTCAATAATGGATGAGAAACCAGAATCTAAGTTTCCTGTATCTTTATACCAAACTCCATTAAGTTAGGAGGTTTCTATAGTTTCCATGTTAAATTCAAGGTAGGTTATTTTACATTTGCGTCTACATTCTTCTAAAGAAATCATATTTCAGATTTTATGGTATTCATCCTTGATATTTTTGATCAGATCAATGTTATAAATTCTGATAGCACTAAAGCAAAATACTTTAGTAATGATTTTAAGGCTTATTTTGTACTGCAAAAGATAATAGTATAAGTAATTACCTGTACCTCATATTAACATCCTCAGTGATACACGGCTTCTCACTGTCATTCTACAAGTATTAATGAAAATAAAGATAAGGTCTGGTGGTGGCGGTTTAGTTATTAATTCATGTCCAATTCTTGCGATCCCATGAACTATAGCCCACCATGCTTCTCTGTCCATGAGATTTCCGAGAAAAGAATACTGGAGTGGGTTGCCATTTCCTTCTCCAGGGGATCTTCCCAACCCAGGGATCGAACCAGAGTGTCCTGTATCTCCTGCATTTGGCAGGTGGATTCTTTACTGACTGAGCCACCAAGAAAGCCCAAAAGGTAAGGTCTACCAACTGGTTAACATTTACATGAAAGTAAAAGTATCAGTCGTGTCTGACTCTTTATGACCCCATGGACTAAGATTCACCAGGCTCCTTTGTCTGTGGAATTCTCCAGGCAAGAATAGTGAAGTGGGTTGCCATTTCCTTCTCCAGGGGAACTTCCCAACCCAGGGATTGAACCCAGGTGTCCTGTGTTACAGACAGATTCTTTACTGTCTGAGCCACTAGGGAAGCCCATCTTGTTACAAATAGCACCAGGTTTTTTGTTTGTTCTAATGAACTGCTTTTCACCTTCTTTAAAAGGAAAAGAGAATGAGATGTGCTTTTATTAGTAGGAACTCTCCTTATCCACCATGCTATCCCAAAGGTAAGACATGGATAAGCTTATGCCTTCCAAAGCGTGGAACTAAGGGAGAACAGGAAATAAGGGCAGGGAGTTAATTTCTGGAGTGAAAAAGGGTTATAAGATTCACTGTTGAACTCTCTCTCAGAGGAGTCAAACCATGCAGAAACATTCCTTAAATGAATTAGTCTTAGTCCATGTTGTTAGCTCTGGCTTTTCCTAGGAATGTCACTGTAAAATGCCATCTTTTTATCTCAAAGTACAAGTCCATGCAGCCCTGCATCAAACATAAAGAACCATCTAGCATGCTTTCAATCATTGACAACACAAGCTAAGGCATAAATTATATCCTAAACAGTAATGCAATAAAAATAAAGAATAGGAATGAGAAAAAAGTCTAAATTAGATATTTTAAACTTACCTTGAACTCCTTCTCCTAAGACTTACTATAAATAAACTGAATTAATTACTTGAATAGATAGATAAGGGGGCAATAGAGAAACACAGTAAAATAATACCTGACAGCCTCTCTTTTCAATTTCCATAATACATTTCTGAATCAGGAGTGGTACCATCAAGCCTATATTTTCTTTCTCTACAACTTTACGAATATCAACACCAAATATTACTGGTTCTCGATTTATATCTAGCCCATGAAGTGAATTCTCCCACTGTTCCAAAAGAGTCACTTTCACGTAAATAAGACCTCTAGGTTCAAGTTTGACAGCCAACTGATGTGTCTTTGTCACTCGGAATAAGGTGGGAAGAACAACAGTTCCATGACAACACACTCGGTTTTTTCTTGGAGTGGGTTCCCAACTAAACACCACTAATTTCAAATGCTGTGCATTTTCAATTTCTATGTTGAAAGTGTGATCCATGTCTAAGAACGTTGTTCGACATGTGAGCAAAGCTGTTCTGGCTTTGTTCACTGAATCTACTTGAATTGCACAGAAGACATCTTTTGAGTCTATCCGAGGTGGTTTTAAATCCTCAGCACCATAGAAGTGCACACTCATGAGCCCAGATATGTACTGTGAACACTTAGGTTGATCAGAAAAGCTGTAATGTCTAAAAGCATCAATGTCTATTTCATTCTTGCTGCCACTATTTGGAATTATGTCTTTTCCTTTTGCAAATTTGTTTTCGGATCCATATTTGCTAGATTTGGCTATCAGTTCAGGTGAATCTCCATCACTGAGGTAACCACCTTTGCAGGAATACTTAGAACTCACAGAGGTTTTCTTCTGGTAGCTGTGCTGAGAAGACACACTGGTATCAAGATGGTACCGACTTATCACATTCCTCTTCGCAGCTGTGGCTGTAGTCCCAGAAGGTAGAATAACAGCATGATGAATCTCTTGACAGTTACATTTAGACAAAGAAGGAGTATTATCTGGACTGCTTACATAATTCCAGGCTCCTTTAACATTCAGTTTTCGGCTAAGTTCTGGCAACTTTTTCATTTTCATGGAAAGTTTCCTCACAGTTCGTGGAGATTTTATTTTATCCGGGAGAGACCAATTTATTGAACTGCCTTTTCTCACAGGGCTGGGGCTTGGTGAAGACAGTTCCATAACTCCCAGATCAGTCTTGTTAATAGCAGCTGCACTCCCAGGACCTTGAAAACAATAAATAAATAGGGTGATATGTTCAATTTCCTTTTACTTTATAAACCACAAATTTAACAAGCTCTCATATGGACATGGCAATCCACTCCAGTACTCTTGCCTAGAAAACCCCATGGACAGAGGAGTCTACAGCTCTCTGTATGGACAGAGGCTACAGTCCGTGGTGTCGCAAAGGGTCGGACACAACTGAGTGCCTTCACTTTCACGTTCACTTTCACATGGACAGAAATTCTTCCCTGTTTCATCTTAAATGGTGAGGTTTAGTCAAAAGTTTAGCTGAATTCCCATTACCAAGTTTAAGCAGAATATCAAGACCTACAAAAGGCTTATGGTGGAAAGAAACATCTCCCTCTTCATCCGCTTTTCTATTCTGAAGGTTTGGAAGAAGGGTAATAGAGGCTCCTTTTAAATCTTTCCCACTGCAATATACTTATAACTGTAAACAGTGGATATCAAAGAAAACTAGGAAAGCTTTCTATTTTAATATGTTCATTTTAACATTAAAACATTAATTTTCACATTTCCTACTTGAATGTATTTATTTAGAAATTTCACCTAATATGACTGATAAAATGTATTTTCTTATAATTTTCAGTTTCCATAAAGAATAAAGTGTTAAGACGCTTTCAAATTTTTCTCCACAAAAATTGCTTTATTTTTTTCTGAATCTCAAAGTTACTCAGGCTTACAATAAAAAGTTTTTCTAAAAATGTAAAAAGCACAAATAAATAACAGCCCATATCACCAAAAGATTAATCATTGTAAAACTGTACTACCAGGAGATTAATCATGGCAATATAGAAGTGAAAATTATATTAAAAGTAGCTTATATTATTATTATTAAATTATAATATTTATTATTAAAAATAACACCAGTCAACTTTTACTGAGCTAGACAAAGTACGAAAACTTAATTTAATAATTAGTATGCACGAACCCTCATTTAACTCTCATAATAACCTTACGAGTTAAGATACCATTCTCCAGATGAGGAAATTGATGCATGAGCTGTCTAATTTGTCTAAAATCACAAATCTAGTAGGTGGAAGAATAAGGACTTATATCTGAATACAGGCTTTCAGAATCTGTGCTCTAAAATACTATACTTGCAGTCTCTCCATCTTTTTAAACATTTTTCTGTCCATACATATAAATCAAATTGACTTTAAAGACCTTTCTTCAACTATTATTAAGAAGTTAAAGCATTCCACTTAATCTTAAACTTTTAATTCCTAGTTTTAAAAAAAAAAAACATGATGTAAAGGGTAATCAATTTCATTTAAAAATCTGAATACTTCCTAGTAAGTTTTCAAATTAATAGAGCAAATTGAAAGTAGCTTCTAAAACTGTAATATTATGTAAATTTAAACTGTGCCTTTAAAGAAAAACATAGTAGTATCCCAATTATTTAAAATTTAAATTAATTTTTCATACTTTATCTAATTATTCCTTATAAAGATCCTTAATGACCCTGGTATCTTATCAGAGGCTACTCTATATAGTACCACATTTGACAATTAAAATGAGAAAAGTGTTTATTCATTTCAAAAAATCAGTAGATTAAATGACCTTTCTTTAAAGTATTAAAATAGTCTAAATAGTCCTCTCTCCATCCTTCTTTATGTGTTCTATTGACAAAATAGTTTCTTTATAGAGAAAGGGCTATTTTAAGTATGCCTGTTGGGCTTTTCTGATATGTAACTAATAAGAAATGGAGTGTTTAATAAACTAGACAAAGCATTCCCTTATACTGTAAACTGTAGTACAATTCTACTGGTTTACTGGTCTAAAATATTCTACAGTAATCAGTCCTCCTGTAGCATACAATCTATTTTGTCATGGCCTAAAGAAGCTACCCAGTATACAAAATTGTTCTAGGTTTTATTAAATAAAGAGTCAACCTAACATAATGACTTTTTTTTTTAACATATCTCTATTGCAGGCAAGACTGAATTTATTGAAACAAAAATGCTTTGTTTTTATAAAATCGAAGAGCTGAAATATGACCAAGTTCAACAATCACTTAAAATTAAACCACAATTATACTAACCAAATCACAGATTAACTATAGCTTATAAAGGGAAAACAAAAAAGGAAAAATCTTTCAATATAAATTCATGAACCAGACTAGAATCAATTGAAACTGGCACATTCCCCTCAGCACCTAGAACAGTAAATGGCACATAGCAGGAACTAAATGTTTATTGAGTATTTGAATTAACCAACTGTTAGTTGCCTGTAAACTGGTAAACTTTTTTTAGGAAAAACAATATAGAAATTACCAATAATAGTTACCAGCTGTAATGATCAAGTAAAGATACTATTAATAGTAATCAATCTTAATGAAGCAAAACAGATCATGATAAAGATCACCACAGTAGTAGTGGAAACATTCTATTAACACCTAACAATAAGGAACCAGTCAAATGGGGCACATCAACCCAATGAAAAACTATAAAAATTGGGGAACAATAACATTAATCTACTGTGTAAGAATGGGGCTTCCCTCATAGCTCAGTCGGTAAAGAATCTGCCTGTAATGCAGGAGAGCCAGGTTCGATTCCTGGGTCAGGAAGATCTCATGGAAAAGGAAATGGCAACTCACTCCAGTATTCTTGCCTGGAAAATTCCATGGACAGAGGAGCTTGACAGGCTACAGTCCATGGGGTTGCAAGAGTTGGACACAGCTTAGCCACTAAACCACCACATGTAAGAACACAAAGTATAGATAATAAGCAAAATCAGCAAAACCCAAAAATAGTCCACTATAACAGCAACTAGATAAAAGGTATATATATATATATCCACAAGTTAACAGGCAAAAAACAGTCATAACTGTGTCAGGATGATCATAAAACTGTCATTCATATTAAAAATACTTCAGCTTTCCTATTTCTTAATCAAAACATTATTCTGAAATTTAACCAATCTCTTTGCCTATTTCTCAACAGATTTTTGCCAATGTTGGTAAAGAAAACATTATCACTTTAGGTAAATAACCTTTCTGATCATATTAAAACAAAAAAAAAGATTACAAATTGTCTAAATATCTCCTTTGGTCAACATAGGAATGTACTTGTTATAACAGTAAGCTTAAGAGAAGAACAACAGTAAGAAAGGAGACATAATTGACATCCTTCTGTAGTTTCAAATTTGGGTGGTTGTTTTGTTTTTTCGGTAATGTCCGTCATCTTAACAGACTCAAAATTTGCGACAAACATAAATAATAAATTTTAAAGACAGTAACTTAAAGTGTTTCTCACTTTATATACACTGACTTTCTAACGCTGCTCTTATACTTATGCCTTCTTGCCTTTTCTGCACCATTCCACACCATCACGAGCTGCCTGCCCTTCTCCTGCAAGCTTTCCTCATCACTCCATCTGGATCTCAACCTGTGTTTCAAAGTATTATTTTATATACCATTTATTACTCTTCCCATCCACATTGTAAACACACAATCACTGTGGAAAATCAGTTTACACTTAGATATGCACACACAAACAAAAGTTTTAACCCCAACACTGGGGGATGGGGTTGGGTGAGTCAGGTATTAACATTTCCAGTATAGCTTTTCATTGTTTCTTTCAAAATTAACATCATACAGTTCACACTGTTTTTTAACTTTTTTTTTTTCTTATCAGTGTGACATTTACTCCTTCTCCTCACATACCTGAGAAAGGGATCCAAAAGCAAGTAGTTTATTTGTAAAGTACAAAAATATCAGCAAGAAAGTGAGAAAATTCAGGAGAAAATTCAAAGTGAATTATCAAGCCTGCTACCGCTATGGGTAACTAGAGCTTAATTTCATGAGAAAACTGGGAAACAATGTAGACTTATCCCACCAAGGGTGGAGAGAGCTGGTGTAGGCCTATACCAACTCCTGTCAATCAGGAGTTGAAGGGCACTCTCAGGCTGACCTGCAGGAGACTCCCTAACACTTGGGAAATCCTCCAAGTAGAGATGCAGATACTGATGTGTGGAACTAGGCTGCCACCATTTAAATAAATAACACCACCCAATGTATATGGACAAGTACTAACAATACCTGCTACACCCCACATATTTGAATATTCTGTATAGTCCGAAATTTTCTAAATTAAAATGCCTTGATATAAAAAAGAACTGCTTTCTGAACAACATTTAATAATTGCAACTAAAAGTGCTTATGGTTTCCCTTATAGCTCAGTTGGTAAAGAATCCACCTGCAATGCAGGAGACCCTGGTATGATCCCTGGGTTGGGAAGATCCACTAAAGAAGGGATAGGCTACCCACTCCAGTAGTCTTGGGCTTCCCTTGTGGCTCAGCTGGTAAACAATCCGCCTGTAATGTGGGAGACCTGGGATCAATCCCTGGGTTGGGAAGATCCCCTGGAGAAGGGAAAGGCTACCCATTCCAGGATTCTGCCCTGGGTCTCAAAGATTCGGACATGACTGAGTGACTTTCACTTCACTTCAAGTGCTTATGCTCTGTTTTCTAGGTACTACATCTGGGACTAAATTTTAAAAGAAGCACATCAGAAATCAGAGAAGAATAAAACCATTAGGTTGAACTATATAAAATATCAGTTTTTTTTTTTCAGGTCAAAAGCTGTTAAATATTGGCAATTTCATATGGCTCAACCTAATATATATTCAATTATTTCCTTTCTGGGTTCCGTATCTATTGTAGCATCTATTTGCAGAATATTTACTTTCACCTCTGATCTCTTTTTCTCTTCTTCTTTTCCTTTGTTTCTGAGGAAATGTAGGCACAAAAGTGAACACTAATGACTACTAGTATACTGAACATAGAATTTTTCATCTGTGGCCAGGCTAGGCGTGAATGAATGAATACATGAATGAAGCAAAACCAGACATACATAAAGAATACATCTTTTCCAGTCCCCATGACTCCATTCTCTCAACTAAGAGAAAAGTAATTACTGCCTCAATGGACAGACATATTAAACCATACCATACACACTAAAAGTTGGTGTAGGATTCCAGCTCCTTCACCCCTTACAAAACCAAGTCTGTGATAGGAACAATTAAACCAGCATGTACATAAAAATGTTTATAAACCTTTTTGAGTTTTATTTTCATGAAAATACACTCACATTGTAAGGAAAGGTACAAGGCTACAATAAACATATATACTTAGTTTTAGATACCGCCAAGAATTGAAAATGAAAGAAGAAATGGCAGATAAATGATCATCTTTACCTGCAAAAGGAGATTTCAACATGGGACTGTCCTCTATAATTATATGTTCTTGTACCTTGTGTCTATGCCTTTGCTTGTACTGCTGCACAAACTCTGTGGGACAGAGGGAATCCACAGGATTTATCTCGTTTGACTGTGTGTTCTGAACATCAGCTGTGTGTTCAGAAGAGCACAGCAAGTCTTCAGAGTACTGCTCTGCTTTTATCAGGTTACTGCCAGATAATACTCTCAAACCGACATCAGGAAACTTCAGAACAGCAGAGTCTGTCTCACCAAAACTCAGGGCATTTGAAATACCAAAGTCATCATCCTCAGGAATGGGGTTGTACCATATTTCTCCTTCATCATCTGCATCATTTTCCTCATTAAAGTCTAATGAACAGTTTCTTGATAATGAAGAATTTGTAGCATTACACACCACATACGTACAATATTCTTCAGATGATTTGAGAAAAGGTTGTGACAGCTGCTGTTTAGGTAGAGAAATAGGTGAAATAGATAAATGACTTATATCTTGGCATTTCTTATTTTCTTCCTCCAAATTAAAAGATCTCAGAGTACTTTGATATAGCCAATTGCGTTTCTTTGACACAGTGATGCTGTTAAGTGGCTTATGACCCCTGAAGCCAATAGTATCCTTCAGATCTTCAGGTTCGTTTCTCTTCATTGAAGACTCATAGACATTTTCAAATAAATCTGTTTCAAAGCAAAAAAGAAGGTAGAATATAATTCCTGGCATACCAAGAAAGACATGTCACTTAAGACCAGTTATTAAAATATTGTTTTTAAAAAAATAAAAAGAGAAAAAGTATAATATTAATCACATTCAGAGACTAAACTTTAATAAGAAAAATTCTGGATTTTCCACCTATACATGATTTCTATTATTTAGTCATCAGGTACCATAAAAATTCTTAAGAAAATAAACAAATTCTGAAGCTACCTTTATAAATATCATAGGGCTAAAACATTTATCTTAAGCAAAACATGTTTTATAAAAAGCTTGTTTAGAATGCTTGGTACACAGCATGCCTTTAATTAATATGAGTAACTTTCAACTCACTACTACAAGAACTTTAGAAACTACAAAGTAATATTATTACCTTTTCACACAAAGATTAATAAATCTTTCAAAAATAAAATCTTTAAAAAATAAATCTAAAGATTGAATAAATCTTTCAAAATAAATGTACCTCATTTATTACCAAGTGTCTTACTGAAAATTGAAATTTCAAAATAACATGTTTTCTAACCACATAATGCAGAGCAACTCATACAGAGTTTAAGTTCTAAATATCTAGAGCAAAAATAAAAATTAAAAATCCCTAAGAAAGCCCTTGATTAGGACTAAGTATCCTGACCCCAATAAATACAACACAGCTATATTACTGATAGGCACAAGCCTAAGTAGCAAGAATACAAGAATGAACAAAATGGTCCCTGCCCTTAAGGAATTCATAGCCCAATGCAGAACATCAAATACTTAGATAGGTGCATGTATTAATATAATGGATAAAACTCTAAAAATGTATATATAACATTAATTCCACATAAAGGGGAAAATTTTCACACTTCCAAAAAGTTACATAAAGCTGGCTTCAGTGACAGTCAATAAGCTAAATATATATCATAATGCTAATTTACTATGTATAAATAATTAAAACAAAACCATATTTCTAATTTTAAGATCATGCCAGATTTGAAAATTATGATCTGTGCTACTCTGAGTGCATATATGGTTGATTCATTTTAGTATTACAGCAAGTAAAATATAGTAGTCTAGTAACAGAGAGTGATAAAACACATTAAACTTTGAGGAGCTTAACAACCAAAAAATTAGGTTCATGTATAATCAAGGTTTTCAGTAACCTCCCTTTTACTGAAAAAAAAATCATTTGAAAATGTAAATTTGCCCTTTTTATAACCCTAAATGTTACCTAATCAAGCAGATTAATTTAAAAACAAAGCCTTAAACACAAACTGGGCTTCAAGTTCAATTAGTTCCAGAGGCAAGAATAGAGGAACAGACTTAGAATTAGAAGGGAAGAAATCTCCCATGAATGCCTACTATGTCAGATATTTATTTACTCAAGAAATATTTACTGAGTGCCTATTATGTGGCAGGAACAAGAGACAAAGCAATAAGAAAGCCCTTAACCTCCTTTAACCTCCCACACTAATCCTGAGACAGGTTGAATTAGTTCCATAAGCTTCAAACACATGAGAAATACGGACAAGGTGCTAGCCCCAGGATTCAAATTTAAGTCTGTCTAACCTCAAAAACCATGCTCTCACCTGTCTCCCCGACAGCATGCCAGCTACTAAAGTAGGGAAGTAGGTGACCCTCTCTCAACATGATAATAGTATCAACCCAATTAACCTTATAGGGTGGCTCTTAGGATTAAGTAAGGTAATGATTGAAATACTTTGAAAAAATATTGTTTAAACTATATAGTACTACTCAGAAAAGTCAAGTAACTTGCCTGAGGATCACCTATTGGTAAATGGAAGAGGCAGCATTCAAACCGATTACAAAGTCTGCAGGAGTACACCTGGACTACTGCTAAAGGATACCCACCTCCACTCTCCCAGAATCTAATATGCAAACATTTAATAGATATTCAATAAATATCTTGATTTAATTTACTTTAATCAATGAAACCTGAAGATTCAAGAGTTTGGTTCTGTCTCCTTTACACTTAAAATTAACAACAGTCCTGGACGTGTATCAAGAAAAGACGAAAACTCTAATTCAAAAAGAAACATACAGCTTAATTTTCACAGCAGTACTATTTACAACAGCCAAGATATGGAAGCAATCTAAGTGTCCATTGACAGATGAATGGATAGGGAAGATGTGATGCATACACTATACAACAGAATATTACTTAGCCATAAATAGAATGAAATAATGCCACTTGCGCAACATGGATGGACCTTTAGATTATCGTACAAAGTGAAATAAGTCTAACAAATACAATATGCTACCACTTATATGTAGAATCTAAAAAAATGTTAAGAAACTGCCTGCCAATGCAGGGGACATGGTTTCAATCTCTGGTCCAGGAAGATCCCACATGTCCTGGAGCAACTAAGTCCAAATGTAGGCTTATGAAGAGAAGCCCACGCTCACTGCAACTCGAGAAAGCCACATGCAGCAATGAAGACCCAGCACAGCCAAAAATAAATATTTTTTTAATTAAAAACAAATTTTAAATGATACAAATGAACTTTTATTTCTAAAACAGAAACAGACTCAGACACAAACTTAAAATTACCAAAGAAGAAGGAGGGGTGGGACAAATAAGCAGTTTGCGATTCTGGCTGGATAGTGATCTGCAATGATCTGAAGTTGAGAAAGATAGCCTTAAGGAATACTGGGAACTGAACTACAGGACACCACTTTAGGAGCACTTATTTATTCTACTCATCTTTTCCTCTGTGCCTTTTTCATCTTTTCCTCTCTTATGCCTCCTCCTTACTTTCAGTCTGGAGTTTTTCAGTCCTAAAAACAGTTTCAAAGTCCCCGTCTCTACTTTTCTGTCCCCAAAGCTAGCACACAGCATTTTTCTTAAGAGTTTTATTGCTCCTAAAGTGGTGTCCTCTAGTTCAATTCCCAGTGTTCCTTAAGGCTGTCTTTCTCAACTTCAGATCGCTATCCAGCCAGAATCCTAATGACCTGGGACAAGGCAATATTTTCACAAAGCTTGCTTGCCTTTCTCTTAATAATAGCTAAGTGCCTGGCATGGTGCCAAATGGATTATCTTTTTTCATCTTCACAGCAACCTGAAGATTGGGGCTAGTCAGGGTTGAGTAACTTGTCCAAAGTCATAAGCCTGGTAAGTGGTAGATTTGATCAGAAACCCAAAATTTCTATTCTACTAGCCATTACATTATATGGCCTCCTCTCTTGCTGATTCTAAAATCTTTTACTTTTATTGGTGCAAGGCGAGACCAACACAGAGAGAACTGCTTATACTAGTCATATATAAGTAGTAAGTATAAGTTCATGCTTACAAAACTGAAGCAGAGGGATTTCCTTGGTAGTCCAGTGGTTAAGAATCCACCTGTCAACGCAGGGGACACAGGTTCCATCCCTGGTCTGGGAAGATCCCACATGCCGAAGAGCAACTAAGACCATGGGCCATAACTACTGAGCCCGAATGCTGCAACTACTGAAGCCTGTGAGCCTACAGCCTGTGCTCCGCAACAAGGGAAGCCACCACAATGAAAAGGCCGTTCACGAGTACAACAGCAAAGACCCAGCACAGCCAAAAATAAATAAATTAAAAAACAAAAAACTGAGGCAGAAAGAGCTCAATCGCTTTGCTCTAATAAAGGGATTAGCAGAAGTATCAAGTACCAGAATAAAGTAGAATGTTTTTCAAAACATTTAACCATATATCAAGATAGGTGATTGGAGGTACCGAGAACTCTAGAGCCTTACTATTCTAGAAGTGTGTACCAAACAACAACATCTATACTGGCAGTTCATTAAAATGTAGAACCTCGAGGTCCCACCCTCACACATACGTAACCTTCATTTTAACAAGATTTCATATGCACACTAAGTTTGAAAAGCTCTGCTCTATAACTGTGAACCACAGTTTGAGTGATAAAGGTCTGGAAAATAGAGATTCTCAAAACATTAAGCACCATTTAGAAATGTAGGACTTTCAAAAATCAGCACAACACTGTTTTCTGCTGAATTTGTAATTCTCAATGTTTTCCTGCTACCAGCAACTCTGATGTTTTATGGCACTCTTCCCAAAACAAAAAAACAGAAACTAAAAAATGGACCTGCTTGCTTCTAGGACCACGATGGCAGAATTTCTAACAGAAGGATTTAGATGTAGAAGACGACAAAAATTGCTTGCCTACATAGTTTTACTAGTCTTGAAAGGGCTAATGCATAAAAGAATTTATTGGAAAAACCCATAAAGAAACTATAGCTCAAAAGGTTACAAAAATGGAGCTACAAATATTTCAGAAAACAGAATTGGTAGGAATCCGCATTAAGTGTCAACTTCAATTTAAGATATGATGCACAAGATCATATCAGTTATTTAATACTACTTGTTACATGCCCTAATTTTTCTTCTTTCCCAGATCACAGAACAAGAAGAGGAGAGTCAAAGTATTCTAACTGTTTTTTAAAGCAGTAAAAGGCCAAGCTAGCTCAACTCGGTGCTCAACTTGGAAAATAAACTTTTCCATTTATTTCTGAGTACTATCTGCTAATTAAATGTATAAAGACTTATAATGAAGTATAGTCAGTAAATAGATTAAAATCCCTTTTAAGGTTTGCAGAAACTTAACAATATTTACTATGGAATGACTTTAGATTTCTTAAATAATCATCTCAGCTAGTAACAAACTGGCCAATCTGTGAACACTACATTCTGCATCAAATAATTGGCAGTATTCTAATATCAAAAAATTTAATGGTTCTTAATAGGAACCAGAAATCAAAACAGAAAACCACATTGGCTTTCATTTGTCATTTGGTCTCAAAAATTTCCAAAACATCTATGTAGACTAGGTATCTCTATCCTCTTATATAGTTGTTCTGTGTTATAAATTCTAACTATAACTGTATTTTGAAAGAAAATACCCTCACAAATCATACTGTATAGCAAAATGTGATAGAAACCTTTAGGCTCTTTAACATCTTTATACAATCAAGAAGGTACTGCCTCATCAGGACTGCCTGGTTAATTTTTTAGAAAACATGATTAAAAACAGAATCTGAGTAACCAGTTTGAACTAATTAAAGGTAAAAGTGTAAAGCGGATACAGCAATTGACTCTATTCTAGGAATCCCTCAACTTTTTTGCAACTTTGAGGAAGTTACTTATTTCTCATCTCCTCAATCCAAGCAATTTAATAGAATTAATTAGGTCAAATCTCTAAGGAAATTTAGAGTGCCTTTGCTTGCGTGTATGCTCAGTCACTCAGTCATCCGACTCTTTGGGACCCCATGGACTGTAGCCTGCCAGGCTCCTCTGTCCAAGGAATTCTCCAGGCAAGAATACAAGAGTGGGTTGTCATTTCTTCCTCCAGGGGATCTTTCCCACCCAGGAACAGAATCCAGGTTTCTTGACCTGCAGGCAGATTTCTTACCACTGAGACGTTGGGGGAGCCCATTATATCCCTTTGACCTTATACAAATAGGGATTTTGGAGTTATAAAGACTTGAGTTTGAATCCACATAATAGTTTGGACCTATATACTAGTATACACAAACCATATACTAGTTTAAGTGACCTTGGGCAAAGTACTTAACCTCTTATTTTCTTTTGCTGTTGCTGTTCAATAATAGCTGTCATACCTTCATGTGTGTGGGGGGGGTTGAGGGGATGGGGGTTAATAAAGATTATATGCAGACCCTATAAACTATCCAGAATGTTTTTAGTAAATTCAACTAACCATCATAAAAAGCAATTTTTTCAAAAAGACTAAAATCTTCAAATCTATACTAGATATGTAAACATTGCATAAAGTATTTTTAATCTTTCCTAAAAGATAAACTAATGATTTGAGAGGAAACAACTGAATAAGTTTTTTAAACCAGCGGTAACCTAAACTTTTGTTTAGATTTCTTGTGAAATATCTAATTTACACATAGTAAATATCTCATTTACACACAGAATCACATGGTAATTCTAATGTCATTTATTTTAAAATTAATTTCATTTACTTAGTTTCTCAATGAAAAAAGTCAATGAATTCATTCTTAAAAGTTACTGCATTTATTATTACTTTTAAAACACTTGAATTTTTCCGCAACAGCTGAGAATATTAAAAGCCATCAGATAGTAATGTTAACCTTTGCAACAAAAGGGTAATACATATTTTACTTAAGTTTTATACAGATTTTTGTTATGGCTAAAAATTAACTGTCTTACAAAGAGTTAACTGTACCAAAATCAGTGGAGGTAAAATTATAATAGCAATAAAATGTAATAAATGATTACAAATACTTTACTACTGGAAATGCATATTTTAATATGCACTTAGCATAAAGTACATCTCTCTTCACAAAAATCTGCATTCTACTATCTTTTTATTTAGGTGGAATGGAAAAAGTTTGAGGGAAAATTTTGACAGGTGTAGGTTAGAACTTTATAGATTCAAAAAAACTTTTCTAGTTTTGCATACACTTGAAGTGAATCATTTGACTTGTCTTCATTGTGTAATAAAAAGTTTTGTGAACTTTGTTTCTCCCCAGTTTTGTGTTTATTGGTTAAAAAAGTTAATGTGTACAAACCTAACCCTGTAAGATTTGTAATTCTTACCAGGGAAACAGCCAAGTACTGTGGATACTTTTACATATCAGCATTTAATATTTTTAAAATTATTACTAATATGTAAGTCATTATGTTCACTAGAAGTCTTTAAGAGTGTAATTTAAAAGATCATGTTGTTTTTGGCTCAGTTTGAAGGTACTTCTTTCACAAGAGAATTTTTTGTTATTTACAACCTCAGAGATTTCTAAAATTGATAATGTAAACCTTCAGTGAAAACTAAAAATCACACATACAAAACAGGGAGCAAAATCCTATTATTAAGACAAATATACTTTTTACAAATGACTTTAAATGTCTACACTTACATAACACATACCTTTTTTGTTTTATTAAAATCCAAGTGCCCTTCATTTCCCACAATAATAAGATTATCTAGAGCTAGGTTTGGGGGTTAGGGAGGGGAGGGAGAGGTGAAGAGAAGAAACATGTGAAATCCTACCCGACTGAAAAAAGTTTTTACTATGATAGTTTTTTCGGTTTACTTTGTGTGCATGAACGCTCCTAGGGTGGGGAAGAGTGGGGAGGTGTAATGACTAAAATGACAGTTTAAAAAGCCCATAAAGTCTAACTTGGATCAAATTCAAATTCACAAACTCCACAGAAGTCTACAGTTCGCCTAGAGCTACAAAGAATAAAAATCAAGGCAGTACCGCCCAACTCTTAAATCCACCAAAAAGTGTGTGGTGAACTTAACCTTTACTCACTGTTGCGCTTAGGAATAGGTACACTGGTTCTTAGAGAAGAAAAGACAAAAACCCCAAGTTCCTCATACCATTGTCAAAAAAAAAAAAAAGCAAAAAAACGAGAGAATGTATGATCCTAGGTAACCGGGGAGATATTAGGCTGCCATTGACATGACACTCACTTTGGCACGGGCACGTACCTGTCTGCAAAACCATAACCACCTTCTTCGCTCTAAAACCGAGGAGGTGCGCTAGGTAAACTTTAAGGTCAAAGAGTTAGCATGTTGGTTGCAAGGCATCCTACCTGTCAGCGTAATTCTTTGGTCTGGAGGCACCGACAGGACCTGGCTTTCCCGCATTTTCAAAGCGCCCAGATTTGGAGAGGTTGCCTGAGCACCCGTGCCATCGGAGTGTGTCCGACGGGCGCGACCCTTCATTCCCAGGGACAGCAGACGTCCTTTGTACATCCACTTCTGCAGCTTCTTGACTGTCACCGCGGGCGGCCTGAGGAGGGGGAGCCCCTCCTGGCCGTCCCCTTTGCCGCGGCTTCCCGTGGAGCGGCCGGGGTCCTCGGAGCTGGGAAGCCGGGGGCCCGAGGGCGCCGCGGCCCGGGCGCTGCCTCGGCTCCAGCCGTCCATCCCGCCTCCACGTGGCGGGGGCTCGTCCGGCTCCCCGCGCGTACCGCACCAGATCCAGCTGTCGCTCGGCCACCGCTGGAAGGGAGGCGGCTTGGCACCCACCTGGAGGCTGTCGAGACTTCTGCTGCAGGACAGCCGCATCCGAGGAGTCCGTGGGCGGCCTCCCCCCGGCTCCCCAGGAGGCGACCGGGGCGGGGACACCTGATGCCAAGGGCGGCCGCCGCCTCCGCGCTCCCAGTCTCGGGGGCAGGCTCGGCGCTCCGCCGCGCCGCAGGGCAAAGGCGGCTGGCCCGGCGCCCGGGCTCCCGCAGGGCAACCGCGATCTGCCCAGCCCCGGTCGCCCCGCCGCGCGCCCGAGTCAGGGGGCAGGTCGTGCATGGCCTGGATCAGCAGATAATAGGCCTCTCGCAACTGGGTCTGCAGCCTGCCTGTCTCCAGGCGGCCGCCCTCCGCCCCCGGGGAGGAGCCCACGGCCCGGGGAGGCGGGCGCCACCGCTCCGCCTCCGCCCCCTCGGGCTCGGACGCCGGCTCGAAGCCTCCGGGCAGGTTCTCGTAGTAGTCGGCGTCGTCCTCCTCGTCTTCTCCGCTGCCCTCGGAGCCCGGCGGGGCGCACAGGGAGGCGCGAGTGAGCCCGCGGCCCGGGTGGGCGGCCTCCTTCGCGCCGCGCGGCGGAGGCCCGAGTGCCCCCGACCCCTCCGGCCGCCCTCCCGGGGTCCCCGCCTCTGGACGCCACGCCTGAGGCGACGGCGGGGGCCGCTCCAGCTGTGGCCGAGCCCCGCCGGCGCGCTCGCCGGAGGGGGCGTCCCGGGCCCTGGCCGCGTCTCCCTCGGCAGCCGAAGAGGCCGCCACGGTGGCCGCTGCGGCCGCCCGGAGACCGAGCCCCCCGGCGGCGCGGGGACCCCGTCTCCCCCGGAGCCTGGACAGCGTTTTCCTCAGAGGGTCCGTCATGCCCCTCCGCCTCAGCAGCCGGGCTCGCCCCGGGTGCGGGGAGAGCTCGGAGCCCCGCTCGCCGGAAAGCTGCGCTCGCGGAGGCGGCGGCGGCTCCCCATGACCGACGCTGGCCCTCGCGGGCTGCTCACATACTTGGCATAACTCCGCCGCGCCGAGGGTGGGGGAGGGCGGCGCCGCCGCAGAGCGCATGCCCCGCAGCTCCGGGCTGCGGAGGGCGCGCGGGCCGCGGGTGCGGCGCTGGGTGCCCCAGGTGGGCGCCCCGCGCCGGGCGCGGCGAGGCGCGGCGGAGGGCGGGCCGGGAGGGGCTGAGAGCTAAGGGACCGACGGGTGGGAAAGCGAACGCACCGTGGGGGCTGGCGGGGGCGGGTGCAGTGAGAGTCGGGGCGGGAAAAACGAGAAGCAGAAGCGGGAAGGTGAGTCCGAGCGGGAAGCTGCAGAGTTCTGGCTGGGGAGACCGAGAAAGGGAAAGTGCCCTCCAGGCTGCCACTCGGTCACCTTCACCCCACCCCACCCCCCCGTTGCCACCATTGCACGAGGCGTGTCTAATAGTGCAAGTCCTAGCTTGAGAGACGACAAAGATTTGTTTTGACGGACAAGGTATGAGTACAGGTGTATCTATCTCAGTGCAGTGTGTTCTGGAAACATTCTGAATCATTTTAATTGTACAGGGAGCTGGCTAGTTCAAGGAAATTTGCACAGATTCCTTTTCAATTAGGAAGATCTTTTTGTCCCAAAGATCACCATCGGTGTCTCTCTTTAAAGGCTGTTTTTCTTTGTCTTTCAGTTAATGCATGCTAAAACAAAATTCTGGCATACACCAAAATTTGCAAAAAGGAGCCGCTAGTCTCTCCATCCCCTACCTAACACTTTGTTTTCATTTGAACTGGGGTGAGAAACAACTGGGTTGAAATTTAGAAGCAGTATTATTTGGAAATACCAACTCTCTGGAAAGCATTAAAATCAATGTTCTGTGTAACAGCTGTAAAATACCTTGTGTTGCCACAGATCGGTGGACATGCCTGTGGTTGATAAAAATCAATATGATTTCAGGATTAAACTTTTTAGCGTTTATATGTCAGACAGGGCCTTTGAGTACCTCGTATATATACTACTAATTCCTAGTACACTACTTGCACCAAATAAGTACTCAAGAAATATTTTTGAATAAATGAATGCTTGCATAACTCGATAAAAATTCAGCTCTAACTTACCCTGTGTTCAACGATATATCTCTATGTAAGTTCCTTTTTCTTTCTACAAGTCAAAGGCTCTAGCCTCTAGATGTGGTTTGATCTAGGCTACCTTAGTACCTAGTCTACCTAGTCTCTGCATCCTGGAATAGTTTTACCTGCATCTCTATTTGCAGAAATCTTAACCTTCCTTTAAAACTCCACTTAGCTGTCTTCTTCATGAAGTCATCTCTGATCTTCCACATGGACATAACTTCTCTTTCTCCAAACTCTCCCATAGTACTTTGTTCATACGCACTCATAGTGTGTTTATTATTTTTTGTTTTATACAAAGTGTACACTGTCTTCCGTACAAGAAAATTCATTAACTCCTTGAGGTGAGAAACTACTTATAATTGACTTTTGTGTTCTTCATAGAGTATAACATCTTATACACAGCACATGAAGAATTAATATTTTAAAACTAATGTCAACTTTCATTTGAAGGAAACAACTGACTTTAATTTCCAGTCTGTTGCCTACCTCTCCACTAGACCATACTCTATTGGTGTTGTTTCAAAATCTTTCAGTGATGTGTAAGAACATAATTTATTAAATAATCTTAATTCTCATCTAGGAAAATACAATGAAATATTATACTGTAATTCACATACATTACTATTTGTAGTTCTACCCTATTTTTATTTCATGGAACTAAAGCTATTTAATGAATAATCAAGGCATAAAATTATGTTCCAGTGAAGTATTCCCACAGGAAATGACTGATGGTAAAGCTGCCAGTGATGTCTATAAACACAATTTGATCTCTATCTCAAAAATTGTTTGCATTCCAACTCTTGGTTGCAAAATCTTTTTCTTCTTTGTAGTTAACACAGTTGTTAAGAATACTGTAGGTTTCAAATCTGTGTTGAAATTAATAGAAAAATATAACCTGGAAGGTCTTGGTTGAACTTCAGTTTTAATTCAATTTGTCAACTTGTTGAGTTCAAGAATTATAAAACATATTGGCTAGAATAAAATATTGTGCAATGTTCTAAGCATTACTCAGAACTAAGTCTGATGCTGGACAGCATAACTAAACTTAAAGTTGAGAGTATTCTATCACATAAGTTTACAATTTTTAGGAAGTATTTTGGGTCACAACAGAAATGAAGGCAGTCACAGCTATGTGACACGAGTGACTTAGAAGTGCAAATCCCACTTTTCTATATGTGCTTTAACACTTCAATAGAAAGTTTATAAAAATGTAATTCCAAAAAGACAGCAAACACAAAACTTACATATAATTGAAAGTGACAAGATATGAACATCAGCTATATTGTGTAAAATGTTTTTGTGTTTTAACAATTTCTACCCTATTCCCCCAGTTAGCTCAATATTCATGTGTTTCTAATAAACATATTCTTATGAAAAGGAGGTAGGGATATGTTTTCTAATGTTTGTACTTGTTTCTCACTGACTTGGAAATTATTTTGATGCCCCATGAATTAGCAACTGTATGTCGGCTCTATCACAAAAGATAAAAAATAACTATGGGATCACAGGGCTCTAGCAAGACAGGGAGGCAAACTAGAGATGGGGTCATACCAACTCAGTCTAGGAAAAGGTGGGGGGAGCAGGGCAGGTTGAGGCAGAGGGCTAAGTTTAACAGCAGTAGAAGGGAAATATCTAGGTATCTTATGGTTATTTAACAGGCAATTTAGGGTGTGTTTCTGTCTCTTTGCTGCTCTGTCTTCCATTCTTGGAACCAAAGGCAAGTGTTTTTGTTTTTGGTTTATGTTTGTTTATTTGGCTGTGCCGCATCTTAGTTGTGGCACATGGGATCTGAAGTCTTCCTTGCAGGATCTTTAGTTGACGTCTGCAAACTCTTAGTTACAGCATGTAGGATGGCATGTGGGATCTGGTTCCCTGACCAGGGATTGAACCTGGGCCCCCTGCATTGGGAGTGTGGAGTCTTAGCCACTGGACCACCAGGGAAGTCCCCAGTGGCAAGTTTAATTTGTCATTTGCCCAGATCCCTCTCTCTCTCTCTCTAAATTGCCTTATGGGGATCCTCTGGTCTGCCATGCAGTTCCATAAATAATTGAGTAAAAAGTACTTCAGCCTAAAGCTGACCGCATCATCATTGCCCTGGGAATCAAAGATGGCATGTATCAATATAGCAATTTTTATGTTGATGTTTTCATAACTAGCCATATCTGGCAATTGGCAATATTCCTTACCTTATGCCCTACCCCCAAACCAAAGTAATTAAAAAGAAGCCTTTGCTAAGTACATATGTATTTTCTAATATTTAGAAGTTTGTAATGTTTTAGAATATTCATTATTTCAGATTCTCTTATTATATATTGGGGATATGTAGAGTAACTTGCTCAAGGTCACCATAATAAGTGAAGGGGAATTCAGACTCCATCTATTTGGTCCCAAAACCTCTGTAGCCCTGGGATATTTCCTTGTGTAAAGAAAGAGAGTAGACATTTTCTACTTGAACTGACTTGAAACATTGTTTTCATAAATAATTTAGTTAGTCACCTTTCAGAAAAGGTTTTAATATTTTATGAGCTTTTGTGAAATTCAGCTGAACATTGGAAAGCTGCTTGTTGAACACTTGAAATACTTCTATATGCAGTCCTCTTCAAGGGTGTTAGAACCAAATCCCGTAATATATTCCCATTTAACTATAAGTATTAAGCCACAATTTGAAACTGTATCCCGTAAATGTAGTCTAATTTTAAAAGTAGGACAAGCTACAATTAAATACTTTAAAGACAAAATATATGCATCCTTAAAACCACAAGAGCTCTCAGATAAGCCCCTTGAAAAAGTGAACCAGTATAGCCTGTCTTTCCTAGCTGATTTGTGCCTCAGGGTAACCCATAGTTGAAAGAAATTTACTCTTTTTTCTTTTTTTTTTTTTGTGGAGTTGTCAACAAGATTTGATATAATATCAATATTTTCACCTTAAAGAAATAATGGATCTACTAATAGACCTATGGATGGAGGTTCATAACACTGTAGAGCAGGCAGAGATCAAAACCATCCCCAAGAAAAAGAAATGGAAAAAAGGCAAAATGATTGTCTAAGGAGGCCTTACAGATAGCTAAGAAGACAAGTGAAAATCAAAGGAGAAAAGAAAAGATATACCCATCTGAATGCAGAGTTCCAAAGAATAGCAAGGAGAGATAAGAAGGCCTTCCTCAGTGGTCAATGCAAAGAAATAGAGGAAAACAATACAATGGGAAAGACTAGAGACCTCTTCAAGAAAATTAGATATACCAAGGGAACATTTCATGCAAAGATGGCACAATAAAGGACAGAAATTGTATGGACCTAACAGAAACAGAAGATATTAAGAAAAGGTGTCAAGAATACATGGCAGAACTACACAGAAAAAGGTCTTAAATGACCTGGATAAACCATAATGGTGTGATCACTCACCTAGAGCCAGACATCCTGGAGTGCAAAGTCAAGTGGGCCTTAGGAAGCATCACTATGAACAAAGCTAGTGGAGTGATGGAATTCCAGCTGAGCTATTTCAAATCCTAAAGGATGATGCTATTAAAGTGCTGCACTCAATGTGCTACCAAATTTGGAAAACTCAGCAGCAGCCACAGGACTGGAAAAGGTCAATTTTTATTCCAATCCCAAAGAAGGGCAATGCCAAAGAATGTTCAAACTACTACACAATTGCACTCATTTCACATGCTAGCAAGGTAATGTTCAAGATCCTGCAAGCTAGGCTTCAAAAGTATGTAAACCAAGAACTACCAGATGTTTAAGCTGGATTTAGAAAAGGCAGAGGAACCAGAGATTAAATTGCCAATAGCCATTGGATCATGGAAAATGCAAGAGAATTCCAGAAAAACATCTATTACTGCTTCATTTACTATGCTAAAGCAATTGACTGTGAGGATTGCAACAAACTATGGAAAATTCTTAAAGAGATGGGAATATCAGACCACTTTGCCTGCTTCCTGTGAAACCTGTATGCAGATCAAGAAGCAACAGTTAGAACCAGACATGGAACAATGGACTGGTTTCATACTGGGAAAGGAGTTCGTCAATACAGAGGACATCGTGAAAAATGCCAGGCTGGATGAAGCAAAAGCTGGAATCAAGATTGCTGGGAGAAATATCAATAACCTCAGATATGCAGATGACACCACCCTTATGGCAGAAAGCGAAGAGGAACTAAAGAGCCTCTTGATAAAGGTGAAAGAGGAGAGTGAAAAAGCTGGCTTAAAACTCAGCATTCAAAAAAACGAAGATCATGGCATCCAGTCCCATCACTTTATGGCAAATAGTTGGGGAAGCAATGGAAACAGTGAAAGACTTTATTTTCTTGGTGACTGCAGCCATGAAATTAAAAGATGGAAGAAAGATGGAAGGTCCTTGGAAGAAAAGCTATGACAAACTTGGTGTATTAAAAAGCAGGGACATTACTTTGCTGACGACGGTCCATATAGTCAAAGCTATGG
Organism: Antilocapra americana; assembly: GCA_007570785.1. NCBI lineage: Eukaryota > Metazoa > Chordata > Mammalia > Artiodactyla > Antilocapridae > Antilocapra > Antilocapra americana. The sequence continues at coordinate 82,479 of ML662496.1, forward strand.
TTTCTCCAGTAGTCATGTATGGATGTGAGAGCTGGACAATAAAAAAGACAGAGCAGTGAAGAATTTATGCCGTCAAACTGTGGCGCTGGAGAAGACTCTTGAAAGTCCCTTGGACTACAAGGAGATCTATCCAGTCCATCCTAAAGGAGATCAGTCCTGAATATTCATTGGAAGGACTGATGCTGAGCTGAAACTCCAATAATTTGGCCACCTGAAGCAATGAGCTGACTCATTTGAAAAGACCCTGATGCTGGGAAAGATTGAAGGTGGGAGAAGGGGATGATAGAGGATGAGATGGTTGGATGGCATCACCAACTCAATGCACATGAGTCTGAGCAAACTCCAGGAAATAGTGAAGGACAGGGAAGCCTGGCATGCTGCAGTCCATGGGGGTCGCAAAAAGTCGGACACCCTGAGCGACTGAACAACAATTAATCGACCTAGACAAAGGTCACCAGTAACTACTAACATCACAAAGGGAGAAAGAGACAACCTGACATTACATGGCCTCTGATCAAGTAAACACCACCACCTGTAATGTATTCTTATCAAAAATGAAATTGAGTCTGATCAACCTCAAGATCTGATTACCAATTTCCAGGAATTACAGAGAACTGAGGGAAATGTAGATATTAATAACACCATGGGGATGCAATCACAAAATCCAGACTATGGGAAACTATAAGTCAGAGGATCCAGTTTCTTCACCATACTAGTGAACTGCAAATGTATGAAATTTCAAAATTTTAATTGGAATCCAACTTTTCAAATAGATCCTGGCAACTGTTTAGAGCAATACAACTTTGAGACCAGCCAAATAGTTTACAGGGATAGCAAGAGAATGTTGATATTTAGGTTCAAAAACTATAATTCCAAACCCTGAGGTGGTATAATGGAAATGATCTGAAATCAGATGGAACTACTTCAAAGCTTAACTTGATCAATCAGATACCCCCAAACCACTGATCATGGTGAAATTGTGCTCATTTTTGCCATTCCAGATCAGTACTTCCTCATCCTTCTAATATTGCACAGCTCTTTTGAAATACCACCTATTGCCTGTGCTTTTGCAGTTATCTATCAGCTTCCCCTTCATTCATGCTAACATCTACTATTTCTTTGTTTCTGTATAATTTTATTTATTTACTTTGGCTATGCGGAGACTTTGCTGCGCCGTCTAGTTGAGGTGCACAGGTTTCTCATTGTAAAGAGAATGGGCTCTAGGGTACACGGGTTTCAGTTGTTGTCACTCCCAGGCTCTAGAGCTCAATAGTTGTGGCTCACAGGCTTAGTTGCTCTGCGGCCTGTGGGATCTTCCCAGATCAGGGATCAAAACCCTGTCTCCTGCATTGGCTAGTGGATTCTTTACCACTGAGCCAGCAGGGAAGCCCTGCCTCACTATTTCTTTCTCTACCCTATTTTTCTTGTCATCCTTGGTAATTTCAATATTCACAAAAGGACCCACCTAATCCCCTGCCCTGTTGCTTTTTTGAACTTTTCTAGTAATCTTGCCCTCCACCCATCTCAGCCACCCAGTCCCACAGTCATACATTAGACTGTCATAACCATTAACTGCAAACTCTGTAGATACCACTTCCTGTTTTCCACCTCACTCCCTCCACTACTGTCTCCAACAATACTTCGATCCCATTGTCCCTCTAGTCTGTCGCTCCCTTTCATGCTTTCCCAGTCTTTGTATAATCAGTCCCTTGCATACATCCTCAACTCTTTTATCCCTCTTTCTCATTGTCCTACTCGTTTGGCAAAGCCTCAGCTCTGGTTAAAACTAACTTTCCCACATACTTTGTGTTGACACTTGAATGGCTTAAGGTCCCTGGAGAAAAACACAAACTTCCAGTGGATCCTGGATGCTGCCAGAAAGCTACTAAACAGCCCAGTCCTTTCATTCTCTTCTTATTAAACTAATTTGGACATCACCACCCACCTCCTCACTCTCAATTGTTACTTTTTTTTTTTTGGTTACAACTGAGGTAATGGAAATATCCAGGAGAGAACCACCTAATTTTCCACCACCAAATCTACCAGCTGGCATTACCTGATACTCCAGCACTCCTAATCCCTTATATTAGATGGGCTGCCCTGCATGTACCTGAGGCTAGCTGTCTGACTTCCTCCACTCACACTGACTTCCTTGCTCCTCCAACACCCCAAGCACACCCCAAGCCTTTGAACTTGTTCCCTCCGTCTGAAATGATTTCAGTGTGACTTAGTCCCTCCTTCCATTGAGGTCTCACCTCAGATGTTACCTCCTTGGAGAGCCCTTCCTTGACCACGTTGCCTAAAATAACACGCCTGACACTTCCTATCCATTCATTTGCTTTATTTCCCTTCCTTGTACTTATTACTATTTAATATTACATTAGATGTCTGTTTGTTTATGTGACACCAGCAACACGCCTAAATGCTTTAATCTCACCAGGTAAATTGTACTCCATACATACTTGTTGAATGAATATATGATTTTCACGCCCACGAGCAAGTTAATATATGTTTCCATTTCCTCTGTGGTAAAATAAGTTTGCTACTGTTTAACAGGTTATAGCTGAACCTTATAAAACATTATGTTTGGGAGTTCCCTGGCAGTCCAGTGGTTGGGACTCAGGCTTTCATTAGAGAGGACCTGGGTAGTTCAATCCATGGTTAGGGAACTAATGAGATCCTACAAGCTGCATGGTACAGCCAGAAAACAAACAGGCAAACAAAAGCAAAACCCATTATGCTAAGTGAAAAAAAAAAGTGAAAGAAAGTGAAAGTTGCTTAGTCCTGTCCAACTCTTTGTGACTCCATGGACTATTCAGTCCAAGGAATTCTCCAGGCCAGAATACTGGAATGGGTAGCCTTTCCCTTCTCCAGGGGACCTTCCCAACCCAGGGATCAAACCCAGGTCTTCCACATTGCAAGCAGATTCTTTATCAGCTGAGCCACAAGGGAAGCCCAAGTCAGACACAAACAGTCACATATTTTATTATGTCATTTATGTGAACTATCTAAAATAAGCAAATCCACAGAGACAGAAAATAGATTAGTAGTTGCCAGCAATGGGGGGAAGGGAGGAAAGAGGATTGATTGCCAAGGAGCATGGGATATCTTTTTACGATGATGAGAATATTCTAGAGTTAGATTGTGGTGATGGTTGCACAACCTTGTAAATATACTAGAAATCACTGAATTGTACACTTTAAAATGGTGAATTTTATGGTAAACAAGTTGCATCTTATTTTTTAAAAGAAGTTCTGTTTTCCTTTCCCTTTATCTTTGTATTCCCAGCTAATATTCATGGAAAATCTCAATGAAAGAAAATGTCTTAAAGAAACTTTTAAGGGAAGATTGGAGATGCAAATAACAAGAGCTTGAACTATGTTTCACTGGGCAAAAGCTGTCAGAAATGCTTTCACATGCTAAATTCTGGGTTTTCAACAGAGTTTCTACATATTCAACAAATAAGTACCAATGGCTTCTTACTTACAGTTTACTTTTGTCTCAGTTACCAACTGAATTCAAATCTAAACCTATAATATTAAACAGTAAGACTTTTCTGACCCCCTCAAACTCTCACTACCAAGAAAACAAAAACATTTTCAGCATTTAGAAATAACCTCCTTTCACTTCTTACTTGGAAACTAATGATTCTTTCATGTAAATAAAACCAAAGAACATTACACTTATAAGCAAGAAACTACTGAAAAAAGCCATAATTACACTGAGAGAGGTAAGAAAGTAAACACATTTTTAGCCTTTTGTGTTCTACTGAAAGATTTTCTCTAAAGCACAGAATAAGGAATTATTTATTTTCGGAATAGCAGGGAACCAGTTGAGAGGGAAAACAAGCCAAAAACTGCCTGATAACTTTTCTCGATTAAAATCATCTTCTGATTACTCAATTATATGTAAAGAGGGAATTTTGGATAAGCACTAATTTATTAACTATTTCAGGTAAAAGAAAGAATGCTAGACTCTTCTTTACTATATAAAACCTGTTATTTGCTTCTCATTTTTGTGAAAGCACTTACAACTTATCAACATCAACCATCGATTTCTCACTGAACTATAGGTAGAGATGTCCAAGATCAAGGCAGCAACAGATTCAGTATCTGGTGAGAATCCCCTTCCTGGTTGATGTAGAGCCATTTTTTCTCTGTGTTCTCATGTAAAATGGGCAAGGGAGCTCTTTGGAATCTCTCTTTACAAGGACATTAAACACATTCATCTTGGTTCTACATTCATGGCCTAATCACCTTCCAAAGACCTCAGTTCCAAATACCATCTATACACACTGGGCATTAAGATTCAAAATATGAGTTTGGGGCACACGAACATTCAATATATAGCATGAGCTCCTTCTGCAAGCCACGGAGAGAAACCTTCACCAGAAACCAGCAATATGAGCACCCTGATGTTGGACTTCCAGCCTCCAGAACTGTAAGAAAATTTCTGTTGTTTGAGCCAGTCTGTTGTATTTTGTTACAGCAGCCTGAACAGGCTGAGAAAAGAGTGTTCTTTTAAATAAGCAAGCTTTTAAATTAACATGTTTTAGATAAGTAAACGGAAGTGGTGAAAGATTTAAATTTATGCATATTTCTGATAATACTGATGAACACACCAGAAAGTAGACAGTTTCTTTGCTCTGAAAAATTCTGCCTTCAGTTATTAATTACAATAAGATAGTAATTGCCACAGAAATTCTTTCTTGCATCATACTTTCCTTGATGGCTAGGATCATGTGTTATTATTCTTTGAACCCACAGGACCCAATGTTGCATACTACCCATTTTTTGAAATCTGGACACTAGAATCATGTCATATGCCTGTTCACAAAACACTTATCATTATTACTAAACATCTCATCCTAGAGTTAAAGAAGTTCTTTCACACACTAATAATGAATTCAAGGTGAAGAATAGGGCCATCTGTTTTATCACCAGAGTAAACAAAGTCACCATCTCTATTGACTCATTCAAAATGAAGCATGATGACAGTTTTCCTAGATGCTCCTAGAGATGCAAATAATCAGCTTGAAAGCATGTTTCACTGGGCAATCACTGTCAGAAAAGCTTTCACACAAGGTATCCTAGTTTTTCAATAGAGCCCTCAACTCTACACATTCAGCTAATACACATAAGTGACTTCTTCACTAAAAGAAGATTAGAACCTACAAAGTCATCAGCAGTGCAATGGTCAACAGAGGCAGCAGCACCCTATGAAAGCTTGGTAATTATGCTGAAAAACACTACAGGTGAGTTTCATGCAAAGATATGAACTTGATCTCAAACATCTACAACAGGGTCCAAGCTCAGTGCCCACTAGCATCTGTTAGGTCCTGCCAATGAGTGTACAGTCCAGGGATAGAACCAGAGGGCCATGCTTGCCTGTTGGAAAGAAACAACTGCTTTTCCAGCTCAAGGAATGAAGAATTTTATGACTAGTGTTCTTCCTTCACCTCTTAGTCTGATTCTCACCAAAAGTCTTCGGGAGAAGACAGAACAGAAACTGTCATAACTACATTCAGACCAAACAGCTGACACCAGAGGGAAGACATTTAATGATAGTTATTTAGGCCTGAGGAGTATCCAAGTCCAGCTTTCTAAACTTTTAACACAAATCCCTTCATTTTTAAAAAGCATATTTTAATTTGATGAAAATGACTCCTCTAAAATGATAGATAACTTGGAAAACATAGAAAAGATAAAGTGGAAAAAACTCTCATGAAACCATCCCTGCCCCATACACACACACGTGTGCTAAGTCACTTCAGCCATGTCCAATTCTTTGCAACTCCATGGACTGTAGTCTTCGAGCTCCTCTGTCCATGGGATTCTTCGGGTAAAAATACTGGAGTGGGTTGCCATGCCTTCCTCCAGGGGATCTTCCTGACCCAAGGAACGAACCTGCATCTCCTGTGGCTCGTGCACTGCAGGCGGATTCTTTACTGCTGAGCCACCGGGGAAGCCCATACACAGACATACACAACTGCTAAAGTGGAATTTGAAGGGTAGTTGCTGTTGGGAAATCATGTTTCTCAATATTTCAACAACATCAATAGTACTATTGAAATACTATTCTGGTAATACAGAATAACTATCTTTGTTTTTTGTTTTTTTTTAAATATTTATGTTTATTTATTTATTCAGCTGTGTTGGGTCTTAGTTGGGGCATGTGGGGTCTAGTTCCCTGACCAGGGATCAAACCTGGCTCCCCTGCATTGGGAGCTCAGAGTCTTAGCCACTGTACCACCAAGGAAGTCCCAGAATAACTATCTTGGAGTGTGACGTTTTATTATAGACAGCAACATGGTATAGTGTATTGATATTTAATCTAATATGTCTGAGGAAAGAAAAGGTAAAAACTTACTTGACAACACGAATTTCAAGTCCCCCAATAGAGAATATAATTTTTTATCAGGATCTCTGTGAAACTACATTGGAAAAAAAGTTTTTCTTTAAATGCAGAAGCTCGCATTTTTTTTTTTAACTATGTACACCAGTCAGCAACCTCATAATTACATACCCAGAGATTGTTCAAATAAAAAGAGAACAAAGCTCTGAACCAAAGTTCAACGCATAAGTTAAGACTGCCTGGAGGTATGAGAAGTTTTATGTCTCTGTTTACCCTAGGAGCGAATTAAATAAATGCATATTTAATATATGAATCACAGTTATATTTGCTCCACATATTACACATAGGGAGAAAAAAGAGAATTCTTTCTCAGGTAGAATTTATTAATGAAAACTGAATGTACACCCACAGGTCCAGATGGATCCCCCTAGAAGACAGTCATGACAAGTATTATAAAATATCTGTGAAGCAAAAAGGCAAACTAGAGTTTGGGGTAAAAATGTACACTCTTTATCTCTTAATTATAAAACAAGGGCAGAAAGCATTCAGCACCTGTTTGAGACCTCTGGAGAGTAAATGGTAGCAGGTAGATTGGGGAAGACTGGAGTTCAAAGGACACCGAATTGGTGGTGAGTTTATCTTTTTTTTTTAAATTCCAGAATCCCTTGACTTGAATCCAATGCAACCTCACACCTAGAAGTGGGCACTGGGACCCAAAAAGGGAGAGCTCTAGGAGAAGCCCTCTAGCCTCTTTCATGGAGGTGGAAGGCAACGCCTAATGCTCAGAAAAAGTGCGGAAACCCCTGAGGTTTTCTCTTCTCTCTCTTCTCTTGCGCTCCTGAAATCAAGCAGTCCCCTGTGGTGGTGATGGGGAGACCACAATGGCAGCTAAAGAAGTCAGCGCTGTAAGGAAGGGAAACCTTTCTCTCTGAGTGGTGGAGTTGTGACCCCAAGGAGGTGGGACAAATCCTGATTGCCTTCTTCTCTCTCTCCATCCTTCTGCGGCTTGCCCTAGATATCAGGCACAGTCATAGAAGTAGCAGCAGAAAGATATAACTAATGCTTCAGCTTGGTGGCTGACCAAAAATGACCACAGACCAAAAATGTAGAGCACCAAGGAACTGAGAAAGATCTGAGCGACTGAGCCATAGAGTGGATATCTGTGATTCCCAAAAGTTCATGTGTTGAAATCTACTGCCCCAAATGATGGTATTAGGAATAGGGCCTCTGGCAGGTGATTAGGCCATGAGGGCAACACTTTCAAGAATAGGATTAGTGCTTTAAAAAAAACACAGACTTCAGAGAGCTCCCTCCTCCCTTCCACCATATAAGAAGACGGCCACCTATGAGCCAGCAGTGGGCCCTTATCTAACACTAAATCTATTGGTACCTTAATCTTGGACTTCTCACCCTCTGGAATTGTAAGAAAGAAACTATGAAAAATAAAAGTTTATTGTTTAAGTCACCTAGTCTGGTTATTTTTCTTGTAGCAGCCTTAACTGACAGAGGCAGATTATTTATGAACTCTTGGGTTCACCATGAGCTACACCTATGTGGATCTGGTCCTAATCAGCATATCAAAGACTCTGAGAACTGAATTAACAGAATTCATCACCACCCATGTCCCAAACTAACTACCAGGTGACTTACACGTGGGACGGAACCAAGCAGTGCTGCAAAGTTTTGAAAAACTGACCTTATATTAGAAGCAGAACCTACAGAAAATGCATTGAAACTTGCAGCCTTAACCTAGCCAGATTGACTGCTAAAAAAAAAAAAATTCTCAATAAGATTTTAACAAGACCCAGAGTTTCAAAATATAAAATTTAATATGTCCAGGCTATAAGCCAAAATTACTCAGGGTACATAGAACCAAGAAAATCTTATCTTACATAGGAAAAGACAATTAATAGATAATACCAACATGACACAGATGTTGGTATTATCTTACAAAGACTTTAAAACAGCTATTATGTAACTTCTTCAACAAACAATTGGAAACATTCTTAAATAGAAAAATAGAAAGTTTCAACAAAAAGGTAGAACATATAAAGAAGAACCAAGTGGAAATTTTAGAACTGAAAAATACAGTGATCAAAATTTAAAACTTCACTGGACAGGCTCAAAAGAATAGAGATGACAGAGAAAGAATCAATGAACTTAAAGATGTTTCAATAAAAAAGTTCCCATCTGAACAACAGAGAAGAAAGATGTTTAGAAAAATGAACAGGCTCAGAGACCCATGGGTTAATAGAAAACCATCTAACATTACATCATCAGAGCCCCAGGAGAGGAGACTGTGAAACTGAAAAAAATATTTGGGGATGTAATGACTGAAAACTTCCCAAATTTCACAAAAGACATAACATCCCTGTAGCTACTACCCCTGGCATGTCTGTTACTGCCTAGGCTTGGAGATTACATGTTATTTCTGCCCACATTCCATTGATCAAAGAAAATCACTAAACCTAGCCCAAGGGTCCACATATTCAATTTTTCTAATCTCTGTACTTTGAATTTCTAACTAGTTCTAAGGGCTGTCCTGATTTTGGCCTTCCTCAGACCCTGGTATTACACTTGACTCTATCGCCCGTTTCGTTCCCTGGGATAGCTGCGGACCCACTTCCCTCCATAATCTGCAACTTGCACGTCTTCTCACCCTTCTTCTCTTTGCCTATCGACGTTGTTACCACCTTTGTACACCACCTGAGTTTCTATACACTGGTAGGAATTCTAGATCCATCCCTTCCTTCTCTTCTAATGTACTGACAGAACTTAATGGAGGAGAACTTCCATTTATAGAGATCCTACTCTGGCCAAGTGCTTAATTATAAATCATCTCATTTATTTCCATCATGACTCTGAGAAATAGAACTCACTACCCGCACTGCACAGATGAGAAGCCTAAAGCTCAGGGAGGGAAAGTTACTTGTCCAAGTCACAGAACTGGTAAATGACTATTAGAATTCAGCTAAAAACAATACATCTTATTCCAATAGTCTTTTCCTCTAGACTATTCTTTCCCAAACACCTGGCTGGTTTTCTCTGCATTCTAGCCACAGACTTAACCCTTTGTTTATCAAGTGATTTCTTGGGTTCTAACTGTTGTCCTTAGGAAATCTGTCCAGGTCTTTGTGTTGTAGCCACACGTGCCAGGAAACAAACTCAGTCAGAAGGACAATGCAGATAGTGGAGTGCAGTTTATTACACCGGCAGGCCCAAGGCAGAGTCTCCTCTTAGCCAAGGACCCCACCAGTTTTTGTGAAAACCTTATACACCCTAAGTGTAAGTGCTCAAACCCACCTTCCCAAATTTTCTCTGAAACTAGTCTGAACAAAGGAAAAGAAAGATACAATCAAAGTTAACCCGTGATTTGTATGCCTTAAACCTGTGATTTGTATGCCTTAAGCCTAGGTAGTTAACAGTGGACAATTATCAATAGGCCTGTGGTCATACCCCAATAAGCATAATAGTATTTATGATTCTATTCGGTTACACAGATAATTAGGGTATTCTTTTAGGCGATGGAGAGTCTAGGTACGAGCCCTGGGGCTCTTCCATGGTTGGGGGGGGGCTCTTCCATGGTTGGGGGGGGCCTGGTTTTCCAGTTGTTCTGTCGTTTCCATAGATACTGGGCATGTAGCTCAAAGTCCGCAGTCCAGCCCAACATGGAGTCTTGCTTTCAAGATGGAGCTTGTTCTGTCTGTTTCCTCCTTCAATTGGATGGTCTTGGGAAAAATGCACAATTAGAAGTCAAACAAAGACTTCTGATTAAAAGATTCTGAAAAGACTTGCCGAAGGAGACAGTCACCAAATGTTGGCTGGCTAGAAATGAGTTGGAAGGGTATCCTTGCTAGAACCTTCCCCTACTTTTTTCCTTTTTTTGCTCAGGGAACAGTGTGGGCAAAGGGTGGAAACGTACAGCATTAGCTTGGGAAAAGCCAGGGGTCTGCTTCAGCAAGAATGTGTGGTCAGCTAACCGGCAAAAGGAAGAAGGAGAAAAGGACTATCAGGATGAATGTCTGAGGCAGGGCATTGTCTGTATATGAAAAGAGAAGTGAGTGCCTTTCCCCCAGATGAAAATCACAACGAAATAAGTAGCAGTTACTGCCAAGTATTGTCAAGGCTGAAGGGGAACAAAGATTTCATTCCATAGCATTATGTTAACAAGAGAAGGAGCCAAACTATAAACGAATCAAATTCTCTGTGTAAACATTCCAAAACTGCTCTGGGGAAAACACAGAGAGCATGGCTTGTTAAAGGACCCAAGAAAATGCATGGATTAGGTCAATTACAGGTTAAGACAGAAAGGTAAAGGGCAATAGGATGATGAGCTGGTTCAGGTTGCTACAAAATAAATTGTTTCAAAGTTGTTCACTTAATACTAAAATTGTGGCCACTGTTTAAAAAGCTAAAAACCTGACAATACTTGCCTCCTTCCGTCCATAGCAGAGCTAATGATAAGAGCAAATAACTGTAAAGTTCTGTCTTAAATACAAACCTCTAAATAATCTCTTCAAAAAGGCTGTCTTTAAAAAAAAAAAAAGGGCAAATAAGTCATTGTTTAACATTGAATAGTTAACTATTTTCCACCACAAGGGAGCCAGTTCTATTAAAGTAAATCTCTTAAAAGGAGGGTGACTGGTCATATGTATTAAATACCAAATTTTTAAAAATAACTTGTTAATATAACTCCTGTTTCCTTCATAGAGTATTGACATTAATAATCAGTGAAGTGCACATTAGAGAAGATAATGTTTTAATAGTTTATTTCATTCATGATAATGAGCTAAGACTTGATATGGCAGAACAGAATGGCCTAGTAGTTACTCTGCCCACTTCAAAAGAAGAGCGCTATTCTGATAAGGGCTTTATTATTATTAGAAAGTGCTAACTGCTGTAGATATTAAAAATATTTACATTATTTTTTCCAGTGGTCATGTATGGATGTGAGAGTTGGACTATAAAGAAAGCTGAGCACCGAAGAATTGATGCTTTTGAACTGTGGTGTTGGAGAAGACTTTTGAGAGTCCCTTGGACTGCAAGGAGATCCAACCAGTCCATCCTAAAGGAGATCAGTCCTGGGTGTTCATTGGTAGGACTGATGCTGAAACTGAAACTGCAATACTTCAGCCACCTGATGCGAAGAGCTGACTCATTAGAAAAGACCCTGATGCTGGGAAAGATTGAGGGCAGGAGGAGAAGGAGATGACAGAGGTTGAGATGGCTGGATGGCATCATTGACTTAATGGCCATGGGTTTGAGTGGACTCAGGAAGTTGGTGGTGGACAGGGAGGCCTGGTGTGCTGCGATTCATGGGGTCGCAAAGAGTTGGACATGACTGAGCGACTGAACTGAACTGATACTACTTGTTGAATGGAAGTCCTAATCTCTCTTCTAGTTACTTTCCCCCCAAATAACCTGCCAGTGGCCTTCATAATAATGGCTTATATTTTCACAAGGCTTTTAATTTGTTACTCAATCTGTCTTCATTTTAGGAATAAAAGAGCAAATCTTAACTAGGAATTTACTTCCCAACTGTAAATATCATATTATTCCAATTTTAGTGTGTTTTTTCACAGATTGAAAACAGTTTCTTGAACTATCCAAAAAACATTTAAAAATTAAAATATGTACTGGTGGAAGCATTAAGATCACAAATCAAGGTGGGTAGAGATAAATGTCATCCCAAATGAGTAAAATGCAATCTCCAAGAACAGAACTCTTGAGCTCAGTTTAAAGGGTATCCAAGGAGTGTATGTGTTGGTTTGTTATGTTAGCGCTGCTCTTGACAGCTGGGGTCATAAGGAAGGGACTTATTTTCATTGGATGCTATAAATACATTTGAATCATTGTATCATCTCTTAAGAGGGTTTTATAGAAATACCAGGCATAGTTTCAAGTATAGCAATTTATACAAGTACCTCTCTAAATATATGTCTTGGGATTGTTGCTAAGCCAGGTAATAAGGAGCATTACCACTTTGGCTAACGCATATTTGTGTGACAGATTAGACCCTGTGTGTAGGCACCTATTTACAGGTCAAAGCCTGCAGGCCTTGAAAGGAGAAAGCTGGGAGCTCACCCAGGCTGGCCTCCAGCTCCCAGGCAGCTGTGTAATCCCACTGAACCTGTTTGGCAGCTCGATCAGCCACCGCTGCAGCTTGCAGATAAGACCCTCTTGGAAAGCCTGATAGCCTTGTCAATAAGGAAACTGCAGAAAGTGACTGGAAAGTTCCAAAGCATCAAAACAGATTCTCCAATTTGAAAAAGCATTGACATCCACTGATTACAGAGAGCCCTTTGAATAGGATTTTTGTTTAAGAAGGATAGATGATAATTCTTTACTTCCTGAGGTCACATGCAAATCTCAAGCTTATCATGATCATAAGCAACCACTATTGTTGGTTTTCGTTTTTTTTTTTTTTTAACCTGTTGCATCACTGAAGCAGAATGAGTCACAGTAGCCATGGGAACAAGACTAAGGTTGAATTTCTTCAACTCTTTCAGCAATGGATTGGAAAATGCTTCAAAAACATCATTTAAGTTTTAAAACTTCCCTATCAGATAAGTATTGCAGATCCCATTTTTTGACGCCAGTAACAGTTTTTTGGCTTCTAGAAAGGTAGAATGAGCCTAGATCAGGGAGTAAAGAAGTGCCCCACCCACAACCCATAAAAGAGTGAGGCTTCCAGCCAGCTAGGTGTGGAAACTGCCTAGCACTGACCTGATCCATGATTTCATACTAACATGTCCCTCTATGCACCAGAGAACATTTGAGGAATTCAGCTGGGCTTACACTTTTTGCTTTTCAAAGCAATGGTCCCTAAAGAGAATACATTTATTAAAATAAGACAGCAGTTTATTAAAATAAGACCAATTTATTAAAATAAGACACCAATAAGTCTCTTATTGTAAAAGAAAAGTTACTGGGACATAATAATCAAGAAAACCATGAAGATGTTTTAGTCAAAGGAGAAAGAAAAAGACTGAGTGGGTAGACAATGGTGAGAGGCTGGAATGTAGAAACCCAAGGAAGCCAGAAAGGAGAAAAATGTGGTGTATGTGTCTAGTTAAGCTGTTTGAAACACTGCCTTATCTCACTCAGTCTAATTGCTTGCCGGCTTATTCTGATAGTGCTTTATTGCCGACTGTTCTTTCCCTAGAATACTATTTTTTTCCTTTAAGAAATGATTTAAGTTTTATTGAAGTGTAGTTGATGTACAAAATTGTAAAGGTTACTATAATACCACTTTTTAATGTAAGAGGTAGAGTTCCTTTCTGGATTATAATCTAGTTTTTCTTTTATAAACAGCTTTTCACATGTTTAAGAGAAGTGACATGTACATATGAATGTACCCACAAGATAAGAACTGAAAACACTATAAATCTTTTGTGTTGAGACCATAAAGAGACAAAGTGCTCTAATAACAAGCTTGTTGTGGTCATTTTATTTCCACAAAATACAACTGAATTTAAGGAAACAGAGTGAAGAAATAAAACCATTAAATTAGCAGGTGTCCAAAAATGAGGGAGGCCCCAGGATACAAGGAAGTGAGCCGTTAAAGAATGAAAATTAAAGGATTTAATTAAATGTGTGGGAAAAAAAAAGAAATCTTTTAACAAAAGGTCTTTTGAATCACAGTGAAAAAATTTCATTCTCAATAACAAAATCTTGGGTCAAATAAACTGAGGTTTTTCCTACATCTTACTATCTAAGGGAGAAAATTAGATCAAAAATCTTTAAAACATTCTTTTTTCTTATTTTAATTATTTTTTTATTTTAAATCAAGTTTAAATAAATTAGGATATTATTCATTGTTACTTCGGTGTTTCTATGACAACATTTCAAGTTTCACCCTACATTCATATCTAGAATTCTAACTAGAAACTTGTTGAGAATTTTCATTCCTTTATTTATTTCCCAAATAATGAAAATAACGGTTTAGTAATATATCTTAAAAACCCAAAATCAATATACAAACATGTAAGGAAGAATGTAAAAATGACTTGAGATCACCTGAGATAACCACAGTTAATATTTTGGTTTTCATCTTTTTATGCATCTCACTTATCTGCATACAAATTTCTATAAACAGAATTCCATACGTGCTATTTTTACTAGGCACTTATAATTTTTTTTTAAGCAATATTGTGTCTTGGACTTCCCTGATGGTACATTGGATAGGACTCCACTTGCCAATGCAGGGGACAGGGTTTGATGCCTGGTCTGGGAAGATTCCACATGCCATGGAGTAACTAACCCTGTGCACCCCAACTATTGAGTCCCCATGCTGCAACTACAGAAGCCCATGTGCCTAGAGCCTGTGCTCTGCAACAAGAGAAGCCACTGGAATGAGAAGCCCTCACACTGCATCTGGAGAAAAGCTCCTACTCTACACAACTAGAGAAAGCCCAGGCATAGCAACAGAGACCTAGCGTAACCAAAATAAATAAATGAATAAAAGTTATATTAAAAAAGAACTGTGCAAAAATATATATTGCTTCTTTGGTTGTATTCTCATCCCAGAGAATCAATATAAAAATATGGTATGGATGTGTCTGTCCTTTTGTTTCCCTGCCTTCATATAATCAAGTACATCTATGTTGTATGTGTTTTGTTGTTGTTGTTGTTCAGCCGCTCAGTCACATCCAACTTCTTGCAGCCCCATGGCCTGCAGCACCCCAGGCCTCCCTGTCCTTCACCATTTCTTAGAGTTTGCTCAAACTCATGTCCATTGAGTCGGTGATGCCATCCAACCATCTTATCCTCTGTCATCCCCTTATGTGTGTGTGTATAATAGGCATTTCTCTGCATTTCATTTGTCTTATATAAACTATGCCATGGAGATTCCTCTGAAAAAACTGATGCAACCCTAAACACATTCTTTTTAATGACTGCATCATTTTTCCACTGAATGTATGAACCTAATGCCAAATTTTTACATTTTTTCCTAATGGCAAACAAGGGTGCAATCAGTATCCTTGTCCATATACTCTTTCAGTTCATTTCAGTTCAGTCGCTCAGTCGTGTCCGACTCTTTGCGACCCCGTGACCTGCAGCATACCAGGCTTCCTGTCCATCACCAACTCCCGGAGTCCACCCAAACTCATGTCCATTGAGTCAGTGATGCCATCCAACCATCTCATCCTCTGTCCCCTTCTCCTGCCCTCAATCTTTCCCAGCATCAGGGTCTTTTCAAATGAGTCAGTTCTTCACATCAGGTGGCCAAAGTACTGACTGGAGTTTCAGCGTCAACATCAGTCCTTCCAATGAACACTCAGGACTGATCTCCTTCAGGATGGACTGGTTGGATCTCCTTGCAGTCCAAGGGACTCTCAAAAGTCTTCTCCAACACCACAGTTCAAAGGCATCAATTCTTTGGCGCTCAGCTTTCTTTATGGTCCAACTCTCACATCCATACATGACCACTGGAAACACCATAGCCTTGACTAGATGGACCTTTGTTGGCAAAATAATGTCTCTGCTTTTTAATATGCTGTCTAGGTTGGTCATAACTTTCCTTCCAAGGTGCAAGAGTCTTCTAATTTCATGGCTTCAGTCACCATCTGCAGTGATTTGGGAGGTCAAAAAAAAAATAAAGTCAGCCATTGTTTCTACTGTTTCCTCATTTATTTGCCCTGAAGTGATTGATGGGACTGGATGCCATGATCTTGGTTTTCTGAATGTTGAGTTTTAAGCCAACTTTTTTACTCTCCATATTGGTGATTTTATTTAAATGGAATAATTCTTCATATGAGTAGGATTGCTAGGAAAAAGATATGTATTTTTAATGCTAATTTTACTTTTCAAAATACTCTAACAATTCACATTTTCACCAGTAATGTGTGAGCACTCCCCTGTCCACATTTTGCTGAAAGCAGTAGTTGTTATCTCTCTTTTTTTGTTGCCAATCTGATATCTACAAAGGAATACTTTGATTTGCAATCCCCTGACTTCTTATGAGGAATGCATCTTAGATTGTTTTTCTGTGTTTAGTGGCTATTTTGGTTTTGCTCTTCCTGAATTGGCCTTTTTACACTTTTTCCAATTTCTATTAGGTTATTTTTATTTTTTTAACCTTTGTATAGTAAAATTCTTAACCTTCATTTTTTTACATGCTTTGGAAATATTTATCTAACTTATCATTTGTCTATTGAATTTGTTTGTGGTATTTTTCCATACAATGTATAAATATATATTAATATTTGAGCAGTCATCTGCTATTACTTCTATAGTTTCTGGGTTTCCTACTAAAAGGCTCTCCAACCAATTTCCATTGTTAGATTTTTATACTTAATCTCAAATCTGGCTGAAATGTACATGAGATAATGGTTGTATTCTTTAATCTACCATATATATAGTGAGGTGTTTGTCAACAATATATGTGAAATAAATCATTCTCAACCACTGAATTGAAGTACAACATTTTGCATGTACTAAATTTCTGTATGTCTTATAGGATTAAGGGTGTATTCAATAAAAACTATCAAATAAAAACAGTGTGAGCACAAGCCAGTCGGAATAGATGCTATCTGCAAATCACTGCTACAGGGACACCACGCAAACACAGTGGATAGCAGTCCTGCCTGGAGTCTATTTCTGGGTTCTCTATTGTGTTTCATTGACTTATCAGTCTGTGCTTATGCCAGGATAATATGGCATAATTTCTAATTTCGGAACTCTTTAGAATTATTAGAAATAATCCTCAGAATAATAGTAGCTAACACTTGTATAGGACTATGTGTCATGTAAAATCTAAGAACCTTATGTGAACTGCTTAATCCCTGCAATAACCTTACAAGTGAGGTGTGTCAAACCATTTTATAAAATAAGAAACAGGGTCAGAGAAGTTGTTACCCAAAATGAGAAACGAAGTCAAAATTCAAACACAGGCAATCTGACTCGAGTATCCTTAACCACTATGCAGTAAAAAGTGTAAAAAAAAATCATCTCAGTAAATCAGTCACAAACTATAATTGCTTTTCCCTATACTATCAGGGGCTCTAATCATAGCGTCTCCTATTAATCAGTCCTGGCAACATTTTATCTATATGTGTTTGTTAATGAAATAATTAAAATTTCTATGTCTTAAATCATCTTTGGGAATTTTTGTCATGGACATTTCAAGCAACAGCCTATTGCAGTAGGCAGATGGCAGGCACTTTGATCTTTCAATTCAGTTCAAAGTATTAAGCATTTTGGATATAACATCATTACTTGGTCATTACTCTTAATTTAGTTCAAAATCTTTAGTATTTTGAATATTATGGCAACTTTCTCATTATATGAGAAAATGATAGGTAATATGATAGTGTATTCAATGTCAGGACAAGAAGGTTTATTCTCATTCCTTGTGTCCAGTGGAAACAGGGGAAGGTTGAGGGTGAAAAGTGGACTTACATAATTACTCAGAGATCTAGGTCAGTGGGGGTTTCATCATTGTATATGCTGTCAGATCAGTCAGCGGCTTTAGGGGAAGAGAGAGCAGAGAGAGTTTGCACTGACTCTGAAATATGTTACACTGGATGTCATATACGTTTCTTTGGCTCACTGTCCCTTGATAAGAGGTAGTCATAAGGCCCTAACTGCAAGAAGGCTAGGAAGTACAGCCCTCCAGGATTCCCAGGAAAGAGGAGACCCACACAGGACAAAGACTAGATGCTTCTCTCACATCCAATCCCTCACCTTTCACAGGGATTTCCATCTGTTGTGATGTTTTTTGTCTGTTCATTCTTTAAAGTGATGACATAAAGCATATAACCAGAATGTGGATAATATTTGTTCCCACAAATGGTACTACAGTTGTGGGTTAAATTCGTTACAAAGGTCACAATAACAATAGCAATCACAATGATTAAAAACTACCATTTATTGAGCATTCATTGTTTGTCGAGAGCTTCTCCTGGAGTATCTGACTTTGTGACAAAGTTCCTAGTATTATCAGAATTTTATAGACAAGGAAGTAAGGCTCAGACAGCTTAAGCAATTCACCCAAGGTCACAGGTGGTGAGGAGCAGGGCCAGGAACTGAAGCTACAGGGCCGGAACCCAAAGTCCAGGTCTTCTCCATTAGGCCACAGAGTAGCACCTGTGCCATAGCCGTGCCCACCTGGCGGCTCGCTAGATGCAGCCGCGCCTCAAAGTCACTGTAACTCTTAAAGCAGCAAAGTCAGGCTTTGACTGACATCAGTTAGCACCGGGAAGCTTCTTACAGATTATTGAGTACGACACTTTGATTTTCTTGAAAAGAAACTGTGTTCATTAGGATAAGGTTAAGTCACACAGAGGCTTAAGAAAGAAGCTTCTTTTCTTCTTATGTAACAGTCCCAGTGTGAATGCGCAGGCCTTCAGGGCAGCTTTGCTCCTCGCTGTCACTCAGGGACCCAGGTTCCTTCCCACTCCTATGCTCACTCCCAGGTCTTGTCAGTGAAGCCAGGCACCGCATCCCAGCTCCAGCCAGCAGAGACGGGAGAGTGGGCACGCACGAGGTACAGGGAGGCTCGGTCCTCCAACACATTAATGACAACTGGCAGGGAAGGATAAGACCCAGACCCAGGGCAGTGACACGTGGAGGAAGAGAGGAGAAAATAACATTCCACTGTTGCACAGTGGGAGGAGAGAGGATGGGCTCAAACTAGGGAATTTCATTAGCCAGGCATTAAAAAATATACTTTGGAGGACAAAAACTGCTTCCTGCTTTTTACTGCTTTCTTCTTTCTCTCTACTACCATCATTACAAGTGTACTTATGAGGTAGGAAAGTCTTCGAGCCAGCACTTCAGTAGAAAAGATTGAAAAGTGGAACATGCTTCCATTCTGAAATAATTAACTGAGATGCTGGGACCCAGATAGTCTGGTTAATGGGACTCTCAAATGAGCCATTCATTCATCAGAAATATCTTTTTATTAGTCTTATATTTTAAATTAAATTAAAATTTAAAAGTAGATGATGTAGTCACATTGAAAATTTAAATGATGAAAAAAGATTTACCCGGAGAACTCTCCCACCTCTGTCTTCTTATTTGTTGTGAAAATGCAGCAGATACATAAGAGAAGATTTTATTCTGGCTACTATGATAGAGAGAATGTTCATTAATAAGGAATGTCTCAAAGAACAGGAAGATGACAGGTAAGCAAGGAGTTATTCACAGGAGTCTTATGGGTGTTCCAAGGGAGGCTGAAGATGGTCTCAGACAGCAGGGCAGTCCTTTGCTGGAGATGTCTTAACCTTCACTTTTACTGGAGCACGGGGCTCAGGTAAAGTTCAACATTGTCACCGTCTACCCTCAAACTTTTCCTGCCCTCTCATAGGTGGCTACTTTACAGGATTGGTATTAGTATTTCATTATACTAACACAGGCAAATTTGAATATGTACTCTTTTTTAGGACTATTTTTTTTAACAGAAGGCTTAGGTTCACAATAAAATCGAGAAAAAAGATATGTAGATTTCTCGTGGATCCCCTGCCCCTCCATATGCATAGCCTCCCCCATTACCAACATCCCCCACCAGAGGGGTGCATTAGTAACAACCGATGAGCCTACGCTGACACATCATAATTACTGTTCATAGTTACAGTTCACTCTTGCTGTTGTGCATACTATGGGTTGGGACAAATGTGAAATGACATGTATCCAGCATTATAGTTTCATACAAAGTATTTTCACTTCCCTAAAGATCCTTTGTGCTCTGTTCACAACTCCTGACAACCTCTGATCTTTTATTATAAGTTCCTATAGTTCTGCCTTTTCCAGAATGTCATATAGTTGGAATCAGTGTTTCCAGATTGGCTTTTTTCATCTAGTAATATGCAGTTGAGTTTCCACGTCTTTTCACGGCTCATTTCTTTTTAGCACTGAATAACAGTCCATTGTTTGGTGAATATATATTCTTATCCTTTCCTTTCTTACACAAAAAGTAAAAAGTAGCATAGTATATATACCTTATGCAATTTCTTTTTCTCAAAATTTATAGTATCTCCTGGATATCTTTCTATGTCTATACAGACAGTTTCTTTACCTTACTTTTTTTTTCCCCCACTGCATACTATTCTACTGAGTGGATAAACCATAGTTATTTAACCAGTTCCCTATGACATTGATTTACTTCAATATTTTGCCATTATAAACAATGTTTCAATAAATATCATGTATATCCTCAGTCGTGTCCAATTCTTTGCAACCCTGTAGCCCGCCAGGTTCCTCTGTCCATGGACTTCTCCAGGCAAGAATACTAGAGTGGGTTGCCATTTCCTTCTCCAGTACATATTATACATTTTATATATTTACATACATATATATATATATCATATTGCACATGTATTGGTATATCCACAGGATCATTTCCAGAAGTGCAATTGTAGGGTAAATCTGTAATATATTTGTAGTTTCTATAGATTTTGCAAATTTTCTTTTGATGGATTTTGTATTACTTTACCCTATTACCTGTGTTGTATGAGTATGCTATGCCTCTGTAGCCTTACTAACTGAGTGTACTGTCAAGTGAAATTTTTCTGATCCAGTTGGTGAGAAATAGTATCTCCTAATAGTATTAATTTGCATTTATCTTAAAACTACTTTTTTGGTTCAACAAATGTTTTGAAAATTAATTTAGAAATAGACTCTATTGAAGCAGTTGACCCCATGAATATCAATGACCAACCAATGATCAACCCCCTTTCCCCCAGCCCCTGTTGGAACCCCTCACCAGTATAAACCCAAGAGTATTGTCATTCCATGTGGTGGAGAGCAGCACCACTTCAAGCCCATTCCATGAGATTTACCAACTGTCCTCAAAAGAGATCTGTGCTCAGATAAGTTTGAGACACTCAGACCAAGAAGATGAAGAGCCTTCCTCACTGGGTGGCTCCTTAGAGGCTTTGTAACTGTGAGGTTCAGTGCCAGGATCAGTGGGGCTCTTTTTTTTTTTTTTTTTCCCCAGAGCACAGGCAAGTACTTTTCTCAGAATATATTTCTTGAATGGAGAAAGTTTAGGAGGTTGGGTTGTATTTATTATACCCTGTCAATGGCCAACTCTGAAGAGCAGTTTTGGTCATTTTTTTAAAATGAAAAGTTTCTATTGTTTTCTTACAATCTTTTATTCTAGAAACTGAGGAAGTGAGGGTGAGGATCTCTGTTAATTGAAAGCTGCTAATACTTGGATTAACTGAGGTACAGGAATCAGGATTCGGACCTGGCAAACTTCCTTCAGGGCCAGCCCAAGGAAATGAAGACCTTAGTAAACTGCTCCTTACCAGTCCTCTCTTCCCTGGGCTGCTTTGCTCAGTTCCCCAAAGAAAACAGGGGGCAGGATAAGCCCTGAAAACTTATTCGCACTGCCATGCTGAGATGCTAAGAGTTACCACGTTCCAGGTGGCTCAGGGGCAAAGAATTCACTGGAGACAATGCAGGAGACAGGAGTTCGTTCCCTAGGTGGGGAAGAGCCCCTGGAGGCAGGAATGGCAACCCACCCCAGTATTCTTGCCTGGAGAATCCTATGGACAGAGAAGCCTATTTGACTATAGTCCATGCAGGTGCAGAGTCCCACACGACTGCATGACTGAGCGCGAACATGCACACCAAGAAGTAGTTTTTCACTCAATTATTGAACAGTTTCTAACTATTCCTTTGTGCTGGGTCTCTGAATTTGTCCCACATGAAATTTAAGGCCCTCTGGCTCTGCCTCCATCCTCAGCCGCTCAGTGGTGTGCGACCCTTGTGACCCCAGGGGCTGCAGCCCACAGGGCTCCTCTGTACCGGGGATGCAGCAGCCCCTACTCCAGTTAGGAAGATAAAAAGCCAGCAGTGAGGGGACAATGCAAGTGTGATTAAGTGACAGGGTGAGGGGTAGTATGACGTTGCTTCTCCCAGGGGGCTCCTCTCTAGGGAGGCTGCTGTTTAACCCTCTGGTAAAGCTGTACTGGGAGTTCCCATTGTGGAATTTCCCCAACTCCACAAGTCATGATAAGAAGGCATTTCCCTTCTGTCCCTTTTTTGGGAGAAGGTGTTCCTTGGCACTCTCTCTTCGTTGGCTGCCTGCTGCAGGGGTGCAAGCCCGCTGCTGTGGGGAATCCAACCGGCTTGGCCTGCCTGAAAGCAGAGAGGGTAGCTTCAGTAGCTTTTGGCCGCACCTAAGGTTTTCCTCTAGGAAACTTGATACTGATATTGTCAATAATATAGAAGTGGGGGAGAAGAGCTAAATCTGCTTTATGTTTTTCCCCTCAGTCCTCTTTACACCTCCAAATTTGTCTTTAGTTCATGTGGCCACAGATTCCTTTTGCTGGAGGCAAAATAACCAGGTTCTCAGTCTGAGCGCTGGTGAGTAGCTTTTTGGGGCAGTCTAAATGGAAACATGGTTTTTCAGCGCACCTAAAAAGAGGATATATTAGAAATGCCAAATTGCTACTATAAAAAGCTGGTTTCTCACAAGAGATTTAACATCTAGGACTTTCAAGGAGATGTATAAAAATTTGTAAAATACTTGTTTAAATATAGTCTCAAGAGGTTAGGAGTATTAATTCAAACTGGATGAACTTACATATGACTCTGTATTGAGTTCTTACTCACAGAAGTAATTCTATAATCAAATACTACAACCAAATATTAATTACAAAGATCTTCATCTTAGGGTTATTTATAGTGGTGAAAAATATGGAAATATTTATAACAAAATAAATAAAATTGATAATGGTTAATGTTAAGCAAAATATGGGATATCTATATTGTTAAGATCACATACACATATGGATAGGAAAAATCTCTAAGAAAATACTGTATATTAAAATGTTAACGGTATATTTCTCTATCAAAAGTGATGTCTGCTTTATCTTTGTTTTTTTCCAGATCTTCTATAATACGTATGTACCATTTTCACAATCAGAAAAAAATTTACTGTTATAAAAATTGTATCTAACATGAATGTTATGACAATAATTAAAAGAATATGACTAATTATTGCTATATTTTTGGTGTAAATATTGTTCCTGTCCTTTAAAATATTAAAAAAAACTATTCCTTTGTATTAAAAAAAAACCTTTAAACATTTTGTTTTCTGTGCTTCTGAAACCATGGACTTTTTCTCTTAGTTTTGGCACCTAAGTGAGGAAATTAAAATCTATTCTCCAATTTACCCTTTTACATGGACAACACGTTCTCCAAAGTTACTGCAATAAAGTTGTAATTTCTGTTAGAACACTAACAGCAACAACAAAAAATCTGTTCTCCATCATTGTTTACCACATTTTCACAAATCCCTGTTGGAAAAATTAGTTGAAATCATGGTAAATGCTAAGAAAATCTAGTCCTCCTTCAACAAATTCTCCTGGCTCAAAAAGAAAAAAAAGTTAACATTAGGCTATGTGATTTTAAAAAAACTCCAGGGCAAAAGATTAAATTAGGAACTCTAACTGGCAATCCTATTTCTTTAAAAAAAACAACTGCAGAATCTTTTTTGTACAGTTGAAGCAGCCAGGTTTGGGGGAACTCCTTAATGCTGTAGTGGTGACTTCCAAGTGCTTCAGTTCACAATTAAGTCACTTACATCCAGACAGTCTGCAACCCCCAAAGTAAGCTCTTCTCCCAGGTGGCAGCTTGGTGTTAGAGAAAAAAGACCTTGAAAATTCACAATCACCCTACAAATATAAGGGCTTATTATCTTTCTCCACCAACTATGGAGCAGTCTAGAGAAATTAACCCTCTCATTTGTTAGCCTCAATAACAGGCTTTAACAGATCTGCAGCCCTGGATGGCACAGATAATCGCTCTAATTAGCTTGGTATGGAGGGAGGCAGGGCCTCAAATAATTAAGCCTAAGTTAAAAGAAAAAAAATTAAAAGTTTATGCCTTGCTGGATTTGACATATGGATTCCAGATGCTATGGAAGAAATTTTACTGTTGCGAGTTTTAGGCTAATTTTTGTAGTTGAGAGGACTGGAGGAGAAGGCCCGAAGGCAGAATATGGGAAAAAAATAACATGTATGTATGAAATCTAGAAAAATGGTACAGATGAACCTATTTGCGGAGCAGAAATAGAGACACAGATGTAGAGAATGGACATGTGGACACAGAAGGGGGGAGAGGGGACGAATTGGGAGAGCAGCAGTGACATGTGTATACACCACCACGTGTGGAACAGATGCCTAGTGGGAAGCTGCTGTCTAGCACGGGCAAGCTCAGCCTGGCGCTCTGTGATGGCCTAGAGGGCTGGGAGGCCTAAGAGGAAGGGGATATATGTGTACACACAGCTGATTCACTTTGTTGTAAAGCAGAAACTAATACAACATTGTAAGGCAAGCATATTCCAATTAAAAAAAAGAGGGAGAGAGGCTTCAATGATTGTGTGTGCGCACGTGTGGTTGTTCCTCCAGATTGAAAACTAGCAAAAACTAGGAACAGGGTCTTAAAACCTTCCTGCTGCGCGCACGAGTGATTTCTGACTTGGCTTGCCTATAGCTTTGCTGGCAGACAAGTCACCTCCTTAGTGGAAGTGAGTGTTATTTCAATGCAGTTTTTCTCAGGAATTCTAAATTTAAACTCCACAGTCAGCTGGCAAAGGTTGCTAGAATTTTGGTCCTATTTAGAAATGGAGACAGGTAATTATGCCAGGAATAGAGGTGCACTTTTACTTCAATGATACGCACCAAATCCTCCATTTCTTCTCCTTTTTCAGAAAATGGTAAACACAGGGAAAGGAAAAGGAGTTCCAGATCCTGGGTACCAAAATATTACAGACGTACAGGAAATGACTTTTCAAATCCAGCCTATAAACCTCTCATTTCGTGGGCTTGTTTGTGAGCTGAGAAAAGAGTGGTAAGATCACAGAGGAGACATTCCTAGGTTCTGGGAGGGCTGTACCAGGGGAGGTCTTCCCATGCCCTGGTGCTTTGACTCTAAACTCAAGCCATAATTTGAAATGCTAGAGAAAAGCCAATGAAATTTGAAGCAAAATTTGTGGTTTAAAGCTATCTATCTGGCTTTGCTAAAAAAAAAAAGAAAAAAGTAGACTTTGAAAAACAAGTGAAAGGCTAAAATATAATTTTGGAGGAGGAGGTGCTTATTCTCAGCCCTCTTACTTTAAGACTGTCAATTAAAAATACCCCAACTATGTGATAAGCGAGTGACTCTAGCTCAGATGGTAAAGAATCTGCCTGCAATGCAGGAGACCAGGTTTGATCCCAGGGTCAGGAAGATTCCCTGGAGAAGGGAATGGAAACTCACTCCAGTATTCATGCCTGGAGAATTCCATGGAGAGACCATGGGGTTGCAAAGAGTCAGACACGGCTGAGCAACTTTCATTCATTCATGTGATAAATAAGCCACCAAATTATTAAATAATGCATCAATCTTCCTAAAACGTTCATGCACTGACTTTCCTTTTACATTTCTCTGATCCATCTGAAAGATGTTTCTGGTGTATTAAACAAATGCTGGGCTTCTGGTTAGTGAACTAGTTTAATTTTCAAAGTATTTGAATTCTGAATGGCTTCAAGGGCTAAGACATTGTTTTATTCACATACACACCAATCAATCTATTGACTTCAGTGCAGGGAGGAAAGGGCCTGGAGCCAGAGTGTCTGCCTTTCCCAGCTCTCCGACCTTGAGCAAATCACCTAACCTCTCTGTATGTCAGTTCTCTCCTCTGAAAAGTAGGGCTAGTAATAGCACCCACTTCATCAAATTAAATGAGTTACTAATATATGGAAAACACTTGGGGACAAGATCTGGCACATAATAAATACTCAGTAAATGTTGGCTATTTGCTTAGTACTGAGCATGGGGAAAAACAACATACAGGTCCAGATACAGGGATAAATAGAACAAGGTGAATAAAGGAGGGAATAATTGAACTGCTTCTTGGAGGGAAAGAGGGGGGGTTGCTAAGTAGATAGAGAAGGGCCAGGCCAAGCAGATGGTACAGGTGAAGGTACAGAATGATGAAACTGAAGAGGGTATCTGGGGGACTGTAAATGATTTAGTAGAGCCTGATTAAGAGAATGAGGGGAAAGAGCCCTCAGTATTTGCTGACTAAACCCATGTGATGGGAAGTAAGGCAGAGGACAGATTTCTGGGTTGATGTTGATGCCATTAACCAGAAATGAATTATAGGAGGTGGTGTGGGTTTTGACTCAATGTGTGTTGGGTTTTGGACATACAGTATATAAGGGGCCTTTGAGACCCAAGCAGAAGTGTACAATTGCACGCATGAAACCGTGCAGGAAACCATTAGGGTGTTACTAATTTTGGGTAGCCATGAACTTGGCTGACATTGTCAAGAACCAGTGTAAAGAAGAGAATAATATAGGGTACACTGGCATCTGAGGGCAGCTAGAAGAGAGGGAGTCAGAGAGAACAAATAAAGAACCATGAGAATATGGGCCCCTAGGAGAAATCAGAGAAGTAAAGAGTTTCACATCAATTAGGGCGTTTTTGACTAAAAATGACACAAAACTTAAACTGGTTTAAATTCTTAAGATTTTTTGGCTCATATGACCAAAAACACAAGCCTCAAGAGGATCACCCCTAAAATTTTCTGTGGGGAGCTCAAGCATGGTGCTCTGTGACAACTTAGTGGGGTGGGATGGGGTGAGAGGAGGGAGGAGGGTTCAGCAGGGAGGGGACATATGTATGCCTACGGCTGATTCATGTTGATGTATGGCAGAAACCAACAATACTGTAAAGCAATTATCCTCCAATTAAATATAAATTTAAAGAAGGGTAGTTTTATCAAAAAACAAAAAAAAGAGGATCACCCTTGAGCCTGGGTGAGGAATTCCTCTTACTTTCATACCATCAACACTTTGAAGTTATATTGATATACTGAGTGCTGGTACAGTTCTAGTTAATGAACAAAACAGACAAAATTCCTCCTCTGCACATACAAATGCTTCTTGGTATCTTTTTTTTTTTTTCTCATTAAAATGAAAATACAATGCTTTAAATTGGGAAAACTAGCTGTGTGGAGGGAGATGAAGAGAGTTTTAGAATACAATGCAAAGTTCAAGACACTTATTGGGAATGTAACACCTTTTTGTAGGACTGTCTGGACTTCTATACTAAGTGATAATGGAGGGGTGAATGCAGTTCACTATGGATATAAAACTCAAAAATCCAAAGTATCACAAACGATACATTTTAAAGCCCAGTGTGGATTTAAATTAGTCAAAGCTTTTAACTTATAGTTGCTGAGTTAATTCAGGTACCTATGAAAATAATCACACTTTTCAAATATCTCAGTGGGTCTTTGTTTCTAACTGAATTGTATGTCAACATGTTTTATATGTAGGTCATGTCTAAATCTGCATTGCTACATTTACATTTAAAGTATATAGCTTGCAATAAAAGGAAACCTCAGTCTTTATATCCAACTAAGCACTGTAGGTTTCTCAGATTTCTCCAATGCCTTAGTTCACTCAGACACTTGTCACTATTTGGACTACAGCAACCAGCCTTTCTGACTTGACTTGCATCCTATGTATCTGTCCTCTCCAGGGCCAAGAGGAGATTTCATGCAAAATGAAGTTGAGTCCTTTATTCCTATAATGCCTTGCACCATTGTTATTCCATAAATTTTGCATGAAATGGGATGCAGGTTCTAGCCTGAGCTCTGAAGCTAACTTCTGGTGCATTTATGGGTATATTGCTTCATCTTACTGGGCCTTTCATTCTCTAATTTGGAATTTATAAAACCTACTCCATTAGGTTTTTGGCAAATAAAATACTACTATATGATTGAACTTGGTGAATTCAAAAGCACTACACAGCATTAAGGGTTAAGATTAGAAGCAAGTTCAAGTTATGTTAGTATTTTAATGGCTAAAAAGGGTCATTTTCCTCAGTAATGATCTTTGATTCCAGTTAGAATGTTTTTCATAAAACTCTGTAAAGTGATGCTTTGAATTTTAATATGGCCCACAAAAGCTTTGTCCTTTTCTCAAAATTCCTTCTTTGTCCAAAAGAAGTCCATGCCTGATGTAACTTAACTTTCTCATCTTAAAGATGAGGAAACAATAACATCAAGTGACCTGATCTCTAAAACAGAAGCAACCAGAATAAAGGATTTTCCTAATCTTCATGGATTTTTAGAAGATCCTTCTCCACTGGGTGTTCACTACCTGAACCAAACAGCTCCTTATCTACATTACCCACATGGACTCTAAAACATGTTCCCAGGGCATCTCTCAAGGGGAAAACAAGGAAAAAAAAAAAATCTACTCTCTGATGTGGTAGTAGATTTAGAGAGGGAAGTGAAAAGTCAGTTTTCCAACCAGGAATATTTCTACAGGTGAAGCAATCCATAAGCAAGTTCCTTTCCCCTTCAGTTACATGGCCGTAGTTTGAAAAGAAAGCTGAGACACCACAAATGGCCGGGTCAGACCCAGATTCTATCCCTGGGTCAGGAAGGTGCCCTGGAGAAGGGAATGGCTGGCTACCCATTCCAGTATTCGTGCCTGGAGAATATCAATATTTAGCCTCCTCTTTGTAGATTCTCTCCCCTTCCTAAAACTGGCTTGTCTTTATGGTTGAGTAATATTCCATTATATATATGTACTATTTCTTTATCCATTCATCTGTCGATGGACATCTAGGTTGCTTCCATGTCCTGGCTATGTAAACAGTGCTGCGATGAACACTGAGGTTCATGTGTCATTTTGAATTATGGTTTTCTCAGGATATATGCCCAGTAGTGGGATTGCTAGGTCATATGGTAGTTTGACCTGCCTGGCTTTGTTTTTTTTTTAAAGCTATCTCCATAATACGTACATTGTCATGTGGGAAGCTGCTGAATAACACAGGGAGCTCAGCCTGGTGCTCTATGAGGCCCTAGAGGGGTGGGATGGGGGTGGGGTGGGAAGGGGGATAGAGAGGGAGGAGATGCATGCATACTCACAGCTGACTCACGTTGTGCACAGCTGACTCATGTACAACAGAGACCAACACGACACTGCAAAGCAATTATCCACCAATTTAAAAAACACTAAAAAAAACCTTATTAAAAAAACAAAAACTGGTTTGAACTGGACTTATATAGGTGCACCCCAGTGGCTCAAAGGGTGAATCAGCCTGCACTGCAGGAGACCCAGATTCTATCCCTGGGTCAGGAAGGTGCCCTGGAGAAGGGAATGGCTGGCTACCCATTCCAGTATTCTTGCCTGGAGAATTCTATGGACAGAGGAGCCTGGCGGGTTACCCTCCAAGGGGTTGCCAACAGTCGGACTCGACAGAGCAACTAACACTTTCATTTTTTCACTTTCACATAGGTGCATATCTGCCATCAGTTGCTTAATAATCTCACAAGTGTAGTAACTACTTGTCCTGTAGATTAAATATTAGAACATTCACCTCCTCCAAGAAAAAGTTGTGTTTCTCACCTCCCCCATTCTGCTACCTTCTAGAAAGGAAGCTCAAAGAACCACTAGGGACTGATCTAGTGATCCTTTGTTCTCCATCACAAACTGATTGATGGAAGTTAGGAGTTGAAACAATAAATGATAAAAAGAGGTTAAAAAGAATTTCAGACACTAGCTTGGTAGGCATTTTTCTATAGTTTGTTTTCATGCTAGTTTTTTAAATCTTTTATTTCAGTACCTTCTGAGATATCTGCTCCATCAATACATGAATTCTGAATATAGATTTTTCCAGACTTGGGAATCACAACCTTATAATTCCCATTTGTCACATGGGACTTTTACCAGCTGATGTCACTCCCTGGTACATGATACCATTGCCCTCCTAATTATTCACGCACAAAGACTTCAACTTTAAGCAAAGGTTTCATACTGTATCAATTACTTCAACTTTGGAGTTTAGATAAGTTATCAACCTATAGAATAAACAGTTGTAGAACTGAATTTTTAAGATACTGTGGAAGCTATCACACTCATGTCCCTTCTTCAATTCACAAAACACTGTGACTAGCATCCTTTTACTGACTTCTACAACCTTTAATCTACTTGATCTTTGCTCTCAACATATTTTATAGTTTTTTGAATGTTGGTTTTCAGTATGGGGGAAAATATTCAGACTGGAGATTTTTAAAACTTCTATAATAAAGTCCTATAACTCCTATCTCTTAAAGGTGTAATAATCATGGAAAGACTGATGGGAGTACATGCACTGCATGTGGACTGTGTAAGTCAAATCTAAGATTATCATCGCCCTAAATACCCCTTGTTGATTTTATTATCATATGCAAAACATTAAAATAGGAGCTAAATAAAGAAAACACATAGAAGTAGGGTTACCAGATAAAATAGAAGATGCTGTTATATTTGAATTTCAGATAAACAAATTTTTAGTATAATTATGTCTCAAATACCACATATACTAGAACATATTGTTGTTTATTTCAAATTAAAATTTAACTGGTTGTCCTATAATTTCATTTGCTACATCTAGCAACTTGTAGAAGATCCTTATCTCTGGCAAGCTTACTATTTAAGAGGCAAATTAACAAAAGATCATAACAGAAGGTGTATGTGATAAGTGCAGTAACATAACCAGGAGAGGAGATCTCCCCTGATTACCAAAGAAGAGTACCTGGAAAATATCGAAACTGCAGTTCCTAAAAGATGACTAAATGCAGATTGCCAGATACATGGTTTAGTGTGATTTCCAGAGTTCAAGTGTCCTGAGTTAAATCCCAAATCCACTGCTCGCTAGCTGTGCAACCTTGGATAAATTAATCTCTATTATAAAATGAGGCTACTAATATCTGCTTTATTAGGCTGCAGATCAGAGATAATACATGCACAAAGCACCTAGAACACGGGAGGCACTTCCAAAATGGAAATATCCACTATCAGAAGGTCACATGGCAAAAAGGGTACTTGTCACAGATATTCAAATGTTAATATTATGCAGTTAATATCAGTCAATTTATTTCCATGATCTATTTACACTGTACAAACACTGTTGAAAAGCACCCTACAAGTTCACAGTACATTACAATATATTTACTTTAAAAATATACTCCTTTATAAAAGGTTCATAGAACATTGGCATGTCAACTTGGGATGAAACTCAAAGCATGTCACCAATTCTGCGGTAGCCAAGAATGCTTCCAAGCATTGTCAATTACACAATCACAAGTCACCATTTCAGTTTTAAATACATATTTTTAAATAAAAAATGAATTCTACAGTGGAAAGTTCCGGCAGGAATACTCATTAGTTAATTAACACATACTTTCATGGAGAGTTATTTCATAATAATTTACAGTATCAACTTAATTTGCCAAAAAGATCCATTTCAACAAATTTTGCAGTCCAAAGATTCTTGTCATTCTTGTCTATTTTTTCTTCTTTGTTGGTTCTCCCGGTTCTGTTTTGCGCTTTTTAGAAGTATGCTCATCTTTTTCATCATCTTTGAATAGGAAAGGAAGAGCTTCAATCAGTAACTTTAAAAAAAATTAAGCATTAAAATTTCATCGACTCTATACCAAAATCATCATCCTCAACTAATGTTTCTTTCAAAGTTTTCCAATAAAAAACAAAAACTTACAGGCAGCTGACAATAAGAAAATCAAATGTGTTCTGATAAAGCTATTCTCAAATACTCTACAGTATATATATGGAGAATATTTAATTACATAATCCACATGTTAAGAACGGGATATTTTCTGTTCTTTTTCACAAAAGAAGACGTTAATTTAACCATGACATTACTTAAGTGTCTATCTGGTAGTCTTTCCCTTCTAATCTGCCTTCTCTCCCCAACAAACAACTCCCCTCCCTATTTCACCTCCCCATCCCCACCCCCAAACATACTTTTTGAAGTTAAAAAAGCACTCACAGGTAGATGTTTCACTGAAACTGTACTTTTAATTTTGTCCTATGTAGGTAGTTCTACTTTCTCCCCCATTCCCAGGAGGGTCAGAATATTCCAATGGCAAGACAAAAACAGGCTTCTTCCCCCCCCTTCATATTATGTTATGGAGAATCAGGAGAGGGGAGGGGAGAAGAATCTCAAATTAAAACCATGTCCTTTACTCTTTTCAAAAGTGTTATTAGTATCTGCAGTCACAGAAAATTTCTAATTAATAAAAATATTGTAAAATATGAAACAGTGGGCCCTTTTATTCAATCATAACAATCCAGCTACACATTTCAACAAAATACAGGGTAGCACAGAGCAGCTGTTAATTCCCATCCCTGAACAAATGTGTGGCATTATTTTAAGAATTCCACACAGATGGAATAAATTGCACATATGATTTAGAAAGTACAGATTTATTTTAAGCACATCACTGAATTCTTTGTACTTTATTTCTCAATTAAGAGATACTCAAAGTTCAATAACTACCCATGTGGTAGCCTATAAAAAAATGTTTTGATGCTGAAAGGGGACTTCATATTAAAAAATCTGGGAAGCCAATATAGAACATAGACTTTTTTTCCCCCCAACTTCCCTTTTATTATTAACAGTCAAGAGAACAATGCCGATGTCATTGTTATTACTCAACACTTCACATTTACAAAAGGACTTCACAGTCATTTTTACATGTTATTTTTCGATATTCTCCTGATAGAGACTGAGGAGTTCTGTCACTACTCTTTTTTTTACACTGGATTATAATTGACACTAACATTAGTTTCAGGTGTACAGCATAGTGATTTGATGTTTTTATATAGCATGAAATAATCACCACAGTAAGTCTAGTTATCATCTGTCACTGTACAGTTATTACACTATTACTGACTATATTCCCTATGCTGTACACTACATCCCTGTGCTTTACTTATCTTATAGCTGGAAGTTTGTACCTCTTCATCCCACTCACATATTTCACCTGTCCCCTTAACTCCTTCCCTTCTGGCAACCACCAGTTTGTTCTCTTTATCAAGGAGTCTGCATCTGTTTTGTTCATTTGTTCTTTGGATCACAAACTCATTATGGGAAAAAATAAACTTAAAACTTTAAGCCAGGACTTCCCTGGTGGTCCAGCGGTTAAGAATCTGCCTTGCAAATGCAAGCAATGTGGATCAGGGAACTAAGATCCCACCTGCCTTTAAGCAACTAAGCGCTTGCATGACAACTACTGAGCCCCTGCGCCACAACTAGAGTCCAAGCATCACAACAAAAGATTTTCCACGAGGCAACTGAGACCCAACTCCGCCAAACATAAATAAATCTAAAAAAAAAAAAACAAAAAAAACTTCCCCACGCCTTCAATTCCCTTCTGATAACTACCATATTCAGAATATTTCCTTTGTTGATATGGGCAATAATTAGTATCAAAGCAGGTAATGCATCTTCAAAACCAGCCAAGGTCTTTGTTTTTTAACTGAATTTTAATTATCACCATGCCTGACTTTTGAGATTCTTTTCACTAGTAATATAAAAATTGAAATTTCTTTTTAACTCTACTAGAAAATGCACTGCTAATATATACTAAAAAGATGATTCTGAGACACTTCTGCTTTTAATCTGTCATTTACTACAAGTACACTTACTGAATAACAAGGAAAACAAACTGCTGAGGCTAGAAAAGTAACTTCCTACCAGTCGCTGAACAGAAGAGCTAATGCCATCTAGTGATGTAACAAGGCACTGCCTTAGGGAAAAAAAAAACAAAACTTAAAAGTATTTAACTCAACTTTACTGTTTCTTACTCTGTGCTATATACTACAGATGCACTAGTAAGGAAAGTTGTTTTATATGGAATTCATGTCACTTGAAGCAAGCAAGTTTAAATTATTAACAAAAAGTAACTTTATAAATTCTTTAAACAAGTGCTGGTAAGTAGTAAGGCTCTGTAATGAGTTTTGAATTTTTCCCAGCTTCTTCTATCTAGAAGGAGTTAACTGGCAAAATAGGCCAAAGGGCAGAAAATGAGAAGAAAAGTAAAAACAAAGTTATCTGATAATCTAAAAAATGAGACAATTTAAAAGCGTGGAACTTCTAATACAAGATATTTTATGAATTAAAAAAAACTAAAAAAAGATGATGGGAAGTCGACTTGTTAACATGGTACAGGAGACTGAAATGGCAAAACATCACTTCTAAGAAGGAAGGTATTTGTTACAAAAAAGGACAGTTATACTCAACAACCAACATTAAAGTCAGAATTGAAGATTTCAGTATTATCTTTCAATCTCATAATCCAGCTTTGAGCTGGTTGAGCACTGGGATCCTTTTGTTTTTTGACACTGCCAACATCCACTTCCTAAAGGAGGGCCATCATAGGATCAAAAGGTCAGAAATTATCATGGGAATAGCAGCGTTATCTGACACGTTTTCGATTATCTGAATTTAAAAGGCAAGCTGGAAGAAAAGATAATTCTTTCCACTTGTTTGTCCTGGTATATAAACCTAGGCTTTTCCACACAGGAACAAAGACAGAAGAGCACCAGCCTATTGACACCCTGGACTGAATATCAACTCTAATGCCCTTACTGCCAATTCTTCCCACAGGACAGCTCTTCCTCAAGCACCCTGGCTTGGAAAACATCAAGAGACTAAACCTCAGTTTAATAAAGCATCATTTCCATTTAAAAATCTGATTCCTCTTCTGTCTCTTCCTTCTTGTGTGAAGCTAGGCAAATTCTTTAAGCTGCAACTGTCTTCTTGTCTACAAATAGTAATAACAAATGTCCTAACTCTGTACTAGGTTGCTAAGAGTAATAAACTAGAAAACTTATGTGAAAGTACTATTTTAGAGCTTGGCATTGTCTAGTTTTGTGATATTGGACAAGTCACGTAAGCTCGTTTTGACATTTCCCTAATGGTTTCACAAGGGGTTGTAAGGATTAAAGGTAATTTATGCAAAAGTGCTTTTTATTAACTATATAAAGCTACTATAAAATATGAGGCATTTTAAATGTCCACTTCATATGGTATCTCCAAAGAGATGCCATTTACTGAAAATATGCCTTCACTAGTGATTTCTAATTAACACCAGAAGTCATAAAAGAAATGGAAAAGCCAGGTAGAATCAAACCTGGAGAGTAATATCCTTTATAGTAAAAAAAAAAAAAAAAAAAGACACTTCAGAGTGTATACTGCATTTAATTGTCCCATCTCTTTAGCGTCCTTTAGTCAGAAATGTTTCATCTTTCTTTGACTTTTCATTACCTTGATAATTTTGAAGACTCAGCTCATTATTTTGTGGAATATCCTTCAATCTGGGTATGCTGGTGTTTGACAGGAATATCACCAATGTGATGCTGTGTTCGAGTGACACTCAGTTTTGATTTAACCTATTACTATGATGTTCAGTTTAATCACTTGATTAAAATCGTGTCTTCCAGGATTCTCTACAATGAAGTAACTCCAAAATGAAGTTACTATTTTTTTCCATTTGGAATTAACAAGTATTAATTTTGTGAAGAGATACTTTAGAACTGAATAAATATCCTATTCCTTAAAAAATGCAAACAAACAAAAACTGGAGTAAGACCTTCTACCAGTTTGTTACCCCTTCTCTCACAAGAAAATTCTCTACAGTTGTAAAAGGAAATTTGTTTAAGAAAAACAACACACTCGTCTATAAAAATGACAGTCAAAAATATTTAGTCCAGTAATCCATTGAATACTTAAAATGTACTACAAATGGTAATACAAACATAAATAACCCCTGGATCCTTATGA
This sequence comes from Antilocapra americana, assembly GCA_007570785.1. Taxonomy (NCBI): domain Eukaryota; kingdom Metazoa; phylum Chordata; class Mammalia; order Artiodactyla; family Antilocapridae; genus Antilocapra; species Antilocapra americana. The sequence goes on from ML662496.1 coordinate 118,419, forward strand.
ACAAACAGCACATAAAAAGTGGTAAGTGCCATCCATGGAAAGCCGAGGTGGCTCAGTGGGTAAAGAATCCACCTGCCAATGCAGGAGACACAGGAGACTCGAGCTGGTTGCCTGGGTGGGGAAGACTCCCTGGAGAAGGGAATGGCAACTTGCTCCAGGATTCCTGCCTGAGAAATCCCACGGACAGAGGAGCCTGGGGGGCTACAGTCCATCATGTCACAAAGAGTTGGATACGAAAAAGAGTCGAACATGAGTGAGTGACTGAGCATGCACATCCATGTGATACAGGGTACAGAGGAACAAATATTTAACCACAGACTAAAGTGAACCATATATGGAACCGTTAAAGGTATGGAACCATTAAATAGCTTGGTCTATTCAGTGCTGAATTTTAAGATCTTAGGAGATGGCAACTCACTCCAGTAATTTTGCCTGGAAAATGCCATAGACAGAGGGGCCTGGCAAGCTACAGTGCATGGGGCTGCAAAGAGTCAGATGCAACTGAGCACATAAAGTACTACAAGGGGGCCATGTGAAATGAGGGCAGAGAAAAAGGTAGTCTATCAGAGGGCTGACTCTGCTGCTGGTGAAGGGTTTTAAGCAAGTGAGGCCAGAAGGGAGAGTGGGTAAAAGTATGGAAGCAGAGATTACTGATTACTTATGACTCTTTTTTTCCTATTTTAGCTACCTAGCACTTAAAATCCAAGCAAGAGATGGAATTACAATATTATGAACTAAGTCATTCAGTTCAGTTCAGTCGCTCAGTCGTGTCCGACTCTTTCCTTTATCTTACTACTATTTTTAATCATTATGTATTAACGGTAAGAAATTCATTTTATGACACTAATTTTAGCTCTAAAGCACAACTGCTTTAATATAAAGTAAAACCTTCACCACTTCACAACTGTGATTACAACAAAAAGTTTATGAAGTAATTCACATTGCTCTAAAAATAAGGCATCATAAATCACACCTAACACTGGTTGAAATAGTAAAGATTTCACTTTAAATCCTGAATATTTTATGACCTTTCTTTAAAACAGAGCAAAAGATATCCAGAGACCATCATAATCAGTTTAACTCAATAAAGATTCATTCATTAAATATCTCGTTCTTTTAAAACTCATCACAGGGATCAAAAGGTATTACCACTGGAGTCTGACTTTCCTTACCTGATTCCACTGTCTCCTCCCCTTCTGGTAGAAGCCTAGCTTTCTTAGCATTCTGTGGGGCATCATCACCATTGTCCTCATATATGTTAGACCATTTTATTGCCATATCCAGCTCTGGAGGGGGAGGCTTCTTCTCTGTAGAGTAGGTCTCCGGAGGTGGTACATAGTTTGACTTCCATATTTTGAATTCCTTTGGAGGCTGTTAAGCAAACACATTAAGAAACACTGTGACGAACCGAGGTTTCTATAATCGATGTGGGCACATGCACCTCCCTGCCGTTCGCTTACTGTTCAGGCTATTTTTCTTTTCTTTTAAGGTTTAAAGACACATTTTTCCATCAAAATCACAATACTGTTACGTGAAAAGCCAAAGGGTTCCCTGTACGAATAAAGCTAATAACTTTTAGTTACCAAAGAAGAATCCAGTCTCAGATACTACGCCAAGGCTGACCCCTTCAGGAGGCTGCAGCAGACACTGTCTTGGAGGCAGCACCGCAGGCACTTCGGCGTCAAAGGGAAGGGGTCTCGGGGAGAAGCTGCAGCAGGGGGGCGGGGGAGTCACCACCGTTAGTCCTCGCCGCGCGGGGTCAGGGCACCGAGTGTGGAGGTCTGGGTCTCCCCACAAGGGGGCGGGGGCTGCGGGTCCAGTCTGACACCCACCAGGCTGGGGGAGAGGGGCCCGGGCTCCCCGGGGCTGGGGGAGGGAGTGGGTGGTGCGGCATCCCGCAGGAAGTGACTGCGAGTGAGGGGCGGACAGCCGGTCCCCACGACGGGGCTCGGGAGGAAGGGGGCGGAGGCTGGGACCAAGACGGAGAAACGGGGTCGGGGACCTCACCTCCTCCGGGGCTTTGACGACGTGCCTCTCCCAGTCTATCTGTTTGTTGAGCGGGTTGTAAAGAAACGCCGGGCGAGACACGCTCCGGAACAGCTCGTCGGGTCCGGGCAGCCGCTTCTCCGCCTTGCTCCCACAGCCGCCGGCCGACTTCCCTGGATCTTGGGCCTTACGACTCGTCTCCTCCGGCTCGCTGTTGTCCTCCTCGTCCGAGGAGCCCGAGCTGCTGCTCCCGTAAGCCGCGAAATAGCTCAGCGGGTCCTTCTCCTCCGCGGCCATGACTGCCGCGCCGGTGGTCCGCCCAGGGCGCCGCCGGAAACCGGAAGTCGCTCCAGGGCCCGCCCCGCAGTGGGCCCCGCCCCAAGTCTCGCCGATGGGCCCGAGGTCTGCGCCCCCTGGCGGTTGCGGCGCGCTTTGGCGCCCGGGTTGGGGGACTGAGGCTGAAGGCTGGCTTCCTAAAAAGGGAGCTCTGATGCTCCTTACTGAGAGGCCTTGAAAAGAGACATACTGAGACGGTAGTCTCAACCAAACTTTCAGATACAGTAAGACTTTATTAAAGGCAGAGAAGAGCTGAACATTTTTCTTTTCACTGCCCCCTTCAAGCCCTTGCCCGGTGAGATCGGGATTTCTTTCTATTTGCGCAGCGTCTCTTCTTCAAAATAAAATTACTGGTCCTCTCTGTCGTCATGGAAGACCTCTGTGGGTAAGTGGTCAAGCAGAATTCTTTCCTGCTTCACCTCATTACAGCGCACTCTGAACAACCTTCTTTGTGAGAACTTCTCTTGTATTGCATCACACCACTCTGAGGGATCCTCCAAACCCTCTGGCTTCTTATTGTCAGCCTCCTTCCCTGCTGGCTTTGCTCCGTATGGCCCTTAAGTGTTGGTGGTTCCCAATGTCCTATACCATCGTTGAGCAACACTTACTAAGCAGGTGTTACAGAGTTGCAAGTCAGACAATCCCTTTCCAGAGTGTTATCCACCCTAAAGCTCATGACTTCAACAGCCAGGTCTCCAAATCCAGTCTCTGCAAGGCAAGCTCTGAACCACACCGCTACTTGGCTATTAAACTTTCCGTATGGCCAAGTCTCAAACACCCACTTAAAGATCAGTAAATTGTTTTTCCATATAACTTGCTTCTACATTTGTGTCCCTCCCTTTTAGTAAATGACATAACCACCTGCTTAGCCACCAGGGAAACTAGAAATCTTTGACTTCTGGGGAACTCAGAAGAATGATACACACATGAAGGCAATAAAGTTGGTATCAGTGATATGCATTCACAGACAGCACCTAAGGATGCCTGTGTCAGACATGAGTTTGTAACTAAACAACAATGGTTTATTGTAGTCAAAGAATACAGATTAAAATTAACCAAGGGAAGAGACGTCTGGGGCAAAATGCTGGGGCCTGCCACACGCAGAGTTTCTGGTTGTCTTCTCCCAGTGGAGGTGTAGACAGTACTCACTTCTGCAGCAAAGATATGTGACAACCTGTGTAGAGCTATCAGGGGAGCCTCACCAGAGCCTTAGTCTCCAGAGGTTTTATTGGGGATTGGTCATTCAGACAGAGCCTCCAGTCCCCTCAGCCCCTCCACAAAAGAGTGAAAGTCGCTCAGTTGTGCTGACTCTTTGTGACCCCATGGACTATACAGTCCATGAAATTCTCTAGGATTCTCCAGAATACTGGAGTGGGTAGCCTTTCCCTTCTCCAGGGGATCTTCCCAACCCAGGGATCGAACCCAGGTCTCCTGCATTGTGGACAGATTCTTTACCAGCTGAGCCACCAGGGAAACCCAAGGATACTGGAGAGGGTAGCCTATCCCTTCTCCAGGGGAATCTTCCTATAGGGTAAGGGAGTTAGAGAAGGTGAGATTCAGAAAAAGAACCAGACGGGCACTTTACAGGAACAGATCACTTTTAACGAGGAGAGAAGGGGTAGCAGTCAGATAAGTGAGCTACTGCACTAACCCCAGAAAAGAGTAAGTATATAGAGGCATATATGTGGAAATCTACTGTCTTAAGGGGGCCTGTTCTTCTCTAAGGTTGTTCGGAGTAGTAATCTCTTCCTTGCTGGGGCAAGGAATTCTTGAGATCAGCCAGAGGCTGGGACCGGTTTATTTTTTTTCTTCAGGTGAGAGAGTTCCTTTATTTTGCATAGGATGGTGGGGAGGACCCTGAGGGGAGTTTTAACTCCAGGCTATTTTGAGCCATTTAACTCTCCCTCACTTCCCAACCCAGGAATCAAACGGGAGTCTCCTGCATTGCAGACAGATTCTTTACCAGCTAAGCTACCTGGGAAGCCTATACTAGTCTTTAATACACCTTTTATTTCAGTATAGTAAAAAGAAAGAAGAAAATTCAGACTTCTCCCAGTGGTTTATATATCTTTCCATATCTGATCCTATCTGTGAAATCTTACTTTTCAATCCAGGCTCCTGAATTCCCTAGTCATCCCTCTTCCGTTCCAGCCTGTATTCTCCTCACTAGCTTATTTTTGCCTCAGGACTTCTGCACTTGATGTTCAGTCCAGTTCAGTCTCTCAGTTGTGTCTGACTCTTTGAGACCCCATGAACCGCAGCACACCAGGCCTCCCTGTCCATCACCAACTCCCGGAGTTTACCCAAACTCATGTCCATTGAGTCAGCGATGCCATCCAACCATCTCATCCTCTGTCATCCCCTTCTCCTCCTGCCCTCAATCTTTCCCAGCATCAGGGCTGTTTGCATTTCAGCTTTAACATCAGTCCCTCCAATGAACACCCAGGACTGATCTCCTTTAGGATGGACTGGTTGGATATTCTTGCAGTCCAAGGGACTCTCAAGAGTCTTCTCCAACACCACAGTTCAAAAGCATCAATTCTTCGGTGCTCAGCTTTCTTTATAGTCCAACTCTCACATCCATACATGACTACTGGAAAAACCATAGCCTTGACCTTTGTTGACAAAGTAATGTCTCTGCTTTTTAATATGCTGCCTAGGTTGGTTATAATTTTCCTTCCAAGGAGTAAGCATCTTTTAATTTCATGGCTGCAATCACCATCTGCAGTGATTTTGGAGCCCCCCAAAATAAAGGCAGCCACTGTTTCCCCATCTATTTTGCCATGAAGTGATGGGACCAGATGCTGATCTTAGTCTTCTGAATGTTGAGCTTTAAGCCAACTTTTTCACTCTCCTCTTTCACTTTCATCAACAGGCTCTTTAGTTCTTCACTTTCTGACATAAGGGTGGTGTTGTCTGCATATCTGAGATTATTGATATTTTTCCCAGCAATCTTGATCCCAGCTGTGCTTCTTCCAGCCCAGTGTTTCTCATGATGTACTTTGCATATAAGTTAAATAAGCAGGGTGACAATATACAGCCTTGATGTACTTCTTTTCCTATTTGGAGCCAGTCTGTTGTTCCATGTCCAGTTCTAACTGTTGCTTCCTAACCTGCATACAGGTTTCTCAAGAGGCAGGTCAGGTGGTCTGATATTCCCATCTCTTTCAGAATTTTCCACAGTTTATTGTGATCCACACAGTTTGCCTAAACTTCTCCCTAGAACTTCACACAGCTGGCCCCTTCTTCTTATGATTTAGGCTCAGCTCAAATGTTGTCTGCTTTGAGAGGAGTTCCCTCATGCTGTTATACTCTGGGCCAAGTTACTTTTTAGTTCATACATGCCCTATTTTGTATCCGTGGCAACTAAAATTATCTGGGTTTCCTTGTTTATTTTCTATGTCCTCCAACTAGAATAGTTCTCTCTATGAGAACACATACTTGGTCTGTTTTATCGCTGTTATGTGCAGCACCTAGAATGATAGGTACCAACAAATACTGAATTAAGTGAAAAAATACAGTCTCCACTCTTACCTTTCTGACATCTGAGAAATGTTACCAAGAAAGCTACAGCAAAAACTAACAAAATTGTGCAAAGCAATTATATTCCAATGAAAAAATAGCAAATAAAAATAGAAAAAAAATTTTTTTTAAAGAGCATGGAGTTATAGGAAGAACACTGACCTTAAAATCAAACAGTCCTAGATTTCAATTCTAAAGAGATTGTTTCTCTGTTCAAAAAAAAGTAACAGTAAAACCTTCCTTGCCGGGTTGGTATTAGCATTGAAAACCATAACACACATGTGGAAACATTAAGCACCAGTATTTGGCAGGCAGTAAGATTGTGGTTTCCAAACATTGTTGCACACTGGGATCACCTAGAAATTTTGACACACTTCTGATCACTGTCTTTCACAATCCAAACATTCTGACATTCTCATTTAATTGGTAATGGGGTATAGCCTGGCTCTAGGATCTTTAAAAGCTCTTTAGGTGATTCTAAAATGGACAGCAAAGTTTGAGAACCAACACAGAACAACTGTCTAAGTAGAATGTCAAGTTCAGAGTGAGGACTTTAGGAGCAGTGCTAAAGTTACTCACAAATTGTGCTTAAATTTAGCTCTCCTTTCAGAAAACCCTCCTAAGATTACATTTAACAAATAAAGATCGATTTGCTCCTTGATTAGCTATTTTTTTCCCAAGTCAATAATGATTGTATAAACCAAATATTGATCGTACTACTATATGATTCATCAAACAATATTTTATGCAATTGTTAAGTATATATATTTTAAAACACTTTTAATATTGAAAGGAAAGCCATGACAAATCTAGAGAGTGTATTAAAAAGTAGAGACATAACTTTGCTCACAAAGGTCCATATAGTCAAAGCTGAGGTTTTTGCGGTAGTCATGTACAGACGTGAGACTTGGACCATAAAGAAAGCTGAGCACCAAAGAATCGATGTTTTCAAATTGTGGTGCTGGAGAAGACTCTTATTTTTAAGAGTCCCTTGGACAGCAGGGAGATCAAACCAATCAAAGCTAAAGGAAATAAATCCTAAATATTCACTGGAGGGACTGATGCTAAAGCTGAAGCTCCAATACTTTGACCACCTGATGCAAAGAGCCAATTCACTGGAAAAATTCCTGATGCTGGAAAAGTCTGAAGGCAAAAGGAGAAGGGGGCAGCAGAGGATGAGATGGTTAGATATCATCACTGACTCAATGGGCATTAATGTAAGGAAACTCCAAGAGATAGTGAAGGACAGAGGAGCCTGGTGTGGGTCTCAAAGAGTCAGAGATGACTGTGCAACTGAACATAACAACAGTATAGGAAACAGGGGACAGGGGCAGGTATATGGGAACTCTACTTTCTGCTCAAGTTTTCCATAAACATAGGACTACTCTAGGAAATTAATTCTCAATTTTTAAAACAATTTTAAAAAGTGAACTCAAAGGTGTGTTTTTTTTAATATTAAGTGATAATGTATCTGTGAACTTTTTCACTGCTGCATTAATCAACCCAATAAACAGTTGTACTCTATGTCAGACTGCCATTCAAATTTACACATTTTTGGCAATGGCTGGTTTTCAGTGTTTAAAGGAAAAAAACTGACTTCAAAGGATTCAGAAAACCCATAAGCCTAAATTTGTTAAAACCTTAATTTTATTGCCTATATAGTTAGTCAACAATCTGCAAGAAAAGTATTAATATAAATATAGGTGCTACAGCATATCTAAATTAAGAACTTTGATTCCAAGTAAATCTTAAACTTAAAAAAAGTGACTGTGCATCAAATTTTATTTTAATAAATGAAAAGCCTCCTTCTGCTTTTTAAAAAGATTTCTTCAAATATAATGCCACTATTTTTTTTTTTTAACTGCCAATATCTTATGCTATCCTGGAGGTGAAACATGTTTCTCCAAAATCCTTGGAAAATGTTTATACTATAAAAATCACCCAGTCTTCAAAAAAATGTAAAAGTCAATATGCCAGTCTTCTTCATGATTGATAATTTCATCAATCCATCCAGAAATGAACTTCATCTCACAACTTGAAGTAATATTTCCTATAAAAATCGGCACATATAAAAATAGTTCTAGGTATTTCCTATTGAAAAAATGGAAATTTCCAAAACACAGCACTACAACTTAAAAATGTTTATTTTCAACAGCATATTTCCATCTCTGCTTTTTGCAAGTAATGGAAATATATATGAGACAGGTATCTGGAAACAGATAATTATAATTTAATGAAAGCAGAAGATTTATAAATTTGTAAAATAAGTCATACTTTGTCATAGAACAAATGATCTGCTTGTTCCAAATAGTATTAAAAATAGAATGTGTCACATATACACACACAAAAACCATTTTGTCCTAATTATTTCAATTGTACACTGGTCCTCATTAAAAGGGAACAAAAAATACAGGCAAAAGTATTTTTAAAAATCTCATCAAATTATATGTAATAACTGAAGTTTATGCCAAGATTTTTCTTTAGGAATAAAAATGATAAAGCAAAGAATGTCACAATTTTAAGAAAGTAGTATTTATTAGTAAAATTAGTAAAGACATGTATTTTTGCAAATTGATATCTTAGCTGGCTCAAACTCCATTAGATATCCCTCTGAATCAAAAAGGGACTTTGTAAGTGTCTGGAAGCCAACTAAGTAGGGAAAAGATTTTTATCTGTCTGCTGGCAGTTTTCCCAGTAGTGATAGGCTTTATTACCGAATGGCAACAGTTTAATTCTGAAAATTTACTGCTGAATGGTTGGAAAGGACTATTAGACTGTGAAACTTATTAGCACAAACTCACAAGGAAGAAACATTATTCACAGTCTAACATTCTATTCTCAAATAGAGAAATGTTGTGTATTAAAGTTAGTCTTAATGCATGAAGAGTGAAAACACTAAATCTCAAACTTTTAAAATTTGAAAATACTGAAAAGTATATGATCAACACTTACTTTAGCTCTCTAAAAATATGCTTCTTTTATTCTAGAAAATTCTATTTACAAAGTATGTTTATGTTGCATTTTATAAAACATGTTTCAATATTAGTAAATCACGGTAGCAATTTTATGATTCATACTCTTTCCAATATTTTTTGTCATCATTAAAAAAAAGTAAAAGGCAGTAAACTGTCATTGCCGCAAAACAGCACGTGATCGTAAGGGAAGAAACATCTCACTAGAGTTTCCTTCTTCTAACTGCAGCTCTGGAGGCAGAGGAGGAGCCCCAGGGTCCCCAGGTCTCGGAAGTGTAGTTGAAGAGAAGGTGGGATTTTCAGTTCTGCCTACTTCTAGAACAGGCAAATTCAGAGAAGAATCGGTAGAAAAAAAGGGGGCCGTGCTGGATTCTCCTTCTGGGTGATACATGATGGTGGATGCTCTCAGTTTTTCAGAGAAATTACTCTCATTTGAATTTGATCTAGAGAGGTTATTTGTGGCTCCATCAGGAAAAGGCTCACAGCTGCTACATTTCAGTCCTACAATACAATTATTCAGATATAAATAAGAAGTAACTAGGAAATGTGAATCCACACCCATCTTGGAACTTTTTAAAAAAATTATACAAATTTAAACAGCAGTTTATAAATTGTCATAATCCATTTCACATTTTATCTGCTCCTGACAATCATGAAGTATACTGCTATTTACATTTTTGAGACAAGTGAATAATCTCAAGGAAGCTAAATGACATGCTAAAATTCACATTTAATTTCTGTACTTATGTGTAACCATTGAAAGACCTGAACAAATAAAGTAGCTCCTAAAATTATTCATAGAATAAGAAATAGCTTTTACAACTAAAAAATATTTTTAGGCATTCTAGTATACACACACACACATAAAACATTACCCAATAAAAACAAAATTAAAACTGTATATATCCTAAAATTCTATGAGTTAAGTACTTTCAATCCCTGAATCATGGAGTATTAGAAGTGGAAGGGATTCTGGAGGGCATCTGGCATAGCCTCTCGCTATGAGAGACACTATAAGAAGACTGAGGCCCAGAACACTGAAGTCATGCCCAACACTCCAGGGTTACTTCATGCTAATGTGACACCTAGAACCCAAATCTCCTCTTCATATCACACACAAAAAATGTTCTGATTCTCAACCTACCATTTTACTTAAACAGCAGGGGTTGTTCTGAACAAAAAATTCTATCATATCTAAGAGTACAGTCAACAATTAGCCTCATGGTGGAAATAAATACAAATGCATTTATCTTTCTGTTAGGCTTAGCAAATATTCAACCCACTGTGTACAGGTACAGAAAAGTCCCTGAGTTGACAGATTTTGTGTAACACCTGCAAAGTCTGTAAAGCACATCTGTATGTCATTTTTCTCCCACTAGTTTTTCAGCTTCACAATACAGTCAGCATTTCTGTCCCATGGAAGAGAAACTATTTTCTTAAATACATTTCAAGGGGAAACTTCACGTGTGTTCCAGCCTCAGACTTATAGACTGAGTTGTGTAAGGTAAAGTCCTAAATTACTCGTTTCTGTTTGCCTAGTGCTTAAAAGAGCTGGAACAGAGCTTTTTTCACACTCACATTTATCTTAAGTGCTATGTAGAGAGAGACAGGGAAGAAAAATGGGGGACTGGAGGCAGAGGGGAATTTAAATTGTGCAGACAATTCTATATAGCATTCCAATCAATGAGTGTATGCTTCAGGGTGAGGGTGAAACAGAGAGGGTAAATTTGCTTCTCCCTTAATATCAGTTTCATGCCTCTCTCATCTCGCCAGACTGAGTGTGATTCTAGTGTTTAAAGTCACGTATAATTTATACAACATGATTCTTATCAACACAGGCCAACTATTTTATTGTATGATCAACTGGTGGAAGAAAAACCACCAGAGTTTATCAAAGGTAAAATACTTTACCTATACACTGTTCTTTATTTGTGATCTGCATTTTCAGGGGTTACTTTTGAACAGATTAATCTTGCATTCTACTAAACTTTAGAAACAAACTCCTGTATTTTCTATGAATTACTGTGATTTCATTATGGTTGTTTTCTATAAATATAGTGTTGCTGCTGCTGCTAAGTTGCTTCAGTCGTGTCTGACTCTGTGCGACCCAACAGACGGCAGATCAGGCTCCCCCATCCCTGGGATTCTCTAGGCAAGAACACTGGAGTGGGTTGCCATTGCAGTTTCTGAAATATAGTGTTAATGAACAGAAATACAGAACACTGAGTGATACTTCACTTTTGCAATGTAACGAAATCAAGTAAGATAAAAAAATGCAAATCAAATGTAATGCTGAAGCTTGAACTTTGTAAATAAAAGCAAAAATGGTCATTTCTGGGTTTTCTGTTCTGCATTCTACTTACAAAAGCATTGTTACATTTAAATGAACTCTTGGATAACTAAGATATCTTACCTTTCAGATGCTCTAGTTTTATATTCCTAAGTTTCAGCACTTCATCTGTAATCTTCTGTATTAGGAAGTTCTGCGTTTTTTCTCGTCGAATAGATTCGACCAGGGTATCTAGTCCTTTGGGGTTTTCTTGTAAGTAGTCTAACAGTTTTCCAGCCCTTTTTCTACTTGATGTTCGGCAAGAAATTTCTTCAGTGTCTTCTCTACTGAGTATTTTTTTTGCTCGTAGATGATCAAAATGTCTCTCAGCTATGATTTTTTCACACAGGTATACACGCAAATTTTCTAAAGCCTAAAAGAAATAAAATATGGCTTAATGTAACTAAGTCATACAGGTAACTGATGGTATGTTAGGAATCTGACTGGTAAGAGAAAACATCCTCAAGTCAGGAAGCTTAGCCCTACTAAAGGCATGTTATTAAGATGAGTAAGCAGGGTTTCCCTGGTGGCCTAGTGGTAAAGAATCTGTCTGCTAATGCAGGAGACTCAGGTTTGATCCCTGGTCCGGGAAGATTCCACATGCTGTGGAGCAACTAAGCCCGTGCATCACAACTCTTGAGCCTGTGCTCCAGAGTCTGGGAGCCACAACTACTGAGCCCACGTGCTGCAACTATTGAAGTCCGAATGTTCCAGAGCCCATGCTCCCTAACAAGAGAAGCTACCGCAATAAGAATTCTGTGCACCACAACTAGAGAGTAGCCCCGCCTTGGGGCAACATGAGAAAAGCCTGTGCAACAATGAAGACCCAGCACACACAAAAATAAATAAATAATTATATACATTAAAAAAAAAGATGAAGGGCAAGGAGATAGAAGTAGGTCTCCGACTAGATATTCCTCACTGCTTCCGTCCTGCTCTGATCTCATCTTCACAACTATAAGCCAAGATCAAACTCCTGTGAGGAGGGGGCCAGTCTCTTCTAGGGAGCTTGGGTCTGTGGAAATAAGAGCGGTATGCTAAGGGCCTTCACAGATAAAGATGACAGCAGAGGTTACTGGACATTTCAGTTTCCATTTAATAAGGAATCTATGATTAGTCAGGACCAGAGAGGATAACTTAGGGAGCAGTCTCATGGTTTATAACTTTCTCATTATTAATTTTGCATCTTTCTAGAGTAAAACCCCAAAAGAGAGAGAGAGAAAGAAAAAGAAAGAGCCTAAACTAAAGGGGACTATAATGTGTCTGTCTTTGGAGTCAGTTGGCAAGACGATAATCTAACTCAGTCTTGGGAGGTAGAAAGGTATGGGAGGAAAGAAACCTAAAGGAATAGTGGATGTTGAAAGAAAAACACTAAAGAAATAAAGAAAAAGAAATCACATAAACAGGCCTACACCTGACAAGGGCTTCCCAGGTGGCGCTTGTGGTAAAGAACTCGCCTGCCAATGCAGACCTAAGAGACATGGGTATGATCCCTGGGTTCAGGAACATCTCCTGGAGGAGGCACGGCAACTCACTCCAGTATTCTTGCCTGGAGAATCCCATGGACAGAGGAGCCTGGAGGGCTACAGTCCACAGGGTCTCAAAAGAGTCAGAGAAGACTAAAGCAACTTAGCACACATGCACACCTGACAAGTGCCTGCTGCTGCTAAGTCGCTTCAGTCGTGTCCGACTCTGTGCGACCCCATAGACGGCAGCCCACCAGGCTCCCCTGTCCCTGGGATTCTCCAGGCAAGAACACTGGAGTGGGCTGCCATTTCCTTCTCTAGTGCATGAAAGTGAAAAGTGAAACTCAAGTTGCTCAGTCGTGTCCGACTCTTTGAGACCCCATGGACTGCAGCCTACCAGGCTCCTCTGTCCATGGGATTTTCCAGGCAAGAGCACTGGAGTGGGGTGCCATTGCCTTCTCCATGACAAGTGCCTAGTGAGGCTTAATTAGTCAAAAATCGATGTGGGTCTCCATAAGTGGTATTAATAATTTGATGTGAGCAGCTTTATTACATAGCTCCTTCATTTAATAGATATGCGATCTTGGGTAACTTCACTCCTTTGGGCCTCAGTTTCTTCATCTGAGTGTAATGAGATATGTAATACTTAACATATGTAAAGTATTTGGAAAAGTGCTTGGTACGTATAAGTGATAAGTAAATGTTAGTGATGATGCCGATAATGACTAACTTGATTTGCACTGACAAAGATGAACTAAAGGCAATGGAAAATCTTCAAAATACTCCAGTATATGGTGGCAGAAAAACAGCTTTGGTGAAGGGGTTCCTAGAGTTCTCAGTCCACTAAATTCCCACATTTATTTATTCACACAAGATATATTTTGCATATCTAAATGCCTAATGTGCCAAGTGCTGAAGAATATATAATTAGTTCAAATTAGTAATTGTGAGATAATGGGATATGACCCAGGGGGAAAAAAAAAGATATAGGTCAAGTAGTGGGGAAACATAGAAGAGGCAACTTATTCTGCCTCTAGGACCTGGGAAATTTAGAGGCCACACCTGAGCAAGAGGCATGAAATGTATGTAGTAGGGGAAATTACATTTCCCTGTAGCTAAAACCTCATCAAAGGCTTATAAATAAGAAGCCATAAGAAAAGTTTTACAGAGGGCTAGGGGAAGCAAAAATTGGGGACAAAGGGGACTAGTTAGACGCCTCCTGCCATATCTTACATATATGATGCTCAGTGCATGAATTTCAGCTGACAGGATGAGGAGAGAGAAAAATAGATTTAAAAGATGAACTTCTTGGAAAACCTCATGTGTTTCATTTCTACCATATGTTGTTTGTTGATCCCTAAATTTTGCTATGTGATCGAGACTTTCTCCCTAGAGATCCCAATGGTACTTGAAATTCAACATGTCCAAAACCAAATTTATCTTCTCCTATCCTTTTCCTCTGACATTGCAAACTCACTTGGGGGTATCACAATCTATTCAACAAGCTATAAACCTCCAACCCATCCTTGACTTTTCCGTTTCCACCCACCTGATACGTCTGATCACCCACCCACCAAATCTTGCTGATATTTATCTTCCTCAGTGTATACATTCAAATCATCACCAAGTCCTATCACTAGTATTTAAAAAAATGTCTGGAATCCTCCCATTCCATCCATCTCCACTACCTGTACCCTGATCCAAATCACCATCATCTCTCACCTCTATAAAGTCCAAGAATCTCCTCACTAGTTGCCCTCTTCTCACTTTTGCTCACCCCAGTACATACCTGAGGTAGAGGAAATTCTTTAATAGGTCTCTATTACACTTGGGAAGAAAATCCCACTTTACTATAAGACCCTTTATATTCTGGCCCTAGCCTACCATCCTAACTTCACCTCAAGGCACTCAACAGCTTGCCTGCATTAGATCCTTTGCAAATTCTGTCTAGAATGTTCTTCCCCAGTTCTGTCATATCCTTCAGCGATCAGTTTAAATATAACCTTCCCTGAACATCCTATCTCAAGTTATTTCTCCTCTTATCTTGTTATTGTCTCAACACCTGTTCATCTCCTTCACAGTACTTACCATAATTGGAAATTATACATTTGTTTTCAATCCTAAGAACTCACATGTTAAAAGCAGGAAAGAACCAGGTACATTTTGTTCAACTCTGTATATCCTACACTTAGCAGAGTGCCAAGTAGATAATGTTTTGGATGAATGTAAAATTCACCATTATTTTGTGATTTGCAATTATCATTTTACATGTCTCCTCCTGCCCCAAGAAGTTGAGCTGTTCTCAAACTAGAATTTTGTCTTCGTTTTTAATTTTTAAACTGTGGCAGTATCAGCTCACAGTAGTCCCTATTTATGAAACTGAACTAAATTCAAAGATGAGATAAACAACTAGATGAGGTACACAGGGAGAAGCGATATAATAAAGAAGTGGTAGCCTGAAAAAAAAAAAATAGAAAGAAATGGGAGTTTCCACATGGATAAGTCCTCTATATCTGCAGGTTCTGCACCCTCGGATTCAACCAAGAATGGATCAAAAATATTTGGGAAAAAAAAATTTCCGGAAGTTTCAAAGAGCAAAACTTGAACTTGCTGTTTTGCTGTGTGGATCAACTGTTTACATAGCATTTACACTGTACTAGGTATTGTAAGTAATCTAGAGATGATTCAAGAGTATATGGGCAGATGTGTGTAGGTTACATGCAAATATTACACCCTTTTATAAAAGGGACTTGAGTATCCATGAATTTGGTATCAGCAGTCAATCCCCCATGGATATAGAAGGAGCTGCTGCTGCTGCTGCTAAGTCACTTCAGTGGTGTCCGACTCTGTGCGACCCCATAGACGGCAGTCCACTAGGCTCCTCTGTCCCTGGGATTCTCCAGGCAAGAATACTGGAGTGGGTTGCCATTTCCTTCTCCAACTGTACACTAGTCACCAAGACAGAGAATACAATAGAAACAGCAAGTGGCTTTGGGGGAGGGATGATAAAAAATTCAATTTTAGACAAAGTGAGGAGTCTGAAGGATATAAAAGTGGATTTCCAGTAGATATTTGGAAATAAGCACTTAGAGATGATAAAGAAAGAAGTCCAAATATGTGAATGATAATTTTAAAACTAAGGTCACAAAAATATCATGAACAAAATTTCTAAGAAAAAAATGTGCACATACTGTTTTTCATAGATGTCCTGAAACCTGTTTATGATTCCCCAAGGTTATGAATTTCTGATATAGCTATAAACTGAAGTCATGGAGATTGAAAGTATCAATGAACAGATGGGAAAAAATAAAGGCCTGGAAGCCTCCCTTCACATCTGTACAGGTTTTATATGTACATGTTTTGTATCTTTTCACTTGAACCTCTCACTACCTGTCTTATCAACTATAAAATGGGAAAGACAATTATCTCCCTTAGAGGTTGTTGGGAACACTGTCAACTGTGTGACCCAGCAGGCCTAGCTCTTGCAGTTCATGTTTTTACTGGCACAAATCTTGAATAATACAACACCCATTTGTTGTTTAGTAGTTATCAATATCCCAGTCTTAACTAGAATATAAACTTTTTTTTTTGGTATCTCTCCAGGCCTAAAAACAGTACTTTCCATAAAATAAGTGCTCCACAACTATCTGCTGAAGGAGGAAACTAAGGCACACGTCCCAGTCATAACCAGTTTCCTTCTGCTAACTCATTATCAGAATTGCTCACAGTAATTCTGTAATTACGCATCGTAATTATGAGTACAGGGTAATAAACCTTACAGGTGAGGGAGAAGCAAACATTTAAAATGCTGTTGGTCTGTCTAGTTCAGAAAGATGATTTTGTGTTAAGTATTGCAGTGGTAAGCCAGAACACAAGTTCATGTTCATATTGCTTTTAATATGAATATCAAGTATATTGACGGTTCTCAGAGAAGTCTCATGTGGCAAAACAAGTTATTAAAAGCAAAGGAAACAGGTCAAACCTAAATAAAGTCATTCTCTATGAATAAATACTAAGATCTGTGCACTTCACCATCCAAGCAGAAGAGCATAATTTAGCTACTGAGTATCTTCAACGTTTACCTGTACATTAATTCTCGACCTCTTGTATTCTCCCCCCACCCCCATCCCGCCCCTTCAATTTAAATACGTGGGTGTTTCCTTAGTAGGGGAATTCCAGATAGTGCTTTCAGCTGTCGAGCTTCCCCCAGCCCCTTATGCCAAAGTTTCACATATTTGCTCCACTGCTTGGGATGCTTTATCTGGTCCAGCTTTTGCTCCAGGTCGAGCCAGCAGCCAAGGCAGTCTGACTCAAGGATTAACTTGGGTCGTCGATCCCTAGCAACGCAGCTCCAAAGCGCACCTGGGGTGAAATTACCAGGGGATGGGTGAAGAGAGTGGGCAAGAAGCTGACTGTGAAGAAACGCTCCACTGAACAAGGTTTCAGAACCTCAAGCCCTGCTTCTATTGATTTAAAACGTGGACTAACAGGTCAGCGAGGGGCAGGTCACTTCCACCAAGGTTCCTCGCAGGCAGGGCTCGTCGCGGTCCTGCGGTTCTCGGACGCTCCGCTTCTCCGACCCCGGACTCCTCCTCCAGTTCCGATTCGGACTAGGACGCTGGGTTTCCGCTTTCCTTGCCCGCAGAACTGCAGCCCACCGCAGCCCGCCCCTGCCCGCCCCTAGCCCGGACGGCGCCTGGACAAGGTTGTGCTACTCACGTCCTTCTTCACTTCAGTCAGGTCCTCCTCGGTGAGGGACGGCGCGGTGGGCTCCATGGCGGAGGCGGGAGATGGCGCTTCTTCCGGGTCCAGGAGCTCCGGCTGCGCCGCCCCGCCCAGGCTGCGGGCTTCGGCCTTCGAAGGAAGGGGCAGAAGGGAGACGGAGAGGGGAGGGAGAGAGGGGGCTGCCCCTTCCAGAGCCGACGGACTAGTACGTCAAACTGTGACGCTTCCGGCAGAGCCGAGGGCGCGGCAGACCTACGAGTCCGCAAGCGGAGCTGGGAGCCCCGGCTCCTTCTCTCTCCCGGCGGCCCGGGAGCAGGCACCGCCCCTCAGGGGGCCACCGGGAGAGCCCGCCCAGCCTCTACAGCAGCCAATCAGAGCCAGCCCGAAGCCCCCCCCTTGTCCCCGCCCCGGCCGGAGCGACCGGAGGGGCTCCGCCCACCGCCTCCTGAGCGTCAGCGTGAGGCAGCGCGGCGGCCTCCCCGAGGGGAACCGTTTCCGTGGGTGGATTGCTCTGGCTGCCTTCGGTCGCCGCCTGCGCAGACAGTTCACAGGTGGAGTCCGGTCTCTGCTTGTCTGTACTTTGTGGTTCCTCCTCTTTTCCCAGACCCTATCCCACGGTTTTCTGTTGCTGCTTGCTCACTAGTTTTAAAACTATTTGGTCAGACCCTGACGTGCGTGCGGACGCGGACGCGAGACGCAGTACACAGCCTATCAACAGTATTAACTTTGTGAAAGAGAAAAACCGCCTGCAGTCCCAACACGTTAACCCTTAACGTCCGCATTCTTTTTGGCCGCTTTATTATCAACATGTTTCCTCATTTATTCATCCGTATAATGAAGATTTGTCTACGTCATACCTCTCACAGGGCCTCTGAGAAAACTGAATGACGTGGTATCTGTAAGGTTCTTACAGGTACTGGGCACACAGCACACACCCAACTGATCATTATCTTACACTGCTAAAACATTTACTGAGTCCTTACTAATATGTTCTAGGTATCTTATTCTGTAACCATTCTACCATTATACTGGGGAGCCTGATGAACAAATCACTATTCTTAGAATGGTATTCCAGGTGCTGACAGAGGTGTATAGCCAGGAAAAATCTGGGTGGATGAAAAGCGCAAAACAGAGCCCTGAGCACAAGACGGTTGTTTGGACAACGTGCTAAGTAAACTAGACATAAAGTAGATGGTACTTGAAGCTAGAGGGTAGGTAAAAATGATAAGATGACCAAAACCAAACTTTGAACAATGAAGGGAAGAGAAAGCAAAGGAATCAGAAAAGAACAAGGTTGCCAAAGCCACATGAGACTATATTTGATCACAACACAGGGGTTCTATTTTTAACATTAACATATGTCACATGTCTTTTTCCATACTGATACATAGTATTTTTTCTGATTGCTTAATCTTCCATCTGCTTGATACAATCCAATTTACTAAACCATTTGTTCTTTCATTTCTCAAACATTTCCTGAATGTCAGCTATGTGCCAAAGACTGCTCTAGGTGCTGGGGAAACAGCTGTGAACGAAATAGATAACAATTCTTTTCCTCCTGGAGTTTAAATTCTAGCATAAGTGTGTTTGGGGCAAGGCAGGCATACATTTGAAAGACATTGTGTAAATTATTTATTATGTTAGAAGATAATAAATACTAAGGGAAAATGTAAGACAGGGCAATAGGATGAGGGTGTCTGGAGTAGTAAAATTTTAAATCGGCTGGTTAATGAAGATCTTATTGAGAAAGGGAGATTGGAATTACTACTTCAAGGAATTGAGGGAATGAGCCATGTAGACATATGGAGAAAGAATACAATGAGAAGAGGAAACAGCCAATGAAGAGGATCCAGTGGGACTGGGAAGGGGATAAGGTCCTTGTGTGCCACTGTAAAAGTTTACTTTGACTTTGCTCTGAGTCATACGGGCATACTCTGAGTCAGACGGGAAGCCACTGGAAGGTTCTGCACAGAGGAGTGACATGATCCGATTTACGATTTGAAAAAGGAACACTTTCACTGTTGCCTTGAGGGGCAGGAAGATGGGAGAGGGGAGACCAGATAGCTATCAGCATCATCTGGCCCAGAAGGTGGTGGCTCTGAATGGGGTTGGTAGCAGGGAAGGTGGTGAGAACATTTTGAAGTGGGGAAGTGATTTCATTTCCTTTTCAGAGAATCACTCTGGTGGCTGAGTAGATAATAAATTATAGATATAAAGGGTGGAAGCAGAGCGATCAGCTGGAAGCTACCAGAGTGATCCCAGCAAAGATGAGAGTGGTGTCACCAGGCTGGCAGCAGTGGCAAGCTCTTCCCCATGGTGACCTTGAGTGAAATTTCTCAGTTGTGTCAGACTCTTTGCGACCTCATGGACTGTAGCCTGCCAGCCTCCTCCATCCATGGGATTTTCCAGGCAAGAGTACTGGAGTGGGTTGCCATTTCCTTCTCCAGGGGATCTTCCTGACCCAGGGATCGAACCTAGTAATACATGAACTGTGAACTTCCTGATGTTCAAGCTGGTTTTAGGAAAGGCAGGGGAATCAGAGATCAAATTGCCAACATCTGCTGGATCATCAAAAAAGCAAGAGAGTTCCAGAAAAACATCTGTTTCTGCTTTATTAACTATGCCAAAGCCTTTGACAATGTGGATCACAATAAACTGTGGAAAATTCTTCAAGAGATGGGAATACCAGACCACCTGACCTGCCTCTTGATAAATCTGTATGCAGGTCCTCAAGATATTCCTAATTTTTCTTTATTGTAACAAATTTGTCCCTAAATTTTTTATTCACATATTCCCCAGGTGTTTTTTCTTTTGAATTATCATTTCTTTTGCATAAGTTCTCAGGAGCAGGAGTACAGAGCCTAGTGAAATGACGATTTTCTGTCTTTTCATTCATATTTCCACAGGTTCTCTCCTAAGGATTGGTCCATCTGTGTATGGCAATAAACCATAACTGCTCTGCTGGTGACAGGGGACTCAAAACCTATCAAAGCAAAGGGATTTGAACAAGGCCAATTTGTTACACACATTTTGATAAGGTATTATCATTATGAGGTTGCGGTTCTTTTAAGATTTATTCATTTATTTAGGATTTTTGGCTGTGGAATGTGGTTTTTTTTTTTTTTTGACTGTGTCTTTATTGCTGCTCACGGGCTTTCTCTAGATGTGGTGAACAGTGGCTACTCTCTAGTTGTGGTGCTCAGACTTCTTATTGCAGTGGCTTCTCTTGTTGTGGAGCGTGGGCTTCAGTACTTGTGGCATACAGGCTTAGTTGCCCTTTGGGATGTGGAATCTTCCGGGACCAGGGATCGAACTTATGTCCCCTGCCTTGACAAGTGGATTCTTAACCCCTGAACCACTAGGGAAATTTGAGGTTGCTGTTCTGTTGTTCTTTTTTAAACAAAATACTTCAAACACACCAAATTATAAAAAATAGAATTATCAACACCCTACATTCATTACCAAGATCTAACAAGTAGTGATATTTTGCTGCATTTGCTTCTGTTACCGTTTTTATTGCCAAATGTTAGTGGCAGACTAATATTTGATTAGTTGCTGATTCTTGAGACTTCTTTATGACTCTTACTATGCATCTGACTCTTTCCTTGTTATCGACTACCATTTCACTTCTGACACCTCCAGCCTTCTTCCTTATTTATTCCATTTTTCATTTATTCAATTAAAACGTTTTCAGAATGGAAGTTATAAAATGAGGATAAGGGGTTGGGTGGGAGTGAATGAGGAAGCCAAAAGGTTGATGTTTTGTTTTTAAGGCCATCTTGCAATGTTCCCAAGTCACATAGTCTATGTCAGAGCAGCCACATCTGAGTGTCATGTGCCTGGTCACGGAGCTAGTTCACATCAGGCCTTGCAGTTCCCATGCCTGCTTGCATTCAAGTGCACCATACTTCTTTCATTAGCAAATTACTTCCCCTTTCTTTATATTACAGGAAGAGAAATAATGAGGATAGGGCACAGAGTCAAGAAAATCACCCTGCCCATTCTCTACTTTGCAATACTTCTACATCTTCCCCACTCCCTCCATCCTCACCTTGACCTCTAGACTCACCATCTGCCTCTTTCTATGAACTACAAGGCATCTGATAAATGGACTAGGAAGGATACAGTTTGGGCATGACAAACATAAGACAGTATATCAGAGTGGTTAAAAATGAAGATGTTTGGTATCTGATGGACTTAGGGTATTTGTTTCTTAGGGCTGCCTTGATAAATTACCATACATGGGGTATAAAACAACAGAAATGAATTCTCTCACAGTCAGAGGTTAGAAATCCAAAACTGGCAGGGCATCACAACTCCCTCTGAAGGCCCTAGGGAAAATTAACTTTGTACCTCTCTCTAGTGTCTGGTGGCTGCTGTGGCAATCCTTGGCCTTTCTTGGCTGTGGCTGCATGACTAGTCTCTGCTTCCATCTTGACATGGCCTTCCCTGTTTTCTACCTATGTCTGTTTCCAAATGTCCTTTTTTAAAGGACACTAATCATTGGGCTTAGGGCCTACTCTAATCCAGGATGAAATTATCTTAACTTGGTTACATCTGGAAAGACGCTTTTCAAATAAGGTCACATTCTGAGGTTCCAGTGAATGCTGGAGAAGATGCCATTCAACTCTGTACAGCTGAATTCTAAATTTGCCAATTATTAGCTGTATGACCTGGAAATCAATAAGCATTCCAAAACCATAGCTGTTATAAGAATTCAGGGAGAGGGGAGAGGAAACCATTTCTCACTGAAAAGATGACATGAAAGAGGTGCATTTAAACTGGGCCAGTGAAGCTTCAACTACTGTTTAATGATTTATTCCACCTCCTGCCAGATACCAGGTGCCATGAATTCTATTTCACGGTGACTCAGATTCTATTTCAAGTAATCTGTATTATAAATTTCCTGGAAATCTTTGGGGGAGAAAAATGGCCACTTCTGAGCCAGACACTCCTGGTCTAAATGGCAAGGCGATATGTAGGAGAGTTTAGATGTTTTAGCTCAGGGACTTTGGGAAGATTCCAGGTGGTCCTGCACCCAGGAGTGGCTTGCAGCCTAGGAAGGAAGGACCATGAGGGTATGGAGTGGGGAGCATGGGCCTGAGCAGATCCTCTGAAGACAGTTACAAGTACATCCCAAGACTGACATATTGTCAGGGTTGATGAAGAAATCAAAGAAAAGGGATCATACACTCTGCCTTCCCTCTAGAAGACAGGTTAGTTTGGAGGGTAAGGACAGGCATTTGGCACTAGAGGCCTGCATGTTTATGGGACAGGCTGCCTTGGATCTGGTTGAGGGGAGGCAGTATCCCAAATACCAGCAGGGAGATCTTGAGAAAAGGGCTAGATCTCCTAGGAATATAACTGCCTGGGAAGAAACAATTACTAGCAATTTAGTTCATATTCATTCTGAGCCAAGCACACCACTTCTGCTGTTACAATTTTTTTAAATTAATCAAATTTTTTATTGAAGGATAATTGCTTTACAGAATTTTATTGTTTTCTGTCAAACCTCAACATGAATCAGCCATAGTTATACACATATCCCCTCCCTTCTGAACCTCCCTCCCACCTCCTTCCTCATCCCTCCCCTCTAGGTTGATACAGAGCCCCTGTTTGAGTTTCCTGAGCTATACAGCAAAGTCCCATTGGCTATCTATTTTACATATGGCTGCTGTTAAAATTCAATCTCTATGACAGTCCTTCCAGGTAGGCTTTATTACCCTCAATTTATAGGTGAGGACTCTGAGGCTTAGAAAATATGTTTTGCCCAAGGCTATTCCTCTAACAAGTAGCAGAATTAGGATTACAACTCAGCTCTGATAACAAAGCCAGTGTTCTTAATTACTAGCTATCAGTTCAGTTCAGTCACTCAGTCATGTCTGACTCTTTGCAGCCCCATGGACTGTAGCCCGCCAGGCCTCCCTGTCCATCACCAACTCCTGGAGTCTACTCAAACTCATGTCCATTGAGTCAGTGATGCCATCCAACCATCTCATCCTCTGTCCCTTCGCCTCCCACCTTCAATCTTTCCCAGCATCAGGGTCTTTTCCAATGAGTCTGCTTTTCCTATCAGGTGGCCAAAGTATTGAAGTTTCATCTTCAACATCAGTCCTTCCAATGAATATTCAGGACTGATTTCCTTTAGGATGGACTGGTTGGATCTTCTTGCAGTCCAAGGGACTCTCAAGAGTCTTTTCCAACACCACAGTTCAAAAGCATCAGTTCTGTGGTGCTCAACTTTTTTTATAGTCCTATTCTCACATCCATACATGACTACTGGGAAAAGCCATAGCCTTGACTAGACAGACATTTGTTGGCAAAGTTATATCTCTACTTTTTAATATGCTGTCTAGGTTGGTCATAACTTTCCTTCCAAGGAGAAAGCATCTTTTAATTTCATGGCTGCAGTCACCATCTGCAGAGATTTTGGAGCCCCCAAAAATAGTCTCTCACTATTTCCACTGTTTGCCATCTATTTGCCATGACGTGATGGGATTGGATGCCATGATCTTAGTTTTCTGAATGTTGAGCTTTAAGCCAACTCTTTTACTCTCCTCTTTCATTTTCATCAAGAGCCTCTTTAGTTCTTCTTCACTTTCTGCTGTAAGGGTGATATCATCTGCATATCTGAGGTTATTGATATTTCTCCTGGCAATCTTGATTCCGTTTTGTGCTTCATCTAGCCCAGCATTTCTCATGATGTACTTTGCATATAAGTTAAATAAGCAGGGTGACAACATACAGCCTTGACATACTCCTTTTCCTATTTGGAACCAGTCTGTTGTTCCATGTCCAGTTCTAACTGTTGCTTCCTGACCCGCACTCAGGTTTCTCAAGAGGCAGGTCAGGTGGTCTGGTATTCCCATCTCTTGAAGAATTTTCCACAGTTTATTGTGATCCACAGAGTTAAAGGCTTTGGCATAGTCAATAAAGCAGAAATAGATGTTTTTCTGGAACTCTCTTGCATTTTCGATGATCCAGTGGATGTTGGCAATTTGATCTCTGGTTCCTCTGCCTTTTCTAAAACCAGCTTGAACATCTGGAAGTTCGCAGTTCATGTATTGCTGAAGCCTGGCTTGGAGAATTTTGAGCATTACTTTATTAGTGTATGAGATGAGTGCAACTGTGCAGTAGTTTGAGCATTCTTTGGCATTGCCTTTCTTTGGGACTGTAATGAAAACTGACCTTTTCCAGTCCTGTGACCACTACTTAGTTTTCCAAATTTGCTGGCATATTGAGTGCAGCACTTTCACAGCATCACCTTTTAGGATTTGAAATAGCTCAAATGGAATTCTGTCACCTCCACTAGCTTTGTTCGTAGTGATGCTTCCTAAGGCCCACTTGACTTCACATTCCTGGGTGTGTGGCTCTAGGTGAGTGATGAAACCATTGTGATTATCTGGGTCATGAAGATCTTTTTTGTACAGTTCTTATTAGCTATAGATTGAGCTAATTGCTTTAGGATATAGTGATTCTGTGGAGCTGTAAGATACTCCAACTTTTCTTGTGGTAAGAGGAGAGATATAGCACATTCAGGTCTGTTCTCTGTGTCTGAGGTAGGAAAAAGAAAAGCCAGGAAACTTATCATGGGATTTTTAAGCTCCCTAAATACAAAGGAGAACACCCAAAGATTGGCTGGAAGAAAGCTCTCAGGTTCTCGATGGACCCTGAACTGCAGCCTTATAAGAGCATCCTGCCACTGTGAAGGCCAAGGAATGTACTCAGTGTTCCAGGCCTAGGGATGTAATTGGTGGAGCAGGATTCTGAAAGGCAGCATCAATATAACTAAGGATGGCCGAAGCTCAGGAATGTAGTAAGAGGACTTCACAGTCTATGGTGAGTTTCTGCAAATGTACCATCCTCTGGTGAATGAAGAGATGGTAAAACAGCTAAACAGCTTCATATGAATTCAGAGATCCATAGTTCTGTCAGTTGGTCCTTCAAGGCATAGAAGGGAACTTGAGAATGAGAATTCCCAGTCCTGTTGAAGATGCATGAGGCATTGTGTACATGGTGGCAATGCTGGAAACCAGTCATGGGTCAGTAATATGATTTGCAGGAGAAAGAAGCTGGTACTTGCAAACTGTGGGTTGGATTCAAATGCAGGCATATTTCTGGGAAGGAACATTAAAGGAGTAGCTGATGTATGTCTAGGGTGAAGGGTGGGGTGACCACTGAGAGGTAGCATGGCCTCCCTCAAAATTAGTCAGTTTCTCCTGAGCCATGGTTAGAATCAGTGGTTTTGGGTCTGGGATAATTTGGGAGCTAAAGAATCATGTGGGAGCTGAAGTCCCACTGCAGACCAGTTTTAAAGCCTGAGTTGTGGTAGGACTTTTTTTCCCCTTCTAACAGTTTCATGGATATATAATTCACATACTACATAATTCACCTAATGTATAAAATTCAGAGCTTTTTAGTATAGTCACAGAATTGTATTACCATCACTCAATCAATTTTAGAATATTTCTTCACTCTAAAAAAGAAATCTGTGGTCTTTAGCCTTCATCCCTATTCCTCCCATCTTTCCTAGCCCTAGGCATCTATTCATTGATTTTCTGTCTCTATAGATTTGCCTATTCTGGACATTTAATATACATGGAATGACATAATGTATGACTTTTTGTGTCTGGCTTCTTTCACTTTGCATAATGTTTTCAAGGTTCATTTACATTATAGCAGGAATAGGTGCTTCGTTCCTTTTTATGGCTAGATAAATATTCTACAGTATGAATATTCCGTATTTTATTTATACATTCATAAATTGGTGAATTATTTCCACTTTTTGGCTACTGTGAATAATGCTATTATTTTGAACATTTGTGTACAGGTATTGTGTGAATGTATGCCCTCATTTCTCCTGGGTATAGATCTAGGAGTGAAATTGCTGGGTTACATGATAACACTGTGTTTTACCTTTTGGAGGCACACTGGCAGTTTTTGAAAATTTCCTAGTTGATTGTAATGAGACCCTTAGACTCACAGGCGAGATGAGAACCAGTGGTGCTGACAGAATGGTGAATCACACAACACAGGCTGACAGTTTCAGGGAGACACTTGCAGCTTTAGGGAGACATTTCATAATTCTTGGGGATCTTGTAGAATACTGATGTGGTTCATTGGTGGCTTCCCAGCTCTACTCAAGATGTTAGTGATTGCTGTTGACATTCAGGGATGTATGTCTTAGCATCCTGTTCTCAGCTCTATTCGAGTCTACATTTATACTAATGACTTCGGTGGATGAATATCTGGAGCAGGAGTTTTCAAACTTTTTTCTAACTGTACAACCCTTTTTTCCAATGAAATCCTCTGTAGAAACTTAAGAGAAAAAGAAAACCAAACAGGTAAAAGAGGAGCTCTTCTTGGGATCACCAGGAGTGAGCAGATTGCTAAGGTGCTGGCTAGCGACCTTGCAGAAGCCTCCACTCTCACCTGCTCACCCAGGGCTTTGTAGAACATAGTTTGAACACCAGTGATTCAGAAGGTAGTTTTTCATTAAATGTGGGTAACCCCAAACTGAGATCATAAAATACTTTTAATAACAAATCTAGGATCAAGGTGAACTCTTATGGAGATCAATATAAAGGGTAAACAAAACCAAAACTAATCTCCTCTGAAGTGGGTTGTATTGAGAAGTAAAAAGTTTTATTTCCTGCAAGATATTCCAACATATCCCAAACAACTTTTTCTATGAGGGGATTAAAAAACCAGAAGGTGAGGAGGTTGGCCTAAGTGATTTTGACAGTGCTCCCAACTCCAAGCTTCTAGAAGACTGTGTTCATATTGGCAAAGTCACTCGTACCAGATCTCTGGTAGGCAGGGGAAGGGGCTTGGCCTGCAGGATAAAAATTTGTTGTTTTCCTCTTTTCTCTTTCTCCTAATTTTCCTAATTTAGCTCCACTGGAGTTTTGCCTTGAAAAGAGCTGACTGTGATAGTAGGGCATATTAGATCGACTGTTTTTATTGTGTAATATTTAATCTATTATTATTCAGTTAGCTTGTAACTTCAATAAAGCCAGCACATTAGTTACTTTTTCAATGCTGCTCCTGGAACAGTGACTGGCCCATGGTAGGTGCTATGGATCGAATGTGTCTCCCCCAAAATTCATATGTTGAATCCCAGCACTCAGTGTGATGGTATTAGGTGGGGCTGTTGGGAGGTGATGAGGTCATGAGGGTGGAGCCCTATGAATGGGATGAGAGCCCTTATAAAACAGACTGCAGAGAGCTGTCTCGCTCTTTCGGCCAGGGGAGGAAGTGTCAGCTGTCTGCCACCTGGAAGGGGGCTCTCTCCATAGATCTAGACCATACCAGCACCCTTGGAGATCACAGACTTACAGCTGTGGAACCGTGAGAAATAAAGCTCTGTGGTTTACAAGCCACCCCATCTATGGTAATTTTTTGTATCAGCCCAAATGGGCTAAGACACTAAGTGTATAATAAACACATGTTGAATGACTGATGAAATAAAAAGCTATTTGATAGGTATAAAGGGTCAGTTATGCAAAATGAATATGTTCTAGAGATCTGCTGTACAGCATTGTGCCGATGGTTAACAGCGCTGTGTTTTACGCTAAAACATTTACCAAGAGGGTAGATTTCATGTTAAGTATTCTTACCACAATAAAGTAAAAAACACAATGTTCTTAATGTCTTTATATCGGCATACTTTTTCCTTTACAGCCCTCTGTTCTGCAGCCTCCGCTCAGCAGCCACTCTCCCTTCTGTAACACTCCAAGATGCAGCTCAAGGAGACATCAGTGCTCTGTAACTCTTCTCGGCCTTGGTACCACCCACTTGCCTCAACCTATCCCTTTCCATCCTCCATCCTGACTTCCATCCTGTACTTTTTGGCTGACACCTCATTCTCTGGGTTTCAGCCTTACTTTCCTTTTGCTTGCATCATTTCTTTACCATTTACTTTTCAAGTTCAGGCAAGTTTCCTGATTGCTCTGTCCCCCAAGTTTCTCTTCCACTCAGGAAAAAAAAAAGAAGCTTAAATATGTGAAGGGAAGAGAAATAAAGATGGGATGTTGGGAATTACTACCATAAAAAGAATAAGAAATAGCAACATCTGATCTTAGATTGGTTGAATGTACATAAAGTGCTAAGTTTCTTATGCACACCACACAGGCAGTAAATATTAGCATCCTCCTTTTATTATTCTGGACATGTGCTATCATTATTAGCTCATCCTTCGGATCTGATGCTTGTCAGCACCTTCTTCTTAATGATGCCCTTGAATCCCCTGGGACACAGGCAGCTTCTCCCTTCTGCTGTGCTGGCCTGAGGAAACTCAGGCCCAGGGCCACCACCTGAGGTGCTGGTTCCCGCTGAGCTGCACCCACATATTGTTGGCCTATGCTTCAAGCAGAAACAAACCTCGCTATTGCTAAAGACTAGTTGTTGATTCTGTGTTTCTGATTGGGGCATTGCCAGGCATGTCAAACTGCTGAACTGAGGATTCAACATCACAGCAGTGCTGCGCTTTAGACTTGAAAATTCCCAGACCCACCACTTGTCTGTCAAACTGTTTAGCTCTGTCAGCCACCTGAAATTTCTTAGAATTGCTGCTGTTCGTTTCAACTCTGGGTAGTTCCTACAGTAGTGAAAAGCATGTCAAACCTTTCAACATAGGAAGAACATTTTGCTCTTCTTTCAAGAGAAAAAAAACAGTGATTTCATTGTGTTTTTTCTAAGTATGATTCTGTTGACAAATGAACCGGCATCTCTCTGTGTATATATTATCAGAGTAATATAATGCTTTGTAAGCATATGATCAATTTCAGGTCTATTTTAGGAAAAAGACAGTGACAATTGTATTTTAGGGAGTGACCCCTTAGGCAGCAGGTCGGGAGGCTCCTGATCCCTAGGTTGGGAGGCTCCCCTGGAGAAGGAAATGGCAACTTACTCCAGTATTCTTGCCTGGGAAATCCCATGGACTGAGGAGCCTGGCGGAGTCCACAGTGTTGCAAAAGAGTCAGACACCACTGAGTGACTGAGCCCACAGGCACCCTTGGGCCCCAGTCTGGGGAGTGGGAGGGAGAAGTCTTAGACTGAAGCTCGAGAGAAGAGCAGCTTGAAGGCCGAGGCCCTGAGCTCATGAGGAAGGGTGGGTTTGAGGGAACTGGTGGGCCTTCTCAGACCCAGATGTGGAGCAACATGCCAACTCTATTTTCCATAAGAATCCCAACTGTATTTGGCAGCTTGTGATACTTAGGAATTTATTGACTGTGGTTACGTTAGGTGAAAGTTGCACACCATCACGCAGTCTCCAGCCTCCAAACCCCAAGTCCTTTTCTTCTTTTCTTGCTGCTCTGAAAGGGCAGTTTGGTCTCCATCGTTCTAACATACTCTGTCATTTACTGAGGTGAATGATTTAGGACGTCTCCTGTGTTCTAATGTGAGCTGCAAAGGGCAGAGATCTTTGTTTTATTTCCTGATGTATTCAAGGTGCTTATAATAGTGCTTGGTTTACAGTAGATACTGAGTAAATAATTGTTGAACTGGAATGAACAAAGAAAAGGCTGTTCAATATATTAAATGCTGTGGAAATTTCAGGTAGAATAATAACACAGAGGAAAGCCTTGGTTTTAGAACAGGAGGTTACTGGGACCCTAGAGTAATTTCAGTAGAATGTGTTGTGGAAGCTAAGATGAAATGTT
The DNA here is from genome assembly GCA_007570785.1 of Antilocapra americana. NCBI lineage: Eukaryota > Metazoa > Chordata > Mammalia > Artiodactyla > Antilocapridae > Antilocapra > Antilocapra americana. The sequence goes on from ML662496.1 coordinate 148,420, forward strand.
GCCATTGTTTTCCATAGATTCACTTTTTAGAAACACGTGGTTTGGGGAGGTAAGAAAACAAGGCCATCAGGTTAGTCTTCTGGTATGATATTTTGTTCATTTATTATGTTTGGCTCAAAAGTTAAAATATATTGGCCTATATTTGGTGAGGATGATTTGAGAGAAAAATACACCTGGAAATATACAGCTAGTTTCTCAAAGGATTGTTTCGTTTGGCTTGAGAGAACTGGAGACAAAGTACAAATAAGCAGAAAGGAATGTTTCGTTTTCATTCGATAAATAAACAACAAAAAATTTTGTTAATCTACGTGGACATTTTAGGGTCAGATTTCTTCTAGGGATATTTTAGTGCTCGCTGACATAAAATTTCTCTCTGATCTTTGCTCCACCCCCTGACAGAGCTGTGCTATGTGAGTGTTGTTTGACAGCGTTTTAAGTCATGCTCTGATTCCTAGAAGGAAGCACCTCTTCTAGGGGACTTTATGGACAGTGTCAGAGTTGACCTGCAGCTTAACAGGCCATTATATTACTTAGTTGCTTTCAGAAGCACCGATGGAGGATTCTGTGGAGTCACCCTGACTGAGACAGCTGATGGAGACTTAATTCATATGCCACTCATCTGTCATGACTTTACCATTAATGCCTACACAAATTTAAATTTCCTTTTAAATATAGATTTATGGTATCTGTACTCCCACCCTTGGTTTGGTGGCAGAAAATGTCCTCTGGCCTGTCTGAAGGTTCCCAGAGTCATCTTGAGGGAAAGTAGGTAGGTCCCTCGTGTTCCTCTGCTCTTGGCCCCTGGTCCCTCAGCCACACTGCTTCTGGTGGCCCTGGGAAATTGCTGCCCCACTGGGCACAGCTATCTCCAAGGGTGCTGCTACTGCCATCACCACTTTGGTCTCAGGGGAGGGGACACTCTTCTGTCCTTTGATATTCAGGCTCAAAAATGAAAGCCCCTTCCCTGAGGTTGTCACAACATAGAATACACCTTGCTGGAACTCCATCCAAAAATAACAGGGGGAAAGGTAAAAATTGAGAATAACTCAAGAAATATGAGATGCGGCTACCCTTAGCGCTTGCAGACTGAGAGCCACTATGTCTTAGTTTATATTCCCCAGAAGCTGACTCAGAGGCACACATCTGAATGTAAATAGTTCACTTGCCAGATGATTTGTGCGTAGGAAGTGTTGGTGAAAGTAGAGAAGTCATTCGGGGGAGGGAAGGAAGTCTAGATCGGGTGTATCAGTAGGAAGATTGCTTCTGTGGGCAGCTGGGGCTCCATACCCTAAGGGACCTTTGAAAGATAGTATGGAACTTCCTGGTTCACACTGTAACCACTAGGTGCACAAAACTGCTGAGCATCTGAAGTGTGGCCAATCACGACTGAGATTGACTCTCAGTGTGAAACACCGTTGAGTTTCTCACACTTAGTACAAAAATGTAAAACATCTCATTGATGACTTTTATCCTGATTACACTTGGGCATGAAAAATTTTAGATATATGATTTCAACAAAGTAGATTATTAGAATTAATTTCACCTGTTTCATTTGATTTTGAAACGTGTGGCTACTAGGAAAGGTAAAATTCCACCCATCATTTGCATTGTGTTTCAGTTGAACAGTACCAGTGTAGCTCATGCGTCAGAATTCTCCAATCTGAAAACTGAAGAAACTGGGTATATTTATCTGCTTGCTCCAAATCATCACTGGCCGAATACTGCTCTGGAGGGTGTATGTATGGGGGGGCAGTTAATTCCCTGGGACTTTTGCTGCCACCTGCAGAGCAGTGTCCTTCTGAGCTGGAGAGAGTCCCAGGGAGGTAGTCAGTAAAAAGCAGGGGGTGCCAAGGCGTTTGGGAGGGCGCCAACTGTGCCTGGCACACTCTCCCCTTCCTACCTCCCAAAGCAAAGCCCATCTTAACCATCAAATTCTATCTCCCCAAACAGGAGGGCTCCACTCATTTTCATCCTCAGAGGCCAGAGCTGACTCACTCCAGGGAAAAGAAAGTATTTGGTTATTGTTTTTCCTCTTCACTCAGCTCTAGGTCAGCTCATCCAAGAAATGATGGACACGGGAGCTGTCATTGTTGGCAGTGAGGTCTGGTATTAAGGTCTTCCAAAGACAAAGAATGCACGGCCCAATATCAGAACATTTCTTAAGATCTGGGTTCCTCAGCCAACTCTGCAGCAGGACATCTACAGGTAAGCCCCAATTGTGCTGGACAAAGCTGCTTTTCCTGCTTTGTCCTCTGTGGAAGGTCCACGTGTCTGTCCTGCAGCCTTCCAGAAGCATGGGAACAAGAACACACAACTTGACAATAACAAGTCTCACATTCTAGAACAATGCCTGATTCATTCAGAGTGGGATAATATTTTAAAGAGTTATTTCTGTGTTCTCACATCTGTTTCCCAATTGTCACAACCTTCCCAATTCTGGGCTCTCTGATTTTCTTCACTTGCACCTTGAGGATCTTCCTCCTAGCCCAGAAAACTAGACATGTCATCCACTGCTTTAGGAAGGTTGTCATTCTTAAACCAGAGAATGCATGCATGCGTGCTTGGTTACGTCCAACTCTTTGTGACCCTATGGACTGTAGCTCACCAGGCTCCTCTGTCCATGCGATTCTCCAAGCAAGAATACTGGAGTGGGTTGCCATGCCCTAAACCAGAGAATAAAAGAGGCAAATTTGTGGTGGTTAAGTTCAGAAGTCATTGGTGCAGGTTTAAGGAAGAGCTAGATGAGTAGCTGCATAATTACAAAAAGAGAGGTCTATTCCCTCAGACTAAAAATGGCACTGACTAGGGGATGGAGAGAGAAGAAGGACTCAAGGAGAGAGAGAGAGTGTGCTACCTGTACTCCATTGGAACACGGCCCATGGCCCGTCAGCTCACATCCTAGGGACCTAGATCAGATGTCCTGTTCATCTAGGTTGCAGTCGCAGTGGTGATTAATTAGATCCAAAGATTTTGTTCAGCTCTCTGCCCTACCCATACCATGTGGGAAGCTCCTTTCCCGCAGCCTAGGACACTTAAAAGCCCTGAGATCAAAGTCTTGGTCACCTAGAGGTCTTCCTGGAGTAGTACCTGGGCAAGTAATACCATGGGACCAGGTAGAACTGGCCCCAAACTTCTCAGCAAGCCAGGACAATGGTAGACACACACCTGCACTACATTTCTTAGAGTAGGAATATTTATCCAAAGGAAACATCATCTTAGGAACTATGTCTCTGTCCACAGTTATGGCAACTACTTTCATTAATGTGCAGAGCAGGAGGAGTTTGCTCAAATGTCAATCAATTGAAAAATATGAGGTTCAAAAAAACCCAAGGGGTGATCTCACCTGATGTCCTCTTTTATCATATACACTTGGTCTAAAGAGCCAGAAAACTTTTTGGATGAGTCAGAAGTAGTCAGTGAGAAAAGCATAAAGTTGTGTAAGCTGCCTTATAATTACTCACGGAAAGATGTGTCTTGGGTACATCCAGGATACACTGTCTTCTTTGGTTGAGGTGGTTGGATTCAGTGGGTACGTTCCAGGAATTGTTTTCTCAGGCTTAAGATCGAAAAAGAGGTAAGTGGAAATTTGCCCAAAGGACTTTTGTGGCATCTGGCTTCTTTAGGCCGATTTAGGGCAATAAACCTTTGTCACTGACTCTTGATTACTGCTTTAGATCCACTAACTTTAGAAACAAGTGTTTAATGCCCTAGTGACCCAGCAAATATTTCCAAGAGCAGCCTCTTCTATTTTATGCTTCTGAGGCTGGGTGGTTGTGGGTTAGTGATGGAGAAGACAAATGGAAACTATCTGGACAACTGAAAGGAAATGACAATAAACTGTTTTGCAGATATTGTTGGAGCCTGGAGCGTGTTGTTTGTTGCCTAAGGTAAATGTTTCTTAGGGCAGTGATCCCCAACCTTTTTGGCACTGGGGACCAGTTTCATGGAACACGGTTTTCCCATGGACCAGAGAGGAGAGTGGTTTCATGATGATTGAAGCACATTCCACTTATTGTAGACTTTATTTCTATTAGTATTACATCTCCACCTCCGGTCATCAGGTATTAGATGCTGGAGGCTGGGGACCCCCATCTTAGAGTGATTCCCCAGCCACAAACCCCCTCCTCTGAACCCTGAACCAACTGCCACCTCTGTACACTGTGATCCCGTCACACTTAGCTGACTGGAAGGGGTTTGCACACTTGACTCAAGTGGTACCCCTCAGACTCCTTGTCGTGCAAAGTGAGAAATGGGCCTGAGAGCCTCCTGAGCAGCAGTATTTGGCGGCTGTGCACAAGCTGTGGTGAGAGAGGAAAAGGAAGCAGATGTACAGAGTGAAGAGGAAAGGAGGACAGTTCAGACAGCAGAACAACATCACTGCAGCCCTGGAGCCCTTCCCTGCCAGGTCTGGCTTCAGGCCTCATTATGCTGCCAACTCATGGATACCATGATGTATCTAAAATACCCTCTCTTGGGAGCGGAGCTTGGGGGAGAAAGGATACATGTATATGTATGGTTGAGTCGCTCTGCTGTGTACCTGAAATTATCACCACATTGTTAAATGGCTATATTCCAAAAGAAAAAGTTTAAAAAGATACATCGAAAGGATCAGACAACATGAAAAAATAAAACAATAAAATAAAATTACCCCCACCTCTGCTTAAATGCTTGTGAAATCCATTTTCGAGTTCCCCTGTTGGAAGTGCAGCCTGTCCGCTCCTGAGCATAGGCAGCGTGGCTGGAACAGCCTCAGGAGCCACAGTCCTCACCGCAGGCTTCTGCAGGAGACATCGCTCACTTCCCTCACCTGTTTTTCCCTTCTGGACCCTGCAGTCTACAATGAAGTGTGAGGGGCAGGTCAGCAAAGGGCATCCATTTTCTCTGTGGAGGTTCCCACCACTCCACACTTTAAAGATTATTAAACAGGGAAGAAGGTCAGGGAAGATACTCCCTTCCTGTCTCTCCTGTTTATTCATTCCATGGGAACATTTTAGGCACTCGCACCAGGCACTATATAAGAAACTAAAGCTGCAGTACCTCCTGGAGCTTGTGTTTTAGTGCAAGGAGACAGACAATGAATAAACATGAAGCTAAATAATTTCAGAGCTTGGAGAACCATGAAGCAGATAAAATAGAGTGACTGTGCCCACGTAGTAGTGGCTCCTCTAAGGAGGATGTCAGGGCAGAGCACTCGGGAGTGGGGGATGTAGAAAGACATGGGAATGACAGACAGGGAAGGAGCTGGCCACAGGAACTGTGTGGGAACAGCTTTCTAGACGAGTTCAGCATATTCAAAGGGAGGGGGCCCCCTCCGTCCCTTCCTCACCTCCCACAATCCTTTTCTTTCTTTTCCCTTTCTTTCCTCTCCTTTCCTTGCCCTTCCCTCGAATATTAACTGAGCTCCCACTAGGAGAGAGGAGTTAGCTGGAACAGATCAGAGACTAGGACAGAATATTTGCCCTGGGGAAAGCCACAGGACAGGTAACGAGAAAGAGAGAGAAGCAAGTCATTAAATAAGTCTATGTACTCTGTAGAAGGAAGTGTAGAGTGTTATTGGGAAGATGATGGGAGTTCAGAGGAGGCTGCAAATACCAGCCAGGTTCTCTTAAAGATTTGCTCAACAGCTGGGTCCTTCAAGGAGGAGGCTGAGCTTATGGAGGGTCAGAAAGTTCAGTTTCTTTCCAATGTAATGAATGCTCTTTAAATTGGATGCCTTCAGATCAAAGTGGGAAGCTTATTGGAAAAGTCCAGCAAAGTACATGTACAGAACAATAACAGGGAAACCCAGTAGAAAGTTGGAATTGATCCAAGTTGCTGGAAAAACAGGAAAGGTGACTTTTATTTGTAGGACCAGGATGCTGGCATTCACACACACACACACACAATGCTCCGAGAACTGAAGGCAAAATGACAAATTGGCAGCTGTCCCTGAAAATGCGTAATCCAAGAACAAAAATTTTACAGAACAAGAGAGAAATCTTAACATCACACAGGGTCAGGGTGAACTCTCTGGTACTTATGTAACTGATGAAAGGTTTAAAGAAAGCTGTGTATTTCCTTAATGGTATGACTCATTTAAATGGAACAAACTTAAAATAACACACACACACAATGACTGGATTTTCCATTTATTGTTGTTGTGGGTCCACGTGACACTTAACGACATTGAAGTCCAAAAAATATGGAAACTGCCAACAGAACATGTCTATGTAAGGATGAAAGAGGAACAGGCTGTATCATGTAAAGCAGCTTAAGAGGAAATGCGCACTCCAGCCGCTGTGTCCTGCGTGCCCTCAGACGACAGCTGGGGTGAGTAGGTGTTGGGGGTAAGATGAACGGAAGAAGTGACTGCAGTGGTGGGAGGTGTGAACGCCAGACTGTAACTTGGGTTTGCGGTAAATACCAGAAAGAGCATGGACTGGGGGAGTTTTAATCACTGCATCAGATTAGAGTCCATCACAGGGTAACCAGGTGTCCCCCTTGAAGGATATTGTCGTTTTATAAACATTTGCGCCAAGATGACTTTAAAGGAAAAGAATAGTCCTCAGTCAGGATGGGTCCATGGCAACATTTCTTCTACTTGGTGAATTTGGAAAGGGACACTGGGAGTTTGGCTCAGTGCCTGACTTTTTACTCTCAGGAGCAGGCTCATCAGCTGGGAGCATGTGCTTCATTTCACTCCGCATCCCCAGGGCAGGCTCTGCTCCTGCATCAGGAGGCTTGCTCTGGCCCAGCACTGCCTTGAAATGGAGGTTCCAAAGGCTGTTTCCATTGGCCCATAGATACAAATGAGACACAGATAGAGGAAAGCTTGGCATGCTGCAGTCCACGGGGTGGCAAAGAATCAGACACGCCTTAGCGACTGAACAACAAGAGCAACAAATGAGCTCAGGCTTCCCAGGTGGCGCTAGTGGTAAAGAACCCGCCTGCCAATGCAGGAGAGAGCCGGTGGTTCCCTCCTGGGCTGGGAAGATCCCCTGGAGGAGGGCCCATCAACTCACGCCTGGAGGACTCTTGCCTAGAGAACATCATGGACAGAGGAACCTGGTCGGCTACAGTCCATGGGGTCGCAAAGAGTTGGACATGACTGGAGCGACTTAGCATGCTTGCACAAATGAGCTCTTCCAGTCTCACCTTTCTCAGTAATAAATGTGATATTTGGATATCTAATTAAATGCTTCGTATTTTCTCTTATTTCTCAGTACAATCAGAACTCAGGCTGGGAAACAAAGCCTCGTTACTGAGACTCTTACAGGGTCCTGAGAGGAAATACCTCAAAGAGCCTCCAGAGTTCTTGAATTTGAGATCCCTCAGAGGCCTCCCCACCTGCCAATCTAGAGAGGCAAGTATTACACATTCAGACAAAGGAAACACACTGTGATTTCTAAGGTGACCCTCAAAGCAAAAGTCACAAGAACAGACACTCTGAGTGCCAGGTGTGAACTTGTAATTGAGCCACTTTTCACATGGGCAAGTCTATATAACACGCTTCAGGGTGAGAATTCTCTGAGAATCATGTTTCTACCTTAGCCATGCCAGGAGGTCTGCTAGGTTTAAAAAATTCCACTAATTCCCTTATGGACCAGAAATCAGAACAACGACCAAAACAACAAAAAGCCCCTCAAAATAAAAAAATGGGCTTCCCAGGCAGCTCAGTGGTAAAGAATCTTCCTGCCAAGCAGCAGAAGTCAGTTCAATCCCTGGGTCAGGAAGATCCCCTGGAGAAGGAAATGGCATCACTAAAGCACTCTTGCCTAGATAATTCCATGAACAGAGGAACCTGGTGGGTTGCAAAAGAGTCAGACGCAAGTTAGTGACTAAACAAGAAAACGAAAAAAAAATCTACTCCAAATGAATAAAACAGCACTTCAACAAACGGTGTGTGACACATATAAGGTAGTTACCATACAAAGACAGAACAATAAAATTTAAGTTCTACTAAGCACTTTTAAACACATCTACTTTGATCTACTTAAACATCTCATGGTATTACTGTGGCTTCCACTGTCACGAAAGGATAAAAGGAGGAAAGGAAAGGAATAGAGGGGGCCAGAGCGTGGGAAGCAGGCACCCAGATAGACTGGGCCAGTTGAGGGAGACGCCGAGGGTCCCCGAGCGCAGCTCTGCTGGGCTGTGCCCTGTAGTCATGTATGATGACCTCAGAGCCATCTGCCACCTTAGAGCCATCATAGAAGTGTGGGATTATGGTGTTTTATATCTCTAACCACATCAGATTCCAAATATAACTTACTCTACAGAGTGAGGCATCAATTCTCCGTCTCAGCAAGTTGCATTGCCTCTGTCTCATGTACGGGGCCCTGAAGTCCTGCTGTGCCAGCATCAAGGCTTTCCCCCTTAGCCACACTGGCTCACCACAGTTAGATGTTTTCCATGTAGGTCCACATGGGGCTCTCTGGGGCCAGCCCAGCCAGAGTGGAAACCTTCCATTAACTGAGCATCTCTAATGTCCCACAAAGCACAAAATACGAACATGCATATCATTCTCTGCAATCCTCTTCATGACCTGTGCGGTAGGTGTCTGCTGTCCTCATCCTATAAGTGAAATCTTGAAACCTCAGATTCCCCTACCCAGTTCAGTGCTGGCATCCAATGGCATCTAAACTCTCCATGAAGAACTGGACAGGCATAAAGATCGTCATTAAAGAAGTTGGCAAATGGAAAGGAGAATTTGTGCTGAAGACAAGAATGAAATCAATACAGAGAAAGGTGCAGACACATGGAGGATGATGTTATACTTTGATATTCCAGAAACAAAATTATGTGAATACCTGCCAACGATGGAATGAGTTTGCAGCAATTCAGTGAAGAGCCTGCATGAGAAGAAAGCTGGCCAAGAGGGAAAAAAAGAAAAAGTCTGTCTGAGAAAAAGCTGTTGAGAGGGGTGCATCACCCAGATTGGGGAACAAGGTCAGTGACCACCCAGGAACTGAGCATGGGATAAGTTTGCTCTTGATGTGGTTTGGAAGGGACCAGTTTTCACAGAATGGAGATGAAATTACTGAACTATAGAAATGAAGTATTTTTAGGAGGCTGACTAACTGAGATAACTAAGTAGCTTTTATTTATTTATTTTTGACAATTTTAATTTTTTTCTTTACATTATCGTGTTGGTTTTGCCATACATTGACATGAATCCGCCATGGGTATACATGTGTTCCCCTTCCAGAATCCCCCTCCCACCTCCCTCCTGATTCCATCTCTCTGGGCCATCCCAATGCACCAGCCCTGAGTATCCTGTATCAAGCATCAAACCTGGGCTGGTGATTGATTTCACATATGATAATTTACATGTTTCAGTGCCGTTCTCCCATATCATCCCACCCTTGCCCTCTCCCATAGATTCCAAAAGACTGTTCTATACATCTGCATCTTTTTTGCTGTCTCGCATGCAGGGTTATCATTACCATCTTTCTAAATTCCATATATATGCATTAGTATACTGTATTGTTGTTTTTCCTTCTGGCTTACTTCACTCTGGATAATAGGCTCCAGTTTCATCCACCTCATTAGAACTGATTCAAATGTATTCTTTTTAATGGCTGAGTAATATTCCATTGTATCTATGTACCACAGCTTTCTTATCAACAGATGAATGGATAAGAAAGCTGTGGTACTAAGTAGTTTTTATTTTATTTTTTTAATTTTCTTTACTTTATTGTGTTAGTTTTGCCATACATTGACATGAATCTGCCATGGGTATACATATGCTCCCCTTCCAGAACCCCCCTCCCTCCTCCCTCTCGATTCCCTCTCTCTGGGTCATCCCGGTGCACCAGCCCTGAGCATCAGACCTGGGCTGGCGATTGATTTCACATATGATGATCAACATGTTTCAGTGCCACTTTCTTTTTAATATACATGTTGGTTTCCGCAACTATGAAACCAGCAACAAGTGGTCAGCGGTTCCTCCAGAGGGAAGTGAGTGTTTTGTTTAAATGGTCCAGTATGTCCTCCCTCTATGCTGGCTCTCCTGATGTGTACACAGTATGGTCACTCTCTCTGGACATCATGTGCTTTCCTGATATCACAGTGCTCACGGTCACCATCACCGCCACACAGGCTTCCTGCTAAAAAGCTTTCCGACCCAGTTCTCTAACAGTCCCCTATGTATTCTGCTTCTCCTCCTACCCACTCTGTGTCTCCTTCCCCAGCCCCCAGGCCCAGGGCTGGTACCTTCCAGTCTTCGTCCTTTCAAGTTAGCCAGGGCACTCTCCACTTCCAATCTGGTCAAGGTCAGGGAGGCTCTGGGAGAGATGACCATCACCCTTCAAATGTCAGCGGGCAGTGTGAGCGTCCCTGTCTGGGCTGCGACAAAAAAAACCTAGCAATCTGATTTGTGTATCCACTTCGTAGCCGCAGTGGGTGTAGGGTGTACCAGCTAGAAAGACTCCGCAGTGTATTACGGTGCAGTGATGGGAGCCCTGCCACTCTGAGCAGATGAGAAGGAGGAGAATGAAGGTGTGAAAGGCAAAGCTGGCTTATGGACAGAACCGTTCTGGCGATGCCGTTCTTCTCTTGGACAGTAGTTTTGCTGATTCTCTGCTTCCATCCTCAAGTCTCTCATAAGCAGGGTGGCTGAGCTCCCCACAGTCTGCTCTCTGAGGTGGGGTCTGGGGGCAAACAGGGGCTGAGATCATGAGAAGGGTGTGGGGCAGTACATAAATTTATTGAGGGCACAGACGGTGTTGACATCTATAATCTCTGTAACATCCACACTAAGTTGAGTGCTTGGTGTGTGAGTGTGCGTGTGTGTGTTAAGTTGCTTCAGTTGGTCTGACTCTTTGTGATGCTATGGTGAGCCTGGCAGGCTCCTCTGTCCATGGTAGATCGTCTCCGCCGAGGGACTGAATCAGGATGTCCTGCATTCCAGGCAAATTCTTTACGATCTGAGCCATCAGGGAAGTTTGGTGTATAGTGAGACTCAGTGCAATTTTGCTGAATGAGTGAATAGTGAAGGAAGGCAATTTTATTTAGTGTTGTTTCTTTAGCAATATTTTTCAGTTCAGCTCTTCGGGAGATCCAGTGTCAGTCTCCTGAAATCCTCCAACTTCCTGTCTCCTAAAGTTTGGGAAGTAGCCCAGAGATGCCCAGAAAGGGGCATTCTGTAAGGAGACTTTGAGGTCCTTTGATTTTCAGAGGGGCAGCCAATGAGGAAATTGGCAGAGCACAGATAACACTTGCCTTTCCCTTAGGGTGCCCAGATTTTGGTCTTTGCAGCCAGAACTGTTCCTAGTTTGGAGAGTTCAGACCTATCAGTCTTACTATTCATTCAATCAATATTCAAGTTAGTATTTATTGAGCTCCTTCCATATGCCAGGCAAAGAACCAGGAATACAGTGTGAGCAAAGCCAGGTCCTGTTTCCCCAGGAGTGAGCTATGCTCTGGATCATAGCTGCTATATGACCTTTGGGAAACATCATCTGTGTCAGCTTCAGCTTGGTTCTAGATGTCTTTCTTTCAGCTCTGTGTGGATTCAGCTTACACGAATAAAACATGTAAGCAACTGGGGACACACTTTAAGGCTGGTACTCGGGAGAGAAAGCAATTGAAATGCATACTTGAGGAAGGGTTCAATTACAAGCTAGGAGCCTCTGCCCATTAGAAGCTATGATTTTATTTATTTTATTTTTTTTTGAAGCATCCTTTACTTCCTCAATTTCCTTTGTTTAATATCTTGTTTTTGTAACTCAAGAGGACAGAAATGGTAGGTTACATTATGTCTTGAAATAATTGCAATAGACTTAAGTGCCTATTATTTACGTATTTTTCATATTCTTTCTAATACTATTTGTTTTCAAAGACATTACAAGCATTAGTCAAAGAACACAGTTTTCTCATTTCAGTGGAATCTTGCTCTTTGCATTAAAAAAAGAGAAATAGCAGATATCAGAGGTTTAATTATACATTTAAAAAATTTTTTTTAAAATTGTTTTTGCCATACATTGTCATGATATCACCATGGGTTTACATATGCTTCCCCTCCGGAACCC
>ML662496.1:160530-370747 GCA_007570785.1 Antilocapra americana
GATTGATTAGACATATGAAAATTAACATGCTTCAATGCCCTTCTCCCATATCATCCCACCCTTACCCTCATCCACAAAGTAAGCACGAAGTAAGCCAGAAGCAAAAACAATACAGTATATTAACGCATATATATGGAATTTAGAAAGACAGTAACGAGAACCCAACATACGAGACAGCAAAAGGAACACAGATGTATAGGATAGACTCGTGGACTTTGTGGATGAGAAGCTATGATTTTATCTTCCCCTCCCCCTCCCCTTCCTCCTCTCTAGCATCATTGTAACCATTATGATCATCATTTATTGAGTACCATCAGTGCCACATATTCTACACACATTGTCTCTTTACGCGTCTACTCCAAGAGACAGACTTTATTATCTCTGTCTTACAGCTTCAGAAACTGAGGCTCAGAGGGATAAGGATGGTTGTTAAAAGGGTTAAATGAGATAATTCACATAAAAGCATCTAGCTCAATGCCTGCCAAACAGGAAATAGTCAATAACTATATTAGTTTTCATTGTTTTCACAAAGGAGGAAGCAGGCTTACAGAAGACAAGTGATTTGCCAGTGTTGACTCCAGAATTTACATACTATAGGTGCTTAGGGTGGTGATCTGGTTTGGTTGTTGGGGAGACTGTTCTGGTTGAAGTTGTGCTTGCACCAAAAGTATGCTGGATTCACTTAGCTTGTGAATAACAAAACCCCCAAATTTCAAATAAGGCTCTATTTTTATTTTGCTTAAAATCAAGAATATTTCCACTGTTCTTCTTCTTCTTTTTTACAATTATGATTATGATCATCGTTTGGAACAGCTTGAGGTCTGAGAGAATCATGGATGGCTAAATCCTTTCTAAGTTACCTTTTGGCTCCACCACTGTGGTGCTGGTGAAGACTCTTGAGAGTCCCTTGGAGTGCAAGGAGATCAAACCAGTCAATCCTAAAAGGAAATCAACCCTGAATATTCATTGGAAGGACTGATGCTGAAGCTGAAGCTTCGATACTTTGGCCATCTGATGTGAAGAGCAACTTATTGGAAAAGACCCTCATGCTGGGAAAGATTTAGGGTGGGAGGAGAAGTGGGCAACAAAGGACGAAATGGTTGGCGAGCATCACCGACTCAATGGACGTGAGTCTGACCGAGCTCTGGGAGACAGTGAAGGACAGGGAAGACTGGCATGCTGCAGTCAGTGGGGCCACAAAGAGTTGGACACGACTGAGTGACTGAAAAACAGCTGTAATGGCACAAGCTAGAATCTGGGGGGAAGCAGCTCCGATTCCAGAGCCCACATCTTCATCGCTCCCTGTACCCTCTGTAAGTTGGCAAAAGACGTGACTCATGGGGGGTTTGATTTTCCGTGAACTGGGCCTCCTGCCGGAGGAGTTGGGCACTGGTGAGCTCGTGTGACTCTTCCGGGGCCACCACCCCTGCTTTTCACCAGTAAAGCCACAAAGGTAGATTTCCCTTCCTCTCATTTCCTGAACAGCAGAGACTTCTAGCACTTAAGATGAACCTGGACTGGGTCTTTTCACCCTTCTTCAAATTGTTTTGGAAGCCTGTCTCAGCATTAGAGCAAATCTCCCACTAGCTCAGCAGGCTTGCTGGCTGTGACAGTCTCCATTTAATCAGAGTTTTTATTCTCCACTGAAAATGCCCAAGGTGCTGTCATGGGCTCCTCACAGACAGCAGTAATTGTAGAGACTTCCTGGCTTTAATTCCAAAGGGGTCCAATAGGATTTTGAGAGTTTCTTGGTAACCATGATGGTAACACAGTGATAACAAGCAAGGCTGGAATTTTACAAGCGAAGACTTCTCCGCTGTGAAGAGAATGTCAAAGATACCAGTTTGTAAAGACTTGTTTCAGATTCTGACCAGAGGTTAAGAGTGGTGTTTGGTCAGCTCCAGCTGAAAAGCAAAGTCAGTCCTGCAGCTCAGGAGATGGATGGCTGGCTCCATTCTTTCACTGCCTGATGGATCCATTCCTGCCTGGGTCACCACACATTTACTGAGCTCCTACTATGTGTCAAGGGGCTTCCCAGGTGGCTTAGTGGTAAAGAATCTACCTGCCAATACAGGAGATGCAGGTTTGATCCCTGGGTTGGGAAGATCCCCTGGAGGAAGAAATGGCAACCCACTCTAGTACTCTGGCCTGGAAAATCCCATGGACAGAAAACTGGTGGGCTACAGTCCATGGGATCACAAAAGTTGGGCACAACTGAACAACTGAGCACACTCATATTATGTGTAAAACGCCACACTAAGTACTGGAAATATGACCTGCACAGCCCCTGCTTCAGTGATCACTGTCCTCTTAGAAGATACAGCTGTGTAATCAGACAAATATTAAATTTTTGGTATATTGGACCCAAACCTGTGAGTCTGTCTATTTTTATATGTTCAAACATCCTGAGGACTGACTTATTGGATGCTGGGGGTACGAGGTTGAGAAACGCTGTTTTAGCCTTCAGTGTCTACTAAGGTAAGAATAGCCCGGGCACAAAAGCCAAAAAGCAGAGTGCTGACTGACCGGAGCTGTGGCTAAGAGACGTGGCTGGTTTCGGGTACCAACTTGACTGGGTCACAGGGTGCCCAGATAATCGGTTGAACATTATTTCCGGGTGTGTCTGTGGGAGCATTTATGGATGAGGTTCCCATTTGAATTGGTGGAAGAGTTAGCGGTTTGCCCTCCCCAGCATGGATGGGCCTCATCCAGTCTGCTGAGAGCCTGCACAGAGTAAAAGGCGGAGTCAGAAAGAAATCTCTCCCTCTGTTGTCTCTGAGCTGGGACATTGGTCTTCTCCTGCCTTCAGACTTGGACACCATCAGTTCTCCTGGTTCTGACACCCTTGGACAGACTGGAATGGCACCATTGGCTTCCCTGAGCCTCCAGCTTGTCAACTGCAGATCATGGACTTCTCAGCCTCCATGATTGTATGAGACACTTCCTTATAGTAAATCTACCTTTCTAGTACCCATCTGTCTGTATATCTATTTTCTATCTAGTGTCTCTCTGTCTATCTATCTAGATAGCTGTCTTCTCTCTATCTATAGTAATAATGAGAGTACAGCAGGAACCACTGAAACATCTGTTGCATTGAGCAAAAATGCCCTTGTGGGTTGTCCACACATTTGAAGGCTGAGGCAATGAGGGCTGAGTGAGACTGCACACGGGTCTGGACCAACTTCCTTCCTGCCCTCCCTTCCATGTTCTCTGCTGCCATCCGATCCCCTTTTCCTCCCCTCCTTGTCTCCTCTCTCTTTGATTCTCCTGCCATTCTCCATCTCTTGTCCCCACCTACTACTGGATCTCATTTTCTTAAGGTTCTTTCCTTTTTCTTAAAACACCTGTTACCAGGTAGGCGTTGGATGGACATATCTCACATGCAGATGTGAAGAATTAGTAAGAAGTTAAGTACTGCCGCCTCCACCTCTACCCCGGAGTTGAGAATTTTATTTTTCAGCAAAGGAACAGATTATTAGCTGAAGAGCTGGTGCTCCACGTCAGAAAATGTGGAAATGCAGACACAGAGTCGTGAGTCAAGGGATGGTTGGAGGTTGGGCCGGGAGCAGAGTTAGTTTCCTGCTCAGGATGCCTCAGACCCTCCTCAGAGTCCCGTGTGTAAGGATCTAAAACACCTCGCAGGGACTCCACTTCTGGTTTCAGCCAAGGTGGGAGAGTCCAGGCCACCGAACCTGCCCAGGCCAGGTCCACGGCCAGGTCTTATGAAGGCTCAGCTTCCCAGGGGTCACGGGTATCACGGAGGCCGCCAGGTCAGAAGCCCCACATTCTTAGCCTGACTTGCTGCAGTCCACGGGGTCGCAAAGAATCAGACAGGACTTTAGTGACTAAACCATCGCCAAAAGGCCTCATGAGAAAATGCAAATGACCACCTGAGGGCGCTGTGGCTCCATAATTTTCCTGCAAAAACTGCTGTCCACAAACAGGGATGTCCTCTGTTTTTGAGACACAGCCAGGGGATGCCTCTGGGGAGGAGGATAACTCACACTTAGGGGTCTACATAATATGGAAAGGCAGAGGTAAGAACACTTTCTACGTTCTGCAAATGCCTAATATGTGATCACTTTGAAATGTTAATAGGGCACCTGTTTTCATTCATCAGCGAAGAATAGTGTTGAAGACCTAGGACTGGGCTGATGGACTGAGTCCCAGAGCCACACCCACTAGCCTAGTGATTGATTCACTCTGGGCTTCAGTTTTGTCACCTGCCTCTTCAGGTACTTGTTTAGGGATAGTTTAGGGGAAGAAGGACATAATGCTTCCTGGCACTGTGCCAGGTACATACAGCTTTAGGAAAAAAGAGAAGCCATTCTCATTAAACACTAGTCAAAAGTTTTTAAAAAGAGATCATGAAGGCATCAGCTGCTTGCTAGACAAATAGGATGGGCTGGGGTCCAAGGCTGTACAGCTGGATTTAAAAAGGGAATGAGTATTTAGACAGCAAGAAGGGACAGGCCAGGCAAAGCAAAGCAAATGCCACCAGAAAGTGGTTCCAGCTCCTTTTCTCATATAACAATGCTGTGTTGGTACAATGCTCATAAACTGACCTGGCCAAGAACTGGCTTCTTTCAGTATTGCTTTCAAACTTGCCACTTTGAGCAAATTTCATCTCATCTCCTTTTGCTTATTCAGTCTGCTGTTTATTCCAGCTCAAAGAGCACAACAGTGGCCAAAATGTAATGTGAGGTTTGGGAACTTGTGAGGAGAGGGAGGCTCGCCAGTTAGCCAAACTATTATACAACCTATGTGGACTCCTGGGTTGACTAACGAGGACCTTGGTGTGTGTGGTAATTACACACACTTGAGTTGAGTTTTGAAAACATATAAAAGAAACATTATTTCCTCTTTTAAAAAGGCTGTGATGGTAAGAAGCATTTCATAAGCAATCATTATGCGGCACTCTTTCAAACACTTGGCTCTGTCGATGAATTTTAACCACGAAAGAAAAGGAAATCTAATTGGGGGTGAAGGTAGTTTCAGGAATGGCAGCTTATGAGTTTTGTGCTGACAGGTGCTAGTGAAAAGCTGATTAATCCCATTCAAGAATATAATAGGCTACATTTGTACAGCACTGCATAGGATACCAAGTACTTTTATATAAATTCTCTCATTCAATAATCCCAACCACCCTTTGAGATACAAAGATGACAGTATTATTACTGTCATTAAAAGAACAGCTATATTGAGATTTAATTCATAGACAAGCAATCCAGCCATTTAAGTTGTACAATTCAGTGGTTTTAAGCATTTTCACAGATATACACAGCCATCACCACAAATGATTTTAGAACATTTTCATTCAGTCAAAAAGAAACCTCCTTTCTTTTAGTATCAGTCTGTCTTCTTTTCCGTCCCTGCTTCCCCCATCTTTCCAGCCCTAAACAACCACTAATCTACTTTCTGTGTCTGCAGATTTGCTATTCTGGAATTTCATATACATGAGATCATACTACAGGGTCTTTTGTGACTGACTTCTTTCACTTAGCATGTTTTCAAGGTTCATTCATGTTGCACCATTTAGCTGTGCTCCATTCTCTTTTTTGGAAGAATAATATTCTGCTGTGTGGAGATGACACATTTTCTTTATCCATTTGTCAAGTGGTATACATTTGGGTTGTTGCTACCCTTTGTTACTTTGAATAACTCTGCTATAAACATTCATGTACAAGTTTTTGTATGGACATATGCTTTCATTTCTCTAGGTATACATTCTTAGGAGTGGGATTACTGGTTCAAATGGTAGCTCAATGTTTAAGCCCTGAAGAAATGCCAGATTGTTTTCCAAAGTAGCTGCATACTCCCATCAACAATATATGAAGGTTCTGATTCTCCACATCCTTGTTAATACTTGTGATTATATGACTTCTTGCTTCTTGCCATTCTAATGGGTGTGAAGTGGTATCTCATTGTGGTTGGATTTGCACATCCCTGATGACAAATGACCTCGAACTTTTTTTTAATGTGTTTATCAGCTATTTGTATATCTTCTCTGGAGATATGTCTTTTTAGATCCTTTGTTTATTTTAAAATTGGGTTATTTGTGTTTTTTATCATTGTATAGTAAGAGTTCTTTAGATAGTCTAGATAATGTACCTTATCAGATATATGATATATTGTCTCTCATTTGATTAGTTGACTTTTAATTTCTTGATAGTGTCCTTTGAAGTGCAAGTTTTCAATTTTGATAAGTCTATTTTTTTCTTTTGTTGCTTCTGTATTTGATGTCATGTCTAAGAATGCATTGTCAAAGCCAAGGTCATGAAGATTTACTCCCATGTTTTCTTCCACAAGTTATATTTTTCTGTTCTTATACTTAGGTGTTTGAGCCATTCTGAATTAATTTTTATATATGGTATAAGGGAAGGGTCTAACTTTATTCTTTTGTGTGTGGATATATAGATGTTTCAGGAATATTTGTTGAGGAGTCTCTCCCTCTACTGAATAGTTTCGACCTTCTTGTTGAAAAAGTTGATCATAGACGCATGGGTTTATTTCTTGACTCTCAGTTCTATTCCATTGATCTATGTGTCTGTCTTTATTCTAGTACCACATTGTGTTGATTACTCTTAGTTTTGAACTTTGAAGGAGGCCTGAGTCCTACAGATTTATTTTTCTTTTTCAATATTGTTTTCTTCCGTTGTTTGGGGTTCCTTGAAATTCCATATGAATTTTAAAATCAGCTTGCCAATTTCTACACAGAAGTCAGTTAGGATTCTGATAGATATTTCATTGAATCTGTAGATAAGGGATTGACATCTTAACAATATTGTGAGTGAGTGAAAGTTGTTCAGTTGTGTCCAACTCTGTGACCCCATGGACTGTAGCCCCCCAAGCTCCTTTGTCCATGGAATTCTCCAGGCAAGAATACTGGAGTGGGTTGTCATTCCTTTCTCTAGGGGATCTTCCCAACCTAGGAATCGAACTCTGGTCTCCTACATTGCAGGCCTAGTCTTTACCACTTGAGCCACCAAGGAAGCCCTTAACAATATTAGGTGGTCTAACAAACATCAGAGGTTTTTCCAATTACTTAGCTCTTCTTTGATTTCTTTTAACACTGTTTTTTTAATTTTTGGAGTATAAGGTCTGCATTTTATTCCGAAGTAATTTATTCTTTCTGATGCTATTATAAATGTAATTATTTTTCTCAGTTTTATTTTTGGATTGTTTATCACATGTATATAAATGCAATGGACTTTTAAAATATTGATCTTGTATCCTAACACCTTGATGAACTCATGTATTAGTTCTAACCATTTTTTAGTCAGTCCCTTAGGATTTTCTGTGTATAAAATCATGTCATTACGTCAATCTCTCTGAATAGAAAGAATTTTCCTTCTTCCTTTCCAATCTGGATGCCTACAGTTTAGCCTACACCTCCAAGGAATCTACCAATTGCTTTTCACTACAGCCTCCACTGTTTCTGAACACATCTTTAGGCAACTTCTTCATACTCTGTTGCAAAAGAAGTCAGTTCTTTGATGAGAATTTGGAATTCTGTCCTACAGCGTGCTTCTTTTCCTGGGCAAAGGCTTCGAGGCAACGTTCTGCAGCTGGAGCGGAGACAATGGTATGCTCCTCTCTGAGTGACCTCTTTGCTTTAGTTGCTATGTGCTAGGTGGAGGGGGACAGTAGCCTAGAGTCTTTTTGACTTGCCTCTCCTTGCTGGCACCCTCCATTCTGGAAGCAGAGGCAAGGGTGTTTAGGGCCCCAGATTCTCCGTGGTGCAAGGCTCAGGGTAGAGCCTCTGTCTCATGAGTGGAGCTAGCAGAAAGAGAGGAGCCCCCACCTTCTTGCCACATTTATCTATGAATCAGTGTCAGCAACAGGTAGTTGAAGGCAAGATGAGCAATGCTAACCTTTCACCTTTCTGGGTGCTGCAGCTCCAGAGGGCCCCGTGTTCTGGGCTCCCAGTCTGGAGTGGAGGACTATCCCACTGAGCTGGGAGGGGAAAAGTTGGGGTGCAGGTTCAAATACCACAGAGTCTCCTTGCTCTTACCAAGTTTCATAGATTTTCTTGACTAAAGGTCTTCATTTGATGTATACACTTATGACCAATTCCAGAGACTTTAAACATTTCTTTGAAAACTTTTTTTTTTTTCGGTTTGGAAGGGAGCCAGCCGTCTATATCCTGATGCTGTCATACTGGGACTGGAACCCTTATTGTTATTATTTAACAGATGAGGACAGTGTTCACAGATAGTGAGACTGGGGGAGTGAGGGGAAAGGAAAGTCACTGAGGACCAGAACAGTACAAAAAGCTAATCATAGACTTCCAGGGTGGTGAAGGATGTTGGATGCTACCTACATCAGATTTAACTGGATAGAGCAGTCCCTGCAACCACTCTTGGATGTGGTCCTTTAGTTTCTACTTGAACACCCCCAAGGATGGGGAACTCACTACTATTAGTTTAGACTGCATATTATCCCCACGAGCAACATAACCATGTAAAATAAAAACAGCTCGTGCCTAGCAAGGCTGACTATATGTAGAAGCGAAAGGGGGAAATGCAGAAAATAGGTTCTTTGGAATTCTAAGCAACTTTATGTCACCAGCGGGTCATGGGCACACAGTGAAAAGGCAGCAAGCTGTTTCTGGACACCAGGTGCCCCAGGGACTGCACTAATTTTAGAACTAACATAGCGCTTACTAAAGAGGTCCAGGACTCATGGGTCTGGAATGTGCTGTTCTCTCACCCTCAGGCTGTGCAGACTCTTGTTCTACTGTTGATTCTGCTCCAACCATTTTCTGATACTGAGAGAGAGAACCACAGAACTGGCATGTGCCTAAGGAATTTGCTAAGAAATAGGATTTAAATGCCAACCTTGAGAAACAGAGATGGTGATGACTACTCTCTGAAGGACTGAGAGCTCATTTTTATCATGGCATTGTGCTGATGATCATCTACTCTCCCTGGATCCTTTCTCTACCCTTCTCTGCCAGTTCTGTGCTGGCCCCTGCAAGGGGTATCACCTTGGACCCCCACTAGCCATCTTGCCATTGTGTCTAGTCGATGGGGAGCACCAGCAGGTCAGAAAGTGAGAAAGGATAAAACTGGTCTCTGACCAAGCCGCTACCCTTCATTCTCTCTTCAAGATCCAGTGGCATGATTTCCTGTCCTCATCCTGCTGGGTTTAGGGGTGCTGCTCACAGCTAGTTTTGGGGCGTCTCACCTACTCTCCCTTGTTTGTATGTTGAACATTCACATTTTTGAAACAGACCTTTGTTAAAATCTCTTCATTTGATACAAATGGGGGTGAATTCTATTTCCTATCAGATAGATTCCTTCTTACCACATTTGTTGCTGTTTGTTGTTCAGTCACTCAGTCGTGTCTAACTCCTTGCAACCCCATGGACTGCAGCATGCCAGGCTTCCCTGTCCTTCACCATCTCCTGGAGGTGTGCTCAACATGTGTTCAAACTCATGTTCATTGACTCAGTGATGCCATCCAACCATCTCATCCTCTGTCATCCCTTGCCATGGTAATAATGTTCCATCTGTCTCCCTTAATTATTATTAAGCCTAGAAAGAAAGCAAGCCCCGTATTGCTGTCCTAACATTAACTCTAGGGGAATCTCATATGCTCATCTGAGTCCCATGTAAACAAAATAGATGACTTTGTTCATATCCTGTCCTGGAATTTTAAGCCTCTGTTGGATCCATGGCCATGACTCTGTTTATTCCAAAGCTCTTTCCAGAGGTAGAAGAGCTAACATTTTTACACACTCAACTGTTGCTTGGAATCAGAACTTGTTTGGTTCCTGAACTTTTCCTGCAGTGGTGTGAAATATGCAGAGTTTGAAATATGCACTCTTGTACCTTGATGGGAGACTGGGAAATTTCGAAACATAGCACATGGTTTCTATGTTTAATTTTGAGCAGTTGTCCTCTGAGTTCTGGCCCAAAGCCCTGTCTAATCAATAGGCGTCCTTGTCTGTGGGCAGGAACTTAAAAAAAAATTATTAAAAAAAAGTTTAAGCATAGGAAAAGCAAACCACCTTCAGAAGTCTGTGTTAATTCACCCAAACTCTTTCTTTGTATTCATAGCCAAATGACTAAACTTTCTATTTATAAATAGAGAGGGCTTCCCAAGACCTAGGGACCCATCGCTGCTTGTAGGCATTCATGTCACAAGCCAGCCCACACTATATTTTACCAAGTGGTTAAGGGGCAAGCTGGTTTGAATCTTTTATTTATTTATAGTGACTAACATACTTGGCACTTACACGTTCTCCCAAAAGCCTGATAATCCCTCTTATCTTGTGCTTTAAGTGGTTCAGCTTTCACTGAGTTAGACATGAGTGTTTGGAGGGGGAAGGGAGATAAGGACCATTCCAATTTGCTAAAAGTTCCCTCAGGCAGGTATATCTTTGGAGCAGCCTTGTTGGGGACCAAGGAAACCTGCAAATTCACCACAGAAGCCGTCAGGCCAACTTACAGGCATCAATGATGAAACTTCTGAGTTATTTCTGGAGTAGGTGATTGATGTGTCAAATAGAGGATGACATTTTGATGGGCTCCAGACTTGTTGTGATAGGAGTTAATGAGGATAATGATGATGATAATGATATTTACATTATACCCTTCTTCCAGCAAACCCTCTAGTCCTTTTATCTCATTTGCCTTGAAAATATCCCCTTGGAGTTGGGAGAGGAAGGTGTTATTAATCTGTTTTTCAGGAGAGAAAATAGAAAGTTAATTGCCCAGCTTTCATTTTGGTGATGAGAAGAGATATTTCAATGATGAATTATATTTGGGGAGATTAAGTTTAGAAGAACACCAGACTCAGTTCCTGTTCACTGCATACAATGCTGCCATATCATATTCCATTTGTACAACTCCTTGTCTCCAAAGTCTTCAGGGGACACTCCCAGACTGCCAAAGTGAGTGAAAGTGAAAATCGTTCAGCCGTGTCTGACTCTTTGTGACCCTATGAACTATATAGTCCATGGAATTCTCCAGGCCCAGAATACTGGAGTGGGTGGCCATTTCCTTCTCTGGGGGCTCCTCCCAACCCATGGATTGAAACCAGGTTTCTCACATTGCAGGTGGATTCTTTACTAGCTGAGTCACAAGAGAAGCCCAAGAATACAGGAGTGGGTAGCCTATCCCTTCTCCAGCAGATCTTCCTGACCCAGGAATCAAACTGGGGTCTCTTGCATTGCAGGTGGATTCTTTACCAACTGAGCTATCAGGGAAGCCCAAATTCTGCCCCAATATCCAAAGCCCTTGACATTCCAACATCCCTTGTCTCACTGTGCTCTTGTACTTGTTGTCTCATGTTTCAGCCAAACAAATCCATTTGCTGGGCTCTACCATGTGCTCTGAGAACCCCATTCTCCTTTAATAATGTTTACTACGCTCTAACTTGTTTAATGTCTGTCTTCCTACTTGGATGTAAATTCTAGGAAAGCAAGGGTAGTTACCACTGTATCCCCAGGGCCCAGCAGAGTTAATGGGCACACAGTAGGTGCCTCTGAAGCACACACCGTGCTCTCTTACCTCCCAGCCTTTGCTCTTGCTATTTCCCAGGCCTCCATCCTGGCTTATTGAAGCCAGAGCTGACTTTTCAAGGCCAGATTAAGCCCCTCATCTGTTCTCCCCTCCTCAGGACCCAGCATGGCGCCATTCTTTTTGGTGGTTCCCTTACCTTCTGTTGTGTCACCATCATCTGGGTACTTGTGTGGTCTTCCTTTCCTGCCCTCTCAGACTGCCAGCTCTTGAAAGACAGAAGTGGCACCCAGGAGCCTGGCATAGTGTGTGTGCGTGCGTGGTCTGTCGCTTAGTCATGTCCGACTCTGCGACCCCATGGACTGTAGCCCACCAGGCTCCTTTGTCCATAGGATTCTCCAGGCAAGAATATGGGAGTGGGTTGGCAGAGTGCAGGCACTTGCTAAACAAGTGCTCAGGTGTTTGCTGTTATTGTCGGTGTTCATTCACTAAGCTGTGTGTGACTCTTTGCAACCCCGCGGACTGCAGCCTGCCAGGTTACCCTGCCTCTCACGCTCTCGCAGAGTGTGTCCGAGAACGCGTCCTTTGAGTCGGTGAGGCCATCCAACTGTCTCATCTTCTGCCGCCCTCTTCTCTTTTGGCTCATGTGTCTAAAATGACTGTTGATCAGAATTCTTCATCCAGCAAATTCTCATTTTCAGAATCTGAAGCTTGTCATGAGAGGAGATCTTTATCTTCATTCTTCCGGAAGGCTGGGAGGAAGACCAGTCAGGGAAGCCCTGCTCATTCTTGCTTTAAACAGTGCCTCCCTGGGACTTGCCTGGGGGTCCGATGGTTAGGTCTCTGAGCTTTCAATGCGGGGGGCACGGGTTTGACCCCTGGTTGTGGAACTAAGATCCCGCGTACTGCACAGTACAGCCCCAAATTAAAAGAAAATCATAATAAAAAACTGTCTTCCTTTCTCCTCTGAGGGTAGCACAGAACCCTGGCACTTGGGTGGAGAGTTCCATCTCCTGTGGGGGCCCAGAGCAGTTTTGCAGGGGGTGGCAGCTGGCAGTTTTTAGCTTCATCACCCATATTAATAATACTCACCTAAATAACGGAGAACCAACCGAAGCATCATCAGCTGAGAGGCGTGACTCAATCAGAACTCTCCAGGGGATTTTGGTATTGGTCTGTGCTTCTCGTGGGCTTTTGCCTTCACCCTTCAGTTACGGTAAGACTGCAGACTGAGCTCACCCTGCAGGCGTGTGAAAGCTTGTATGCAGAACATTTTTGATAGCCTGAAGACCCAGGCTACTAGAAATGTGGGCATGCTGAACATCTGTGATATAACATTCCATATAAATTAGAAAGAGCTGCTGTACAGCCGTATCATGAAATATTCAGGGCTGTTAAAATGGCTGATGTTGATCTATACTTACTGACATGGAGAGATGGCCACAATATATCGCCAAGTGAAGGAAGCAGGTTATGAAACAGTATAATTATGTGAAATTATCCCCTATTTATAGCTGTATCTGTGAGGATATTCTCCAGAAATTAAAAAAAAATTTATGTATTTGGCTGTGCCAGTTCTTAGCTGCAGCATGCAGGCTCTTAGTTAGAGCATATGGGATCTAGTTCCCTGACCAGGGTTCGAACCTGAGCACCCTGCATTCGGAACTCAAGTCTTAGCTCCTGGACCAGTAGGGAGGTCCTTCTCCAAAATGTTAACAGTAGCTATCTGTAGATGATAAAATTGGGGGTATTTTTTCCTATGTTTTATGTTTTTCTGGGGGTATGGTGTGATTTTTATTTTTGTGATGAGCAGTTATTATCTTTACAGTCAAAAAAGAGAACAATGAAGCTACTTTCAGTTTGCAAAAATTTGTTGGAAATAAAAAGCCTCATTTAAAAAAGCTTCAAATTTCCTTGAAAAAATGCTTACTGTAAAGTAAACAAAACAAAAACTGAAACTCTTGCATGATCATATGAAAAAAAAACTGTTCAACTGTCTCCATAACTGAGCCATATTATAATGTGCTGACGACAGTTAGGAGAGAAAGAAACCAAGGGAGCTGTTTCGGGGAGGAACACATGTGAAATCAAGGTCTCTGGACCAGGCATGGATAAAATGCATACTTTTTAAGCACCAGAAGGATGAAGTATCCTTCAATTATCATTTTAATCCAAGCTTTGGATGGCAGCTGACTTACAGATACAGTATGTCTAATCCCGTATCTTATAGGACAAGAGAAAAAAAACCTTCCCATCTCTGATAGCAAGGAAATGGTGATTTCATTCACCATAGAAGTTTCTGTTGCAAAAAAGAGACACAGGCTGTCGAGCACAGTACAACTCACACTTTATTCCATCGTGACTGGTATACTTGTAGGATCAGGACAGCAAGAGACTAAAATCAGTGCAGAACTTCTCTGGACTAAAGGGCCATGAAAGGCATTACTGGTTTGGGCACACAGAGTGGATAATCATACATGGCCTGCAACAGGATGGTCAGTAAGATAAAATGCACAATAAATCTAACACCATGTGGAAATCATTTCTGAGTTCTGTAGGATGTTAAGGAGTAAACAATTACAAAGATTAACATGCAACCCTAAATAAGTCACATTGTTCATCCGCAGACTATTTCCCCCCGCCTTCAGGATGAAGAGATAGCCTTAGGAATCTGTTCACAGTAGCTTGAAACAGCAATCAATACACAGAAGAGAGACCTGCCTGCTGATTTCTGTAGCAATCTGTTACAGATGAGAAATAATGCCGCATCATGTACTTTCTCTATATTGTCCTCAGTAAGCTGGATCTTAGTGACCACAAGATTCTGACTCAATTGTTATTTACTTACATATAATTTCTAATGTCCTTATAATGTCAAAAAGCAGTTTCTGTTAGTTTATCCTTGTAAGTCACACGGGACAAAAGAGGAACCTATAAAATGGAGTAATGGGTTGTCTTTCCTCTTCAAAGATAATATTATGCTGATGAGTACACCAAAGAAAGAATATTAGTATTCTGCAAGTATTTTAGGTTTTCACATCATCATATCACAGAGAGGGTCCAAAGAAGCCAGTCTTGTAGGTGACGGAACAGTGCAGAATAAGATTCTGTAGAAGAGGCACATAGATTCTAAGTGATTTCTTGAGACAAAGAAAAGATGGAAAGATGCAAAGAAAAAGAAAAGTGAAAACAGCCTTCTGTTAGAACAAACTGTTCAAAAGAAAAATTGATCCACTTTCAATTTACTAAACAAAATATTGAACAGTTCTTTAATTTTGAATGATAGAAATAAAGATATTGAAAATCATAAGCCAGTTAGCTTTACTAGTAAGCCTGAAGTGGCTCATTGCATTCGTCTTCCTGTGGTTGTTTTTGAGATGTTGAACTCTCCCAGGGAGGATTTCTGTTTTTGCCAGCATAGGGCCAGATTTAACCCAAAAGGGCAGCTATAACTGCTGAGGACAATTTTTATTTATTAATGTGGGCATGTGGGTGACATTCATTCTCTCTGGGGCAAAAACATATTGTTCACCCATAATGAGACAGTTGGAAATATGACAGTGATCAAGATATGTTTTAGTCATAGGATGCATGAAATTAGATATATGTACATGATATGAATATTAAAGTTAAGCAAAAAGAAAAAGAAGGAGGAGAAGGAATTTCTTCAAAGTCTGACAAAAAATCATCAAATAAAAAAAATAGTGGTTAAGGATGTCTTTTATGTTCAGAGGTTTCTTACTTCCATTAGCTCAGGGGGAACTAGAATAAATGAAAGTATTCTCTCTTGGTCACCAAACATAAGGAATGTCTAATTACAAACCTATAGGTGAGCAGAGCAAGACTTGAAGTAGCATTCTTAAACTCCCCGAATCTTAAGAAGCCATAGGCAATATAGGAGAGGTGGAGATGACTGGCAAGTTTGATAACATTCCTGGATCAGTCACCATTCCTTGGAAAGGACCATTTCCCCGGGTTGCTAAAAGGCTGATTCTTTCAGGTTTAAGTAAAAGACAACTATCTCTCCCTTCGCTGCAACATTGTTGTTATGAGATTTGTGTCAGTTTAAGCTTGTGTAACAGGAAGTCTAGACAGGACATAAATTTTAATCGAATTCCACAGTAAATGTTCATGGATATTTCAAAGTAGAATTGTCCATTGTCTGTGGTTGGTTTCAAGAACCAAGCCTCTCACTTCCTGAACATGCTCCAATTGGCTTGCACTAGCCCATCTACAATCAATTCTAGATGTAATGTCTCTTTTGAAAGGAATAGCTGTAGATCAGGAAAAGTGTAGGGGTAAAAGGGTGGAAACAGGGTGAGTTACAGCCGGGGGGAATGAAAGTGAGTTAAATGAAAAAAATTCAGTCTATTCCTCAAGGTCTGTAAATGGCCAGTAATGAAGCAAAAATTCATGGAATGTGACTTAAAGACTTCCTGAAATGTTGTACCCATGGATTGTTTCCAAGCTTCTTGATCTGCTGTCCCCTAGCAACCATCTGATGCTGAACTCACCTTCCTAGGCGTGGTGCCCTACTTCTTCTGGAATTTAGATCTCTGAGGCAAACTCCATCGGGAATTGCCTCTGTGTAGTTAAGTCTCCCCTCAACAGCTGCTCTGATTTTCGTCACAGTTCTGCTAAGGTGCCTATTGGACCCTTTTGGGGGTGAGTGGTGCGATGGCAGAGGATGCAGCCTCGAGGCAGAGGAGACTAACGGAAGACAGAGTCCACTTGCAGGAAGGCGTGGAGAAGGCGAGACCCCAGATTCTACCCAAGGTTAAGGTGACGGCGACAGAAGTAGGAAGAGAAGAAAAAAGAGGGAGAAGGAGAGGCTCCCTGGACCAGGGAATTTGACAGGAGCCAGAGATGATTAATGACACACAGAAAGAAAACCCAGTTTATCTGACTGATCAAGAAGACATTCTTCGGCATATATTGGCAACTAAATGATTTTCACACAGATAATACAAACACTAAAACAAGTGTTTCCTTACTAGTATTAATCACATTTCAATAATTCATTAGCTCTATGTTTTCTAGATTGCTTAACTCGTTGAGCAAATCCACAGTTTAGGTACCACTGCGAGGGGAGGGGGTGGGGGAGGTGCAGAACGACGCCATGAAACTTAGAATCGTAAACCAGGGTTAGTGGCTCAGTGGCACAGGAGATTGTCAATGAAAACGACAGGAGTGTACAGTTACCGGCCTTAGGAGTGCGGTACTGCCGGATACAGGGGAGGGACTGCGACTCAGGAGTCTACTTTCTTGTTAATTAAAACCGAGCTGCAGGTCAGCAGCCCGTCCACCTTTTCAAGTTCAGAATTGCTCACGGGGATCAGCATATGGTCTTTCAGCTTTTCGTACACCTGCAGGAGGAATCAAGGAAAAGTAGAGAAGGTTTAGTTTCTGTCTCTGTTTTCCCCGCCTGCCCGTCCCCCCCAGTCCCACCCCACCCCCCTCCACCTGGGATAGATAATTCATTTAGCTTGTGAGTTTAGGCTTTCCATACATGGAACCCCAAGGTATGCATGTCACTGAGACCACACCCATGCCCACAGCAAAACCCATAGAGCGAGCAGCACTGGTTAACCACTAGCTCTCTGCTCTAACCTCAAAGCCAAAGATGTGTCAGAAATGTGGTTGTTACTAGAAAGGCCTTTATTCTGCCCTTGTCAGTGCTGGATTAAGTGATATATGAAAGTCGGTGGCCTTGATTTCAGCCTGATTATGGCTCTCTCTCCACACTTTAAAACCCTCTCAACTATAATGTTTCTTTCCTTAACAAGACAACTAGAAACACTTGCCAAAATATGATTTTAAGTGAAGGGTTTCAGGTCAAAGTGCTTTTAAATGATAGGTGTGAATTTTAGAATATCTTTTGACATGAATAGAAAGAAAGCATGTGTCAAACCTTCAAATAAACAGTAAACAGATTTTTCTCTGATGATAAATCAAAGCATATTGTTTGAAAAAAAATCACTTGAAAATATACTGTCTAAAACCAATCCACCATGCTTCTGTAGAGTGTACTTGGTTCCTTAAACTTCGTTCCAGCCCCAGTTCTGTCAACTCATTGTTTCAAGTGTGATTTCAGTCAATTAGCAGCCCCGTGGGATTATTTCTCTGTAAGACTGGAATAATATTAGTGCCTGCACGGGCTGCTCTAATGGATGAATAAGTTAATGCATGCAGCATGCCAAGCACAGTGCCTGGCACAGAGAAAGCCCTCTACACACATGAATAGTGTTACTATTTTTGGTGATAGACTCAGGGCTGAATTCAGAAGCAGTTAATGATAATCCCACTATGACGTGGTTGATGTGGCTGAAGAGGTAGGTATGAGCGATCCAGAGCTCCATTTCCCCAAGCATGTTCAGTGACCAGGGTGCTTACTGATACTGCAGATTCCAGGGTGGGAGTCCAGAACCTGTATTTTTAACAACTTTGATGTACATTTAGGTATGAGACCCAGTATTCATCTGAGAGCTGGTTAAGACACAGTTTAGGGGGTCAGGGGTCCTCTATTTTCTTCAGATTCACATTTTTGGCCATGAAAATAGAAAAAAAAATTCTGTTTATCCTCTTCCCCTTCTCCCTTTTTAATCTGCTGAGGGAGATCCTGATTATGAGAATCAGCCTAGTAATTATACAGTGCTGCATTTTTAAAAGGTAGCAAAACTGTTTTATAAAAACTTTAAACCTAAGATACATATACATAAAAAAAGAGATCAATGGCTATTAAGGCTCTTCTGTAATGCTTCGTATAAATATCTTGTGCCTTCGGGCAGAGATGATGCTGAAATGCCTAAAAAGGATATGAACCCTTGAAGGGTCTATGGATGAGCACCCTTGGATCTGTTTGGTATGATTAAATTGAAATTACTAAAGTATACAGATAAGACTGGCAGAGTGCTCTGAAAGACTGGGAAGACCAGTCTTACCCTCAGACCAGGAAAGAATTCCATACCGAGGAGGCAATTCCCTGTTTGGAACGCAAATGAAGAGATACTTGCAGGGACCAGCGGCCTGGTTCTGAGTGTGCAATGTTTTATATTTCTTTCTGCTCTCTCCTTTCAAGACTTTGCTGCCTAGGATGTGTGGCCCCTGCTTTTCTGCAACCCTGACAATGAGCACTCTTCTCTTTGGATCATTCCTACTTCTCTGCCTTAAGGAATAAAGGACCCTCTGACGAGGGGCAGCTTAGATTTGTCAGAAAATAATGACACAGTTGACCTGTGTAGGTCTCTGTGCTTGATGAGCATGTGAGTGTCAGGAAGTACATTTAATCAGAGCTGGAGCACAGACTCGGGAGATCCAATACTCATTTGAAAGGCTCTGAATACCAGGCATGATCATCTCAATTACTCTGCATGCATTACTGACCAATGACACTAATGAGAAAAGCGAGCTAAATAAACTTTCCTTTGGCCCTAAATTATGTTATCCTTTTGGCTTTCCTAATGATGTGTATAGAGGGAAAGGAAGCCCCTGATATTTGTCACTCCATGGTGAAAAAAATCCTTAGGCAGGAAGGCTTCGAGGATGTCTCCCCAGCTACTGTGGCAGGAAGGATGTTTTATTACCTTTGCACTTTCTGGATACTCCTCTGGGGTTCGGTGCAGCAAGACGTGGCCTTTGCTGGGGATATTCAGGTATAGGCAGTTTGCGGCCGTGTCATCAGGCACCGTGAGTTTGTCGTAGCGATGATCACTCATCTGTTGCATGATCTATAGAGAGATACACAGCGGGCCTAAGCAGAGCGTCTCCCACATTGGCCAACAGGCGGGCAGTGTGGCAGAATAAAAGCTTGCAACTTACACCCAAGCCCGCTCCTCTGTGCTGAAGTTTGTCCGTTACCTCCAGTCACTTAAAACGGGAAAAGGAAAACTAGATGTAACTATGGTTCTTTGGAAGAATTGTTAGGGTTCTTTTAAAAGTGTTTTTAAGGGTTTTAAAATGATTATTTTTTCTAGTTTTTGTTCATAAGATCTATCAGAAAGACACACAGACAAAAGGCTCTGCTGGGGTTTTGATGATATCCTTGGCTGAGTTAACAGGACTGCTCTGGTCTGTAGGGAAAAGGACTATAGCAACGATCAGAACAGTCAGTTAACTGATTTAGCACTATCTGCACATATACATGCACAAACATAATTCCTTCTTCTAGGTGAATTTATCAAAAAATTGAATTCACTTGTCTGTTAGCAGGTGCTGTCCTTAATACAATGAACATAAAAATCCCCTGGGGGAGGTGAACGTTAAAATCATATTCCAAGGTCTCACTCCTAGGGATTCTGGTTTGACAGATTTGAGGTGAGGAACAGAAATTTGTATTCTGAGGTCCCTCTGGGTAATTCTGAGGGAGATGGTCCCTGGACCACACTTGGAGAACAACTGACTTAGCAAGTCTATTCATCAAGTGAAGGGTTTATTAGTACCCTAGTATAAAACAACTTAAAAATAAGACAGATGAATTCTACAAAAAATTAAAAATATTGGTATCTCATCTTCAACCTCTCAACAAATTAAAACAAAAATGCAAATAACAACCTCCCTCATCCCTCTACCCCCACCCCACAACGCCAAAAATATCCAAATATCAAAAATAAAAACAATCTTTGGAGAAATGTCTGTTAAGTTCTTTGGCCCACTTTTTGATTGGGTTGTTTATTTTTCTAGAATGGAGCTGCAGGAGTTGCTTGTATATTTTTGAGATTAATTGTTTGTCCGTTGCTTCATTGGCTATTATTTTCTCCCATTCTGAAGGCTGTCTTTTCACCTTGCTTATAGTTTTTTTTGTTGTGTAGAAGCTTTTAATTTTAATTAGGTCCCATTTGTTTATTCGTGCTTTTATTTCCAATATTCTGGGAGGTGGGTCATGGAGTATCCGCTTTGGTTTATGTCAGAGAGTGTTTTGCCTATGTTATCCTCTAGGAGTTTTATAGTTTCTGGTCTTATGCTTAGATCTTTGATCCATTTTGAGTTTATCTTTGTGTATGGTGTTAGAAAGTGTTCTAGTTTCATTCTTTTACAAGTGGCTGTCCAGTTTTCCCAGCACCACTTGTTAAAGAGGTTGTCTTTTCTCCATTGTATATTCAGACATTTCTCCAAAGAAGACATAAAAATGGCTAACAAACACATGAAAAGATGCACAACATCACTCATTATCAGAGAAATGCAAATCAAAACCACAATGAGGTATCACTTTACACCAGTCAGAATGGCTGTCATCCAAAAATCTACAAGCAATAAATGCTGGAGAGGATGTGGAGAAAAGGGAACCCTCTTACACTGTTGGTGGGATTGCAAACTAGTACAGCCACTATGGAAAACAGTGTGGAGATTCCTTAAAAAACTGCAAATAGACCTGCCATATGACCCAGCAATCCCACTGCTGGGCATACACACCGAGGAAACCAGAATTGAAAGAGCCATGTGTACCCCAATGTTCATCGCTGCATTGTTTACAATAGCCAGGACATGGAAGCAACCCAGATGCCCATCAACTGACGAATGGATAAGAAAGCTGTGGTACATATACACAATGGAATATTACTCAGCATTAAAAAAAAATTCATTTGAATCAGTTCTACTCAGATGGACGAAACTGGAGCCTATTATCCAGAGTGAAGTAAGCCAGAAGCAAAAACAACAATACAGTATATTAAGGCATATATATGGAATTTAGAAAGACGGTAATGAGAACCCAACATGCGAGACAGCAAAAGGAACACAGATGTATAGAATAGACTCGTGGACTCTGTGGATGAGGGAAAGGGTGGGATGATATGGGAGAATGGCATTGAAACATGTTAATTATCATATGTGTAATCAATCGCCAGCCCAGGATTGATGCTCGGGGCTGGTGCATCGAGATTTCCTGGGGGGAGGGAGGAGGGAGGGAGGAGGGAGGGGGGTTCTGGAGGGGGAGCATATGTAAACCCATGGTGATATCATGGCATTGTATGGCAAAACTAATAAAAAAAAAAACAAGTATTATTTTGGGCTTACTCATGTAGCTTCTTTCCATTCTTTATCATTATCTATACATTTGAAAGAATCTGCCAAAATATCATGCCATGAAGGTATAACAAAATCTTTTCATTGTCTGGTTCTAATCTACATTTCCAGCTAGTCTTCCTTTACCCCTCGATATCTGTGTGGAGATGGGCCTCATATTACTAGAACCCAGAGTTAGGCCTCTTGCACATTCAGTCACAGAGCCACTGGACAGATGTTGGGAGAGAGTGGAAGAGACACCAAGCTCCCTGCAGAAACTTCATTCCCAAGAGGATGTGAAGAGTATAGATGGTAAGGTCTGCTTGACTCACCATCAGGTAAACCATTCTTTTTTCCTAGTGAGGTCTATGCCAAGGGCAGACAGAAACCAGGAGTAATATGGAATATCCTTTACAGAGAAGGAAACATCGGGAGCGGGGATGAGCTTAAGCACTATATCAGAGACTCAGGGATGCAGGAAAGATAAACAGGAAAATATCCAGTTTTTTAAGAGACCACAGCCTACTGGAGGAGACTGTCAGACAAATAGACAATTGTATTACAATAAGAACAAGCAGAGCACCATGCTAACAATTTTATGTGTATTATTGAATCCCCAAATTCCCATTTTACAGATCAAGAAAATGGACTGAGAGGTCAAAAAACTTGACTAAGCACATGCAGGTAGATTAAATCCAGATTTGTGCAATTCAAAACTTAATTTATTATTTATCTTCTTTTGCTCTCTTTCTTAACCTCCAGAACTGCAGCAAAATCTTTGTCCTACAAAATACCATATCATTTATTTTTCACTTATTTGGTACTTTTAATTTATGGTAAAAACTGACCATGGTACCATTAACCATGGTACTATTTATTCTCTTTTCATGTGTAATCTTATTATGGCATGGTACAGTTTGGACTTGACTGGACATCTCTCTTGCACTTTTAAATTTAAATTGTCCCCTGAGGGGATAGACCCATAGGATGAGTCACCCACCAGTAGGGTGGGCTCTTCTTTAACACCTAGACTGAGAAACCTTAGACCTAGTCAATACATATGGGCTTCCCGGGTGGCTCAGTGGTAAAGAATCTGCCTGCCAATGCAGGAGATGAAAGAGAAGCGGGTTTGATCCCTGGGTTGGGAAGGTCCTCTGAAGGGGGAAATGGCAACCCACTTCAGTATTCTTGCCTGGAAAATCTTATGGACGGAGGATCCTGGCAGGTCACAGTCCATGGGGTGGCAAAGGGTCAGACATGACTGAGAACCGCACGGCGGCAGCCATTCAACACATGGACATTAAGAACTATTCTAAGCAAACTATCAGTGTATTCAACTTAGCTCTCTTTCTGAAATGGATGTGCTGCAAAATGATATGAAGAGGCTTGTTTAAGAGAAAAACATCCAGACCCAAGTAACTCTCTTATGAATTGTTATTTAATTATATCTGATGCAGACTTTCTTTTGGCTGCTTTCAAAACACAGTAATAGTAGCTTCCCTTTATCATTGTGTGGGAAGGGCCACACCGAGACCATGAACTCTGGACTAAGACCTGGGTTTGAGTCTCAGTTCTCTCCTTTGTGAGCTATAGAAATTCCAGCGCTTTTTTTCTTTTCACGTCTTAGTTTCCTCATCTATTGCTGTTCAGTTGCTCAGCTGTGTCTGACTCTTTGTGACCCCGTGTACTGCAGACTCCTCATCCATAAAATTGGGATAATGGCAGTCTTTCATACATTTATTATGAAAGATAAATGAAGATAATGAATATAATTAGGCACTGTATTAATCCCTTAACTAGCTACTAGTATTTTACCACAGCATCATCAGACAAACAGGGTTCACGTGTCCAGTCTGCAGTCCCATCTACTGTTCTGGCAAACTTTGCCCTTCAATCTCACACTTAAGATGGTCTGTTTGAGGTAAAGAAATCACCTATGGCTCTCAGTACAAGACAAGCTGAAAGAGAAAGAAGCATAGCAAGTACCCCACAGGCCTGTCTATAACGTCAATGGGCCCACGAGCAGCCGGGCAAATTCCCCACCTCTCAGTGTGACTCATGCTTGTCCGGGGGTGACTATGAAGCAGAAACATGGAATGTTGTACATTCCAGAGGAAGTCTTATCAAGGATGTTATCAGTGCTGACTTCTTGTTTAACCATGAAGGAGCAAACTAGAATCTCCAAGGTTATGCCTACCTCAGAAAGTGCCCAGTTTCTCTGAGTAACGGAGACGGCATACTTCCTGTCCTGGTGTGCTCTGTTTACCCGGCCTTCAGCTCTCACCGTGCTCCCTCCTATCCAGCCCCCTCGCCACCCCCCCAACCTTCTAGTTTGAACAATACCACCCCCGTTTCCTATGTGCTTGATTTGTTGTTCTTCAGTTAACTGTGTTTATGTGAAATTCTAATAGCTGTTTTTCCTTACTCTTTAATGTTTCTCTCTCTTCCGGGTCTTATATATATGATTTATAACTTCTGGTGGGAACATTCCTAAAATTACTGACATAAGGGTCAGTACCCAACCTACCATTGTTTGAGGATCGTTTTACTTTTTTTCATCACTATGAGGAAAGGAATTGCAATATTCTTAGTGGGGAAATAATTTAATGCTGGGAATACATAAAGTAATTCACTGATAAATTCTATTGGGAGATACTCTTAAAATAAATGTCTAAATGAAAGCACTGAAGCCACCTTAGGAGAAGCTTTGCAATTAATTTATCAAGGCCCCATGGTTATCATTTTAAGACAGGTTTAAAAATTGCCAAAAGAAATGACTTTTAATAATATAACAGACCCCGTTTGGAGCAGTGAGTAGTTCTGCTTAGCTTTGGAAGAAAAATTACAAAAGCTCTGTCAGGCGTAGTCTTTCTAAATTAAAAGGATTTAGGAAGTGGTAACTATAGATAATAAACAAAAAATTACATTTTTTCCATGAAAAAGCTAAAGGTGCTTATTCTAAATACAAAGGGTTTCCATCTTTTGGGACAAAGAACAGGTTTTTCTTTTCCTGTTAGTGATTATTTTCTTTTTTCTTATGTGTTGCTATTGTCTGAATAATAACAATATTCAGACAATATTTATTTGTGTTTATTGATAGCTGGGTTCAGGAGATGTATGTATATACAGAACGCAGGGCGCTTGCCATCCAGAGGGGAATACACAGAAAAAGATTCAGGAGATTGTGTGTCTCTCTAGCATCTTTCCCCTGTTGTGCTGGAACGGCACTGTGAGGATGTGAGAATGTGCTCGCAGCCCTCCTGGCAGGGCATCACCTCTAAGAGCCCAATGATGGAGCCACCACGAGGCAGAGAAACAGGTTTTGCTTTTGCTTTGTGGTTGCATGGCATCCTTTGTTAAAAGATGAGCATCATTTCAAATATCCTGAGAATGTGGCTGTTGGGCTGTTTAGTTTTATGTCCCAACATTTTTCCCTAAAAAGGGTTGGAGGAGGTGTATTGCTTCAAAGCTGTGTGTAAAGTGTTCTTTTAACCTTAGGGACTGTACTTCCTGCTTCTCACTGCCCTCGGAGCCAGAATGAAAAGGAGAAAGCCCCTAAACCACGTACACGCTACAAGGTCCCCAGAGGCCCCGGATTCTGGGCAACACACAGGATTTCTACAGGGCTTCGGGGAAAGGTCTGAGGGGCTAAATCACTGTCCTGAACTTCTTTTCTGACTTTTGCCATTTCCCAAAGGAGTTATTCCACTCACTGTGTGTGCTGTGCTGTGCTTAGTTGCTCAGTCGTGTCTGACTCTTTGCCACCCCATGGACTGTAGCCCGCCAAGTTCTTCTGTCCATGGGGATTCTCCAGGCAAGAATACTGGAGTGGGTTGCCATGCTCTCCTCCAGGGGATCTTCCCGACCCAGGAATCGAACCGGGTCTCCTGCATTGCGGGCATAGTTTTTACCAACTGAGCTACTCAGGACAGGATATAACTGGCATTCCTTCCAATTCCACTGTCTTTGTGGAGCTCCCCCTTCAGGCCTGGCACGATGGCAGTGGAAGGTGGGGACCTAGATAAGATGCTAAGTTAACCTGGGCATGGATTCTGCCTTCAGAAGATGATAATCTTTAATTTAAGCTAGGTCAAGGGTAAACCAGCAGTAAAATGAAAGTCAGTGTCCCTTCTGACACAGACATCTCCTTAATGAAGAAGGCACGCAGCCCTGAGAGGACATGGCTCGAGAATCATCTTAGCCACGTCCTGGTGGGCTGTTATACAGCTGCTCATCCGAAGGAACCCACATTGCTCCCCAGAGGGGAGCTGTCACAAAACAGAGTGGGAAACGTCTGGCTTCCAGCCCAAGATAATTTGCATGGCTAGTTGCATTAACAACCAGGCATTTCCGGCAGTTCCCAACATTTCTGGGAATTTTCTCATCCAAGGATCTGGAAGGCAGTTTCATTCTCTCACTTGTTACTTACTCATGGTTTCTTTGTACTACATCACTTATTTTGAAAAAATTCCCAGGCTATGTTGTTTCACAGAACAATGTAGGACGCATTGGTCAAATACCGAAGCAAAGTTGTGTAGAAGGTGTTTAAAGATGTTTAGGAAACAGAGCACATTCTTGGCTTGCTCATACCGGATCTTCCTATGAAGCATACATATGTATTCATCTTAACATATCAAAGTGGAACCAACTCACTAAAACAACTCATTATAGAGTCTATTGAGATGTACAGTATATGATGTCAAGCACACTTTTCATTGCTCTTGAATATCTAAAATCATTCATACATTTATTTATCCACCCATCCATCAAGAGTTTATTGAGAATTTGACAATATACCAGGCATCAAGTCCTGGCAGTCCTTTTAAAGCTCAAATAGCTATGAATGACATTTTAGAATTGATATCATGTTTTCATTTTTTAATAGTGTTTCCATGGATCAGCTCAAAATGAACACAACCCGAGTGAGGCTGCCTTTTAAACAACCTCTCTGAATTGACGGGTTGTATAGATCCTAAGAATGAAGTTACATGGTTCTTTTTAGTTGAATCTGGGCAAACTTTCAATGCCAAATATTTCCTTCCAAGCTAGCTGACATTTCCTCCATAAATTATCTCATGTTTGGAGCTGCTGCTTTTACTCAGATCATATGGGCCACATGAAAATGTGGAGGAAAGATTTCTTCTGTTATTCAAACTACAACCACAAGTCACAAAAACTATTTCTGGAAGGACTCCTCAAACACAATGGTTTCTGTGGAAGGCGGGGCTTGCACCCCCCACCCCGCCCCTCCCAACTCTTATAAGACCACTCTGAGGAACAGAGTAGGGGCAGAAGGAACAAGCAGCAACTCTCTGGGTGAGTTACAGCCCTGATTTAAATTTTTGACTCAAGGGGTGGAGAGGAAAAAAATCAGACCAAAGCACCCCTCCCCAAATGCAAAGTCTGGCATTCTTCCCTCCCTCCTTCCCCCTGCCATGCTTCTCTATGACTAGCAAGGTAGCAGATGCAAATCCCCCACAGTCTTATCCTCATGTCTTGAATAAGTACAGTAGACAGCTGCCTGCTTGACTACTGAGGTCACGCCCTGGCTTTGCTTCTCCAGATACCTACACCATAAATTCAGCTCCTAAAATCTCATCAAAAATTCATTTCCCTGGGTATTGGGAACTGGATGATTGTTCAGTTTCCCATGGGTCATTCAATAACAAGAAAGAATTGAAGTGTTTATTGAGCTCTCTTCTAATTATTGATGGTTCAACTATTTTCACTCCTTTCTTCAACAATTCATTTTACAGATAAGAAAGCCAAGGTTCAAACAAATTCAATAATTTGTCCAAGGTCACACATGAAGACAGAAATCCAGGATTCAGGCCCAGGTGAGTCAGCCTCCAAATGCCCACTTTGTGGTCACATCAATCTGCCACCTTTGCTAATAGCCCACCCCCCTTTTTAATGCTGATTAATGCTTTATTATTTCTGAAATATTAATAGTACAGACATATGAAGGCTTAATTACAAATAATGTGGGTAATTTTCTTAAATTTGTACAAAAAGTTGAGTCACAGGCTAGAAGAAAATGATTAGTAACAACTATATCTCAAAAACATGTTTTTAAAACAAACATTGACAAAGTAATTAGTAATTCAATAATTAAATGAAATTTAAGGAAATAAGTTATAAGAAGGGGTTATAGAATATATAGACACAGAGGTGTGAGATGGTATGATTTGAATTATAGATCCTTTACTAGTAGCTAATGTCTGAGACAAATACACCACATTGTATTTATGCTAATATTTTGAAAGACTAGACTAGGAGCTTACTAACTGACAGTCACCGACACAAGCTTCCCCAACCAGGAAACTTTGACAAACCACTCGTCCAATCTCACCCACAGTGAGGAACTTCCACAATAAAGAGGTAACACAGCAATATAAACAAGATGAAAAGGCAGAGAAATACCCAGCAGGGAAAGGAACAGGATAAATGCCCTCCAAACCAAACCAAAGGGGAGGAGATAGGGAATCTACCTGATAAAGAATTCCGAATAATGATAGTGAAAATGATCCAAAATCTTGAAAACAAATTGGAGTTACAGATAAACAACCTGGAGACAAGGATCGAGAAGATGCAAGAAAGGTTTAACAAGGACTTAAAAGAAATAAAAAAGAGTCAAAATACAATGAATAATGCAATAAATGAGATCAAAAACATGCTGGAGGGAACTAAGTAGAATAACAGAGATAGAAGATAGGGTAAGTGAGGTAGAAGACAGAATAGTAGAAATAAATGAAACAGAGAGGAAAAAAAGAAAAAAGAATTAAAAGTAATGAGGACAACCTCAGAGACCTCTGGGACAATGTTAAACGCACCAACATTCGAATCATAGGAGTCCCAGAAGAAGAAGACAAAAAGAAAGACCATCAGAAAATACTTGAGGAGATAATAGTTGAAAACTTCCCGAAAATGGGGAAGGAAATAGTCACCCAAGTCCAAGAAACCCAGAGAGTCCCAAACAGGATAAACCCAAGGCAAAACACCCCAAGATACACGTTAATCAAATTAACAAGTTCAAACACAAAGAACGAATATTAAAAGCAGGGAGGGAAAAACAACAAATAACACACAAGGGGATTCCCATAAGGATAACAGCTGGTCTTTCAATAGAAACTCTTCAGGCCAGAAGGGAATGGTGGGACATACTTAAAAGTGATGAAAGAAAATAATCTACAGTCCTGATTACTGTACCCAGCCAGGATCTCATTCAGATTTGAAGGAGAAATCAAAAGCTTTACAGACAAGCAAAAGCTGAGAGAATTCAGCAACACCAAACCAGTCCTCCAACAAATCCTAAAGGATCTTCCCTAGACAGGAAACACGGATAGGGTGTATAATCTCGAACCCAAAACAATAAAGTAAATGGCAATGGGATCACACTTATCAATAATTACCTTAAATGTAAACGGGTTGCATGCTCCAACCAAAAGTTTATACAATTTTATTTTTAATAATAGATATATTTAATAAGCACCTGTCAAAATTCCCCAAAATGTAACAATTGGCCTGGGTAAGCTGGCTATAGCAAACCCCTGCCCTATACAGGGGGCTTCATGGTTTTATAAGACTTGGTTATTGAATTTCAGCATAAGTTGGCCTTTCATAGAAAGTTACTTTAAGTCACCCTCCACCTTCTTTGTTAGTACCATGGATAACTTTAGTTTTAAAATCTGGCTCATGTAGCTCTTGTTTTCTCATGGCAGACAATATTTGAGGATTAGCTTTCAATGAGCTTTTGAAATACACTGATGGTATAAGGTATCATGAATACTTAAAAGGAAGGATAGCAAATTGGATTTGCTAAATAGGAGCCTAAACTCAGTGAAGCTTTCAAACATACAAGAGAAGATGACTGATTGGAAACTTAAAGTCTAATTGTCCTACGTGTTAGGAGGAAATGAGAATTCACAGTTTACATTATTAAACTTGGCTCCAATTTAAATTATTGTTCCCCTTTTACACCATCTGTCCCTTTCATTTCCAGTTAGGTTATTTTGCTATACTCCTTCCATCTTTGTAAGCTACTTAAGAAATGAGGTGATGTATGATTACATAATTTCAAACAGTTCTTCTAAAAGCATGTTTTTAAATTATAAATTAAAATACAAGTTATAAAAATACATAACACAAGTTTCTTGTAGAAGAGTCAAACATGAAAAAAATTCTATTGGACTTATGCAACTGTCACATTTGTCAAAGCCCATTGAACTGTACATTTAAAGCTTGTGAATTTTATTGTATGGAAATTATATTTCACAAAAGCTGAATTTAAAAAGTTGAAGCCCTCTTTCTCCCCCTCTATTCCATCATTGTCTTTTCTCTTCTCCCTTTCCTTATGGGAAATTACTATTAAGTTTGATGTAGGTCCTTCAGACTATTTTTAACACATGCACATGCTCAAAACAGAACCTGTTTGTCTCCCACTGAATTTGTCAGTGAAGGAGCCCGAACATCTCAATCTCTAGGGGCCCCAAAGTCCACTTCTCTCAAAGGCCGGTAACAAAAACCTCTTCAGATTTCATACTGGTGAAGGCAATTTTTGTGATTGCCTTACAATTACTCTTTTTTGCCCATAAACAGTTCCAATGTCTGTAAATAATGTTACACAAAAGCTGAATAAGTATTGGGATTGTATGCACGCGTGTGTGCTAAGTCGCTTCAGTCGTGTCCAACTTTTTTGTGACCCCATGGACTGTCGCCACCAGGCTCCTCTGTCCATGGGGTTTCCCAGGCAAAAAATACCAGAGTGGGTTGCCATGCCCTCCTCCAAGAGATTTTCCACACCCAGGTATCCAACTCTCATCTCTTATGTCTCCTGCTTTGGCAGGCTAGTTCTTTACCACTAGCGCCATGT
Organism: Antilocapra americana; assembly: GCA_007570785.1. Classification (NCBI taxonomy): domain Eukaryota; kingdom Metazoa; phylum Chordata; class Mammalia; order Artiodactyla; family Antilocapridae; genus Antilocapra; species Antilocapra americana. The sequence goes on from ML662496.1 coordinate 190,870, forward strand.
GGGAAGCCCACTGGGATTGTATATAGCTATTTAATTCCCTGCTTCTGAAGGACTCTCTTGTCATGAACTACTTAATCCTCAGGAATCATTGCAGTTGCTAAATGCATCAGGAATAAAAGCCCCTCAACAATGACATGCTCAGAAGTTGAAATTTCTGTGAAACAAGGTTCACAGATCTCACTGTTTTATGATGGGTTTTTTTTAACCTCAGCACTGTCGACATTTTGGGCTGGATAATTATTTGTTTGAGGGGCTGTCCTGTGTCTTATAGGAGGTTGAGCATCCTTGGCCTCTATGCACTACATTTCAGTAGCATCCACTCTCTTCACCTCCCACATAATAACAAAAATATCTCCAGATATTGTTGGATGTTTCCTTGAGGGAAAGGGAGGACAAAGTTGCCTCTGGTTGAAAACCACTGTTTTAAAGAAGAAAGCTATTGAATCTATTCATATTTTAAAAGAAGAGCAGACACTTATGGGAGATAGGAGGAAAAATAACCAGAAAAAGAGAAATCAAACTTCCAAAGAAGTATACCATTCGCTCTGAATTAACAGGATCCCTGAAAATAAATGGATTGGTATTTAAGAAAACAGCTGTTATCCACATATATCTTGTACAAGAAACCCAAATCCCTGTAAATGACAACCAAACCACGGTGGATGAAGAAAGCAGCCACCCCACCTCACCTACTTATGTGAGGTGTTTCCTGGGCTCTCTGTTTTGCATTTCTGAAATGGGGAGGAGAAATTGTGGTTTCCTCCTGGATTTGGCCTTTGCTAGTGTCAGACAGTGAATGTTGAGAAGGTACTTTGAATGCTTGGGAAAGTGATCTCATTTCATCCGGCCCGCTTCTCTTTTATGGAGGTTCAGAGAGAGAAAAAATTAAGTGACTTACCTAAAATCACTCAAAGGTAGTGAACTGAACTGCAAAGCTAGGACTACATCCTAGTTCTCATGACTCAGTCCAGGCCTTTTCTAGTGGTCTTGGTTTGGTGGAGAGAATTTAAGTGGGACAAAGAGGAACAATATCAACCCCTCCCCAGCCTCCTCCTCCACTCCCAAGCCAAGGAGTCTCTCTTCCCTTTCAAGATCTAAAGTAGGTTGTCTAGTACAATCTAATTGCATTCCATGATTTGTAGACTGTCCTAGGCCAGTGGTTCTTGACTTGGGCCACACATTAGAATCATCTGGGGAACTTGAAAAAAAATATATAGGTTTCTGGGCCCCAATCATAGAGATTCTTTTTTGACTTGGTCTAGAGTAGGGAAAAATGTCACTGTTTCTTTTTAAATGATCCCTCCAGATGACTATAATATGTAGACAGGATTGAGAACCACTAGTCTGTGCCCTCTCTCTTTGACAAATTTGGGGAGAGGGGTTGAGAAGGGAAAGGAGGTAGCTGATATTCACATGTTATCTCTGGCCCCACTGAATTAGATCCCTTTAGAAATATAATTATTTTACAGGTGCTATCCCTCTTTTAAACGATGTCAACATAAGCTGGGACCCCAGTCTCTCTTTGACTGCCTGGAAAAAAAGCCCTGTTCACCTACAGTAATAGATTGTTGTCAAGTTTGGCAGGTTGGAGCACTGCAGTAATAGAGACACTTAGAATAGAATATGAAATGCTGGTGTTCTTCAAAGATTTGAAAGCTCTGCTTTGTAGTTCAGATCTCTCCTCATTCCCTTTTCTCTGCTCTTTCCCTATCTCCACATTCCTGTTGCTTCTAACAAAGGATATTTTTGCTTTGTCTTTTGCTGTATTGTCTCCTGCTGATCCCAAGCCTTCAAGGGTCTCGCCTTTTACTCCAAAGGCCTTACTGTATTTTCCTAGACAAAGGCAGTTTCTAAGAACGCAGGGTTTAGCTCTTCCAAGGGCCTATGGACATTGTGGTTGCTTCCCACACATCCATTCTCTGCTTTCTTAGTAGTTACCTGGGTTTTCACTTGTACAGCCACACCTCCCTGTGAAGCCCACATTATCTGGGGAAGCTAATTCCACCTCTGCGTGCAGGACTGAGACTCTAGGCCAAAGGTTCCTTTCTTGGTTCACAGTACCCATAAGTGTCCCAATAAAATTTCCATGGGGCCTTCAGGCCAAGAAATAAGAGTGAAACCCAAACCAAAACAAAAAAGTAAACTCTAGCAAATCTAATGCTTTTATTTATTAAGTAGTTAGGTCCAAACAACTTAATAGTAAATGGTGTGTGATGTCTGACAGGTATATTTTTTGAAAATTTATTATTAAGTTAATTATTTTTTAATTTTAATTTAAAATATAGCTTATTTTATAATCATATTAATAATTATAAAAAATCATTTTATTATATTATGTTCAATATTATTTAATATTATAATAATAAACATTGTTTAATATTATATTTAATATATTATGTTATAATATTTATATTCATTATAACTAATAATTACTATCAATAAAATTTTAATTAATTAGATTTTAATTAAACATTGAAATTTATTATCTGTATTCTTTTTGAAAATTTTATATTTCTGCCATTGTACGCTTGTGAATTTGTTTGTGGTGCTCCGTTGTGCCTGGATGCAGTCAGGAAACTGTAGCTCCAGAGAAATTCACCCCCAGTTCCATTAGTGGTTCAGGGACAAACAGATGACCAATTTGAACCAATAAGAATGGACAAGATCGGAAAGAAACTTCCTTCCTTTTCTGAGAGAACTGATGCCCTCTCCCTGAATGGGGGTGAGGAGGCAAGTACAGGAGCTGCTGGCAACCCCTGTGCCCCCTGGAGAGGAGCCGGCCCCTCTTCAGGGCAGTTCATTTGTACAAGGGAAGACAGAGTCTGGTTCTTTGTCAGCATCATGGAGCAGACCTATCAAATCTACCCTAATGTCTACATTACTTTAGAACTTTAGGGACCAATAATTCTCCTTCATGGTTTTAGCCAGTTTGACCTGGGCTTTCTGTTCATGGCTAGTGAAGACAGTTTTTAGCATTGAGAACTAAATTTGGCTATGACAGAAAGTACCTGCCCCCTCTCAACAACTTTTAAAAGTTTCTTTCTCTGTCATGTGGAAGGAGTTTTGAGGCTGTAGTGCAGTGTATGGACTTGACAGTCATCACAGGCTGAGGTTCTTCTAGCTTTCTGCTCCGTTATGTAGCCCTTGTCCTCGTGGTATGAAATAGCTGTTTGTGCTCCAGCCATCACATCTTTTTTTCAAGGTTCAGAGTAGGAAGAAGGGCACAACTCCTCTCTTTCAAATCCAGGCTTCCTGGATCCCATATCCAGCACCACTAATTTCATACCATTGGACAATACTTAGTCTCATTGTTATACCTAGGACAAAGAAAGCTGAGAGGTGTGGACTTTGTCCCAAGTGGCGATACGTTCATTTAAAACTCAAGGTTCAGTTAATAAGAAGGAAGGGTGGCATAGAAGTTGGAGAAGGCAACTAGCTGACTGTCATCAACTGGTTCAGAGAGCAATACATTTTTGTATCCCTACTGTATGTATTTTGACCTCTGCCCCTTTAGGCAGTTGACATACTGCTTGGATTGAATTGAGTTAAGGTAACCAAGTCATCACAGGAGAGTGGATGAAGCTTCCAGAGAGGCACAGACACATCAGTGGCTCTCTGTGCAGGGCCTGGCATGGGGTAGGCGCTCAACACATTTGTTAAATGTTGAACAAATGGATGAATAATCTTTCAGCAGTGCATTTTACCATTTCAATAACTCTTAAAATCTTCCTAAAATCTCCTGATGCAACTTCCTGTAAGACACACTCACTCAGAGCTCAACCTTCTGGAAGCAATGAAGCGCTTCCAGCCAATGCTTGCCCTGCATCCTTCTGGGCAATTGATACTTGTCACTGGAACTCTGGCTTTTATCAGCGTGGGTGTTCTCTCCAGCGGCACCTTTTCAAATTCTTCCTAACAAGTTCAGGGATGGGAGCACACAATACTTCCCACCCAAGTTTCCTTCCTGTTTCCACTATTCCTACTTGAAGAATTTAGTATCCTGTTTATTTTCAAGCCACAGGACTTCAGACCTTCAGACTTTTCTATTCAGGTCTAAGAGCCTTATGTAGCCAAGGAGAATTAGAGCAATAAGCATTTATTGTAGATATGTTGTATTTTATATGCAAACATTATCAACAGAGAGAAAGGAACTAGATGGAACACATGATATTGTTTATTCTGTAAACATTTCCCCTAAAAAGACACAGTATTTTAAAGAAATTAGCTTCTCATAGGTATTTGTATTTCAATAATCTAGTGAAGCTCTGTATGTTTTTTTTTGTTGTTCTTAAAATGGAAACATAAACTTCATGTTTTGAAATTTGCTACCACACTTTTTTTAACTTTTTAAAAATTTACTTTATTTATTTTAATTGGGGGCTAATTACTTTACAATATTGCGGTGGTTTTTGCCATACATTGACATGAGTCAGTCATGGGTGCACATGTTCCCCCATCCTGAACCCCCTCCCACTTCTCTCCCCACTCCATCCCTCTGAGTTGTCCCAGAGCACCAGCTTTGAGTGCCCTGCTTCATACATTGAAATTGCACTGGTCATCTATTTTACATATGGTAATACACGTTTCAGTGCTATTTTCTCAAATCATTCCACCCTTGCCTTCTCCCACATAGTCTGTTCTTTACATCTGTCTCTTTTAATGTCTTGCATATAGGGTGGTCAGTACCATTTCTAAGTTCCATATATATGCGTTAATATCCTGTATTGGTGTTTCTCTTTCTGACTTAGTTCACTCTGTATAATAGGCTCCAGTTTCATCCACCTCATTAGAACTAACTCAAATACATTTATTTTTATAGCTGAGTAATATTCTACTGTGTATATGTACCTTAACTTCCTTATCCACTCATCTGCTATTGGACATCTAGGTTGCTTCCATGTCCTGGCTATTATAAACAGCACTGGAATGAACTCTGGGGTATGTGTTGTCTCTTTCCATTCTGGTTTCCTTGGTGTGTATGCCCAGCAGTGGGATTGCTGGGTCATACAGCAGTTCTATTTCCACTTTTAAAGGAATTGCCACACCATTCTCCATAGTGGCTGTACTAGTTTCTGCATTTTTTTTTTTTTATCACAAGTGTTACTTCTCTGAAGTGCTATGCCAGTTGTTTTATTTTATAAGATACTATTCTGAATGACATTAGGGGGCATTTTCTGTCCAATAACATGGTGATTTACTTTTGGCATGAATTGTCTCCTCCTGCCCTCAAATGCTGATAGAGGATGTCTGGTGAACTCCAGACAGAGGCATGCTTCTCACAGTGTGGTCTACAGACTACCTGCATCCAAGTCATGCAGAGGTTGTGAGGCTCCATGCCAGGGTTGCTGCTGAATTCCTTGTGGTCAACCCCAGAAATGTGATGTGCATGTCATTATTTATTTTAATTGGAGGATAATTGCTTTCAATATTGTGTTGGTTTCTACTGTACATCAGTGTAAACCAGCTATAAGTATACATAGATTCCCTCCCTCTTGAACCTCCCTCCCCGCTCAGTCCCACCCCTCGAGGTTGTCACAGAGCACCGAGCTGAGCTCCCTGTGTTATATAGCAGTTTCCCACCAGCTAGCTATTGAACACATGGTAGTGTATATATGTCCATGCTACCTCAATTTGTCCCATCCTCTCCTTCCTCTGCTGTGTCTACAAGTCTGTTGTCTATGTCTGTGTCTCTATTCCTTCCCTGCAAATAGGCTCAACAGAACCATTTATCTGGGTTCTATAAATATACGTTTTGTTTTTTTTTTTTTTTTGACCACACTATGCAGGATCTTAGTTCCTCAACCAGGGATCAAACCCCGGCCCACAGCAATGGAGGCCCAAGTGGCAATACTAGACTGCCAGGGAATTCCTGTGATACACATTTCAAATGTGCATTCTGTGTGATTCTTGGGTATGTTAAAGTTGAAAAATCACTAACTTAGGCTTTTCAAATTAAATTAACATGAACATCACACCTAAAATATATTATTACCACTATTGATATTACAACTACAGGTAGCTAATCTATATTGAACTCATCATTTTCCAGGGTGTAGATTTTTTTGTTTTTGAAACTCTGTACCAAAAGTCACCTCTGGATATGTGGTTACAGCTTTGAATTTGGTCCCACTCCAGAAAAAGATAAAAGGGAATGGCTTTGTTGTAAGCTATCTCCAAAGTTTTTTACATCTGTAGGCAGACAGTGAGAAATACTGGGTCCCCCAGTGACCATAAATGAAAAACAGATTAAAATGGGAGAAGCAGTAAATGATTATTAAGGACAGAGTACTGCTGGAGTGGTTTTGTTATTCAGCAGGTCTTTGTTGGTTATCTGTTTTACATATAGTTGCGTGTATATTCTAATCCCAAACTCCTAATTTATCCCTCTCCCCCAGAATATTTACTTCTAATTTGCTTCTCTTGCATGTCACTATTTCTAAGGATGGCCTAAATCCCAGTAGTGTATCCATCTGTGTGCATGTTTTCTCTAGAAGTTGGAGAATGATTTAGGGTTAAAATGTCATTTCTAATTTAGTGCCTTGGTTTTACCATATGCTTTATTAACCTTCAGCCAAGCAATAGGATACTCATCAACACCTAAGGCATTTAATACATGTGATGTTCACAGAGAAACAGTAACCCAAAACTCAACCATCCTCCCTCCAGCTCAACTGACACATTTCCTAATCTGTTCCACATCAAGGGTACTGGTGTTGGCTAGGGGAGAGTGTCACATATGCCATTCTGTGATGTACAACTTCAGCCCATGAGGCACAAACCATTCTGGGTAATTTTTTTTTGTGTGTGTGGTCTTTTGCCAACTCAACTCAGCCAAGAAACAATGAGACCCTGCTGGAGACAGAGGGCACACAAATGTTAAAGTGATTTTTTTCCATGTGCTTTGAGAGTGAGTAGATAAAGATAATAAAAAATAAATGGAAAAGGGTAAAGGACAGAGACTCTAAATTCAGATGAGCCGCTGACTGCTGCCAATGGAAACTGAAATGGGAGCCAGCCCCGTTAGTGTCTTACGAGCTTAGACGTCGGCCATCTACCAGAGCTGCTGTCAGTTGGATGTGTTTGAGTACAGCTCAGCTCTCAAAATGTGAATCTAGGTCAGAGGAATCCAGCAACACATTCTGTCTACCAATTTTCTGTGGTTTGTTCCTGTGTTGATGGAGAGAACTGAATTCACCATGCCAGGGAGAGTTTGAGCTCTCTTTGGAGAATTCCACCAAAGGCACCCCATTTGGTTGTCTTTTCTGATGTGATTTTATTGATCATTGTCCCCTAGGGCCTAGTACAGTGCCTGGTACAGAACAGGAGTTCTATAAGCATCTGTCCAAGTGCTGACCTGGGCCTTTTCTCTCCCCTACTCTTTTAACTCCATCAGTTATGATGTTCTGCTACTTCTGTAAATAGAACTCACCCCCTGCAGGGTCCTCTCTGTTGTCATGGCTGCTTCTCCAGCCCAGCCCCTCCTTTGCTTTATTTCTGGACTGTGTGATGCTTCCTAACTAGTTTTATTACTCCTGATCTTCCTGTTAAATCATTCTAGGCATAACATCAGACAGATCTCTCTGAAATACCACCTTTTACACCTTTGCTAAAAAATTGAGTGGCTTCCCACAGCCTATAGATAAGAAGACTCCAATTCCTTTACTTTTGGACTAGCCCCAACTTATTTCTTAGGCCTTAATTCTCTTCCTGTCCCTGCACATCATCTGTTGATTATAAAATAGATATTCCCCCCGTTGTCCATCTACAGTGAACACTCACCCTCTGTGCCAGCCCGTCTGCGTCTTGCTGTTTGTTCGGGTCCACTTGGACTTTGGCCCCCTCCTCCTGTGATCACTCTATCCTTGGGACTCCCACTGCCTCTACTAGGACCCTGCACCATTTAGTAGGCATTTGCCTTATCTCACCCTGACTCTGTCCTGTTTCTCCAGTTCAGCAGGAGAGGCCTTGAGGGCATCCTCCTCCATGTTCCCTGTGTGTGTGACTCTATCCTTCATACAGTTGCTGCTCAATAAATTGCGGTATGATGCTCAAGAAGCCCTAATTTCAAACTCAATTGTAATCTCTTTTTAGGGCCTTTCCAGGGGACTGAAGCGACTTAGGAGCAGCAGCAGTAGCATCAGCAGGGGGCACTAGTGGGAAAGAACCCGCCTGCCAATGCAGGAGACAAGAGACATGGGTGTGATCCCTGGGTTGAAAGATACCCTGGAGGAGGGCTTGGCAACCCACTGCAGTAGTCTTACCTCCAGAATCCCATGGACCAGAGGAGCCTGGCAGGCTATCGCCCATAGGGTTGCACAGAGTTGGACACGACTGAAGTGACTTAGCACACATGCAATCTCTTTTCAACTGCCTTTTCTTCCACTGCCTTTTGAAAAGTCTTTTTGCAGAAGAGACAACAATAAAAGGTTTTGGAAACCTTACCTTTTTTTTCTATCAGATTTTTATGTATGAATTAGGAAATGATGATGTTTGTTGGATATCCAGTTTAATAGTTACGTACTCAGTTGAAGCCTCCTCAAAGAGAGATGGAACTAGAATGGACTCTTCTGCGGTTTCCTGTTCTCAAGCCGGCATCAACACGTTCAGCTAAGCCTAAGTCTTCTATCACTTACAGCCACTGAAAGGGCGATGTCACAATGGCCGAGAGTCTACAGTGAACCCACTTTGGAACTATCTCTATCACCGAGTGCTTTCTAATTAAATGGTTGCTACTTTTTGCCAAGCTTGAGACATAGTCCTTCATCTTGCCTGCCTGTCATGAAATTTCCAGCGGGGAGGAATGAAGCTCTCATTCCTTGGAGAGGCTGATTGAACTTTGTTTTTTCAGGATGAGATTGCCTACTGGAGACGGGGTCACACAGGGAGAGCTGGAGGCAGAGCCAGAAGGACAACCTGTGAATTTGGACTCAAAGTTCTCTGCTTTGCCCTCAAATCCGTTTTGGCCCTTTAGACAACTGTGCTTCTTCAGTCGAATCAACATATGATTTTGTTTGTAAAGTAAGTTTTTTTTTTCTCTAATATCAGTAATAATATGAAGTTTAGTCTTTTTTTCTCTTTGGCATAAATCTCTGTACATCAAGATAAGGTACTGTTGTTAGATTTTTCTTTGTGTGTGTGTGTATGTGTGTGTTGGGGGAGGGGTTTGGGAAGCATGAGTCAAATGCAAATTTGCTATTCTCAGAAAATGATAACATTAGTGATTTTTGATAACTCAGAATATTTTAATAAAGAAGCTTAACATGTCAAATGGTTTGAACGATGGCATTCAAGTTATTACCTAGTTAGGTGTTACATTAATATTTTAAGTTGTACAATGTTGAATTCTTGGCATGAAACGAGTAAGAAGTTTCTGACTTTTTTTTTTTTTTAATTTTCTTTAGTCTATTGTGTTGGTTTTGCCATACATTGACATGAATCTGCCATGGGTTTACATATGTTCCCCTTCCAGAACCCGTTTCTGACTTTTGATGGTTTTTGATTTGGATACTTTCTCTAACTTTTAATGCTACTTGGAGGATGTTCTTTTGTACCTCTATTATAGACATAGTGATTGGCTTCTTCAGGTGCATATTATTCAAGATCATAAGTTAGGTGATTTTTGTAAGCTGTAGAAATTCTTGAAGGCAGTGGCTTTCAACTTAGTCTGTGTACCAGAATCACCTGTGGAACTTTTGAAAATACAAATGCCTGGTAGAGGATAGACTTGTGGTTGCCAAAAGGGAGGGGGCCTGCGTGGGGAAGTTTGAGAGTTGGGGATTAGCAGATGCAAACTATAATATATTGAATGGATAAACAATAAGGTACTACTGTATGGCATAGGGAACTATATTCAATATCCTGTGATAAACCACAATGGAAAAGAATATGAAAAGAAATGTATTTATACATATATATGTGTGTGTATATATATATAAAAAAACTGAATCATTTTGCTGTATAGCACCAATTAGCACAACACTGTAAATCAACTATACCTCAATAATAAATTTTTTAAAAATGCAGAGGGCCAGACTGGATCCCAGACCTAGAGCATCAGAATTTTCTGAGATAGGGCCAGGACAGTGTGTTTTCAGAAAGTTTTAAACCACACCTTTTATCAGGAACCACTAATTCAAGGTCACTTAGAGGCTTTTTCTTTCATGAGCAGGAGTCTTGGATTGAAAGAACCCTTAAAAGGCCATTTGCTCAACCTCTGAACAAGATGCTTGAGTTCCCCCAGTGACATCCCATAGAGTTTGCTGAGTACTTTTTGATGTCCATTATATAATGGATCGAATGAACAGCCTTTTAAATATTATTTCTTCCTTTTTTTCCTCTTTGACATTTTCTTGAAGGCTCAAGAGAAAAAAACACATTATTGTTCCCTTTCTCCTACTTGGCCAGTTTTGCTTTCTTCCTGCCTTGCTTGGGACTAGTGCTGATATACAGCAAGGTTGTTTTGGTCTCCAAGCTTCAGATTATTTATTGCCCTCTCATGCCAAAGCATTTTATTTGGCCACCCCAGCCTTGTTGGCACACAGCTCTGGGAATAATGTCAGATAAGCCAACTGCTGCCAGGAAAAGGAGCATAAACAGTTGTTACAAACTCGGAATCTATTCAGTTTTGCGTTTTAATTTCTTAATTCAGGCACGGTTCATTATTTTTTAAAAGATCATTGTCTTGTGAATCTGGTGAATACAATTGGAACAGAAAACCCAACAATGAGACTAAATTAAACCTACGATGGATTGTCAATTTGTCCTTCACAGTAGAGACACAAAGTGGGAAATCTTGTGGCTACAGACTGTAATTCCCTATGACAGCAACTGAAAATGCAAAGTCTTTATTTTTCCATTTCAATCATGCTGTTGATACTGGTTAGCTCTCCTTCTGTCTTTTGGTTTTTGCTATTGCTGTTCCAGTTGTCATTAAAGGAAATTCCAGGCGATTAAAAAAACATACAAAATCCCAAAACATTAAGGACTTTCCATTTTCATTTTTTAAATGACCACCTATAAAATAACATGGACATTTTTGGACATAAAATCAATGCTGAAGCTGAGTCAAAATGAGAGGAAATACTGAGTGACCTCTATTATATAGTTAGTCATGCAAAAGAAAAACACACTGTGTCCTATGCAATTTAAATTAGCTCAGGGCAAGCAGCCTGTGTCCTCATTCAAGGAATCTTACAAATGCAATTTGCTATTTCAGGAAACATAAAAAACTTAAAGACATTTCCGTCCAGAGGCATTATGATCTTTTTAATTTAAAATTACAAGTCTACTGGAATTCCATGTACTATATTTCAGCTCCTTTTATATGACAAAGGCACAAAAAATGGAGTGGTGATCTCATAATTCTCTTCTTACTACATCCTTTTAGTATTTCTATTAAAAATCTTAAATAGTAATTCATTGTGATACAAAAGAATAAAATTAGTAATAAAAGAAAGGTCACTAAACAAAACTGCAGATGCTGAAAGGAGAAAAATACCTGGTCTCCTGTGTGGGGTTAAGGTAGGAAAGTGGGGATATGCCTCTTGCCTCCTGGCCAGCTTATGGCACAGCCCTCAACATGTCAGTACCACAAGTCCCTGGAGCTCTGAACTTGGATAGGGCGGCAGCTTCCCCATCTGATTGTTTTTGCTAAGTGTCACTCTTCCCCACCTCCTTTCCCTCTCTTCTTCACTCCCTCTCTTTGTCCTTCCTTTCTTCCTTTCTCTTACTCCCAGTTGGCTGGAAGACTAAATGCTACCAAGAAGATTGGGTTAAAAATTATTACTGAGAGCCCCTCCCAATGGTGAGAATTACGATCTGTCCTCCTGTGACAGAGAGCATGTAATTAATCCAGGTTCCTGGAAAGCAAGTCGATTTTGGCAAGGATATAGAAAAAGAACGGGTGAGATGTAGTGCAAATCTACTCTTTATTATGTTTTTTTTTTCCCTCCCCAGCTTTATTGACATATAAAGGACTATATGGTTTACAAAGTTTACAAAGACTGGCAGGCGAGGGGAAATGGGGAGATATTGGTCAAGGGGTATATAAAGTTTGCCTTTTTTTTCCCCCTTATTAAAAGATATCACATGGGAGGTAAAGCAAGGATTTGAGACTTAGACTCAGCTACTGAAGAATTATTTCTGTAAGTTAATCACAGCCCACTTCCAACAATATATGTATTTTTACTACTAATCTTTAAAAATTAAACTATAGCATACAAGATGGCCCTGCACACCATGACTCCCTCCTTCTTGAATTAACTACTATCCTGACTGCTAATAGCATACAGTGGTTTGATCTCTGGGCTTCCCTGGTGGCTCAGAAGGTCTCCGCTTGCAATGCGGGAGACCCAGGTTTGATTCCCTGAGTTGGAAAGATCCCCTGGAGAAGGGAATGGCTACCCACTCCAGTTTTATCTCTTGTTTAACTTTAAATGAATGAGATAAAAGAATATGTGTTATCTGGAGGTTGGCTTCTGTTGCTCAAATTACATTTGTGACTCGAAGCTCCAGCTGTGCAGCAACTGGAGTTCTCATCATCTTTGAAAAGACAAACATTCCTCCTGGAAGAGGACTAGTAGATCTACTGCCTGAAATTAATTACTCTTATATTATTTTCTTTTATAGCTAGAGGAGCAGGATGAAGGTAGTGATTGCCCAGGGGCACGAAGGGCATGATGAAAAGTGTAGGAGAAAAAGTATAGCAAGGGCAGGTTGCTCTAAAGGCTAATTTTGCTTAGATAATAGTATTTCTAGGGTAAGATCTGGAGCTCATTATCCAGAGTGAAGTAAGCCAGAAGCAAAAACAACAATACAGTATATTAACACATAATATCTTTAGTAATTTCAAATCAACCTAATTGCCAGTACTTAGGCCACATCAATGGTAAAATATGGTAATGATAGGTCCCTCTAAAGGCTAATTTTGCTTAGATAATAGTATTTCTAGGGTAAGATCTGGTATCTAATATCTTTAGTAATTTCAAATCAACCTAATTGCCAGTACTTAGGCCACATCAATGGTAAAATATGGTAATGATAGGTCCTCCTTTCTTTCTTTCCTATATTAGATAAACTATTAAAAGTGTATTAAATATACCCTGAGTTAAATACATTCTGGGCTTTTTAGCAGAGTTGCTAAAGTCATCTTAGATGGATTATTTCATTTAACTAGACAATGCATACACTATTAAATCTCCTATAGCCTAGACAGGTATGATGACTATCTCTGTAAGAACCCACTTCATTAACCAAGAATAGACTGCAACCCATTACAAAGTGTTTCAAATGCAGTAAGACTACTGGGAAGCCCTTGGGCTCTCAGCTTTGCATGAATATGCAAGAAGTAGTTTTAAAGACTCTGAAGGAAGCAAGTACTCAAAGAGCAGTGACAGATGTGGGAAGCAATCAAGTTTTTAGTGTGTAGCACAGAAAGGCACAATTCACCCCTGTTTAAATGCTACGCCCTTCAAAGTGATGCCCAAGTGGCCAGGGGCTTCTCTATGGAGACAAGACTGAGACATCAAGATTTACAAAGGAAAAACAGATATCTGGGACCGAACTCACATCTTCCCTGATACAGATCAGATACTGATAACTACCAATAAATGGGAAGAGGGGAATAGTTGGAGAGAGAGGAGAAAGAGGGAGCTTAGCTAGAGCTAATCCATGGCAAAATAATTAGAAAAGGCTTTCCAATATAAAAAGAATGGCTATGGAGTAGGCTGGGCAGCTGGGGCCAGCAGAAGCTGGGTCCAGGAAATCTGATTCTGAAACCATGAGCTCCTATTCAAAATGCCTTATTTCATCTGTTCTCAGTATTTTCACTTGGGAAGTGGAAAAAACCCCCACAATTTCATTACTTGTAAATGACATATTTGTCTCTAAGCATTTGTCTTCCTGCCTGTCTATATCAGTATTTATATGTCCAAATCAGCAGTAGGACTTATCCACCATCAATTTTATTCTTTGATTTAATACAGGTGCCTAAACTGTTCTCAATTAACCAGTTCACTTCACTAAATCTGAATTTCACCAACCCACTTATTTCTGACCCTCACGGAGATTTCATTAGTTTTCAGCTACTCTGTACTCCTATTTTGGCTACTAGGGAAGAGGACCTTTCTGATGCTAGGAACATGGCAGGTGGGCATTGGCCAACTCCACAGGCCCATGGTTTATGAAGCACATTTTCTGATGGAAAATTCAGTCTCCAAAGAATGTCTTTCTAGTCAGAATTATTTATAGTTTCTGACACAGAAGTTTTCAAGTATAGCCTGAATGTCATTTTTAACACTGACTCAAATGAACTCTAAAGGAAGGGGGACTATAAAACCCCCATGGGATGCTCTTAAAAGATGTGGTCTTAGAGGACTTGACAATGGAAAAGAAATGATTAATGGAGAAATGTGAGTGAGTGGCCAAGGCATAGAATGGAACCTGAGGCTTGGCTTTCTTTTTCCAGGTCATCAATTGCCATTTTTTGACCACAGGCCCTTCCCCGTCCATTTAATTTTTTGCAAAAGGAGGGATGGTCCCACAGCTTTGCAGCAATACAGCCTCTTCTGCTCAGAGCCTATGGATAACCAGACTTCTATTTCATGGAGACAAACTCATTCTTTTGCTCACTTTTATGTCCCTGCCTCTTCAGACATCATCTGCCCCATCCAGCGGTGTCCCCTGGAACCCACAAGAAAACTCTTTATTAGTTGGGCTAGCTTGGTTACATCTCATGAATATACTGTGCTTAGTCTTTGCTTTGGAGAAGGCAGTGGCACCCCACTCCAGTACTCTTGCCTGGAAAATCCCATGGACGGAGGAGCCTGGTGGGCTGCGGTCCATGGGGTCTCTAGGAGTCTGACACGACTCAGTGACTTCGCTTTCACTTTTTGCTTTCATGCATTGGAGAAGGAAATGGCAACCCACTCCAGTGTTCTTGCCTGGAGACTCCCAGGGACGGGAGAGCCTGGTGGGCTGTGGTCTATGGGGTCGCACAGAGTTGGACACGACTGGAGGGACTTAGCAGCAGCAGCAGCAGTCTTTGCTTATATCCTGTCCCCACCTGGAACTCTCTCTCACTGAATCCCACTCCAACAAACCCTTCAAGACCCACATCAAGCCACATTTTCTTCATGAAGTTTTCTCTGAATATCTAGACCTCAAGGAGTTTCTTCTTCTCTTCTGAATAACAACTAGGGCTATTTCATAAACTGAGTGCTAGTTAACCGTATTGTGTTATCTCTTAGTTTATCACGTTAGTTTCTCCAGACTAAGCTAGGGACCGATTTGCGTTAGAGACCTACTGAGTTAGAGAGCAATTTATTTGAGTCAGGGACCTAGTTTACCCAGAATGGCAGATGAAACTACTTTTTCTAGTTTGTCTACCCAGAGGAGGTTCTCCCCGCTAATTTACACAAAGGCACAGCATGGACAACTTCAGCCTTCTCCTTTCCTTGTAATCAGTTTCAGACACGTGCAGGCCAACCCAGCTGCCATGGGAAGACATCGTAGTTAGTCCCTGAGGAGAGAAATAATCTTCCTAGATCTTCTGAATGACATCATTCATCACATATTTTATTTCAAGGCACCATTTCTTTTTTTATATGCAGAAAGTTGACACAGGCCTCCAGAGGAAACAGAAAAAAAGACATTCTCTGAAGGAAACATAGAAAAAGCCACGATATTCAAAATCCAAAGTAGACTATTCAGCAACAGTTGTTAAAGGTCCTAGAAATATAATCAGAGATACAGTCTGGGAAAGAAAGAGAGGCCCAGTGCACTGACTGAAAGAAGCTGCAGATAAAGCAAAGCAGAAAGTTGGCAACTGGAGGCAGAGGCTGCTCTCCAGACAAACCATAGCAAGCCCAGCCCTGAGGTAGAAGAGTCAGGACCAGATAGGGCAAACAAACAAGCTGTGTACCTTGGAGCACACAGATTTCCTCTCTTTGCCTAAGAGAAATTTCTGTCTTGGTCCTTTGCTTTTATTTCTTGGCCAAGCTGTGCTGCATGAAGTATCTTAGTTTTCTGCATGTGTGAGTGCTAAATTTCTTCAACCATGTTCTTCGCAACCCCATGGAATGTAGTCTGCCAGGCTCCTCTGTCCATGGGATTATCCCAGCAGGAATTCTGGAATGGGTTGCCATTTCCATCTCCAGGGGATCTTCTTGACCCAGGTTGAACCCTCATCTCCTGCAGCTCCTGCATTGGGAGGCAGATTCTTTTACCACTGAGTCACCTGGGAAGCTCATCTTAGTTCCTTGAACAGGAATCAAACTTGTGCCCTCTGCATTGGGAACACAGAGTCTTAACCACTAGACTGTCAGGGAAATCCCTGTGTTGGTCCTTTAATAAGTCGCATGTCATGCAGGACCACTTGAGAGGAAGGGGCAAAAAGTAGTCCCAGCCCACCTTTTAGTATTAGTTTTGTGATCTGGGGTGAGTCACTCGATCTCGTTCTTAACTGCAAAATGGAGATAAAGTCACTTCCCTCATTCATTTATTCATTGTGTGCCAGATATTTATTTAGGGACCACCTTGGGCCAAGCATAAAGGGGCGCAATGGTGACCCAAAATGGACAAGATCTTTTCCCTTATGAAGTGTCCAGATCATCTCCCAGGGTTATGAGCTACAGAGAAGGAAGGTGCCTTTGAACTGTAAAGCACTATAATGATAGAAAATCTTCACTATCAATGACATCTACTCTCCATCTAGCTGTGTGACCCAAAGCAATTAGTAATTTTTCTGGACTTTCCGATTCCTATCTGTGAAATGAGAAAAATGACTTTCCTAAAATTTAAGTATTTCATTGCAAATGGAGAAGTTAAAATTTTTAGGTACTTCTGAACCACGGCTTTCTAAAAGATTATTATGAAATAGTTCAGAAGTACAAAAGGATAAGAATAACGTAACGACTCTGTGGGTACCAATTACCTGAGTTAAGAGATAAAACATTATAAAGAGCTCTGCTGGTGGAATGCCCTCCTTTTCCTCAGAAGAAATAACTGTGATGAGTTATTTCTTTCCAGGAAACCTGCTGTGTGAGGAAGAATGGTTCATTAGTGAAGAATTCTTCTGATAGGTGTATTTTCCAGGAAGAGTACTTACTAAGTACTTACTTGGAGAAGCAAATGGCAACCCACTCTAGTGTTCTTGCCTGGAAATCCCCAGGGACAGAGGAGCCTGGCGGGCATAGCCTATGGGGTTGCAAAGAGTCAGACATGACTTAGCAACTGAACAACAAGTACTTACTTACTCAGAGTAACAGTATGTACTGGTTCCTAATAAGTACTCCTGGTTCCCAATAAATGCGAGGTCATGACAGCGTAAATCAGAGAAAGCTCAAGTACCAGCTGATTTTCTCCCTGCTGCCCTTGGTTGCTGTCCGTCTAGTAGACAGTTATTAGAAAAACCATGCGGCAGGCGGTGCCTACTGCATTTTGAAAGAGCAAAATTTTACGTTTACCTTGAGGGCCTTCTGTGCAGATTCACTGGATCCAATAGCGATTAGGTTAGGCCCAGCCATGCTGCAGAAACTCTTCAAGTGCAAAGCATCCACCACGGGGACCGTGGAGACTGCATAGTCCTATGCATATGGGAGAAAGTAGTTCGTCATGGCAGAATAACTCTAAAGCCCGTTCAAACCTGCTCAAAACATTCTTGCTCCCCAGGAGGCTGCTGGGGTCCCTGAACATCTGGAAGGAAAACTGAGACCCATAGATTTGGGTATTGCCAGTTAAATGAAGACTGCTTCTAAGAATTCCTTCCTGACCTGTGACTGCCTTAACAGCTTCGCTGGCTGACCTGCAGGGGGCTACTCTAGAAGGATGTGTTTGAATATCCTGTGCAAACAGGAGCCTCACATCATCCTGGGGAACAGCTTCTTGGGGATTACATCTCTTCCTTAGCAGTTTGGTGAGCCAATCTGCTCAAACTTAGTAGAGTAAAGGGACCTTGGGAGTAGGCAGCCAAGTGTGGGTGATCTTTAATTCCAACCTGAAAAATTCCACATTTCATTTTAGAGACAACTGGGACTCCAGATATATTTTTTTTAAGTCATCAATTGTGCCAGGAATATCTGCCAAGTGGTCGTATGATTGATTATACACTGGGAGAAAGCAAAATGTCCATGATAACTTTATCTGTTGTTGCTGTGGGAGTCCCATGAAGTCTATTTATTAAGTCCTAGCTTCTAAAACTTCTAGCAAACATACAAATATTAGGAGTTATTTTGCAAAGCCCATGACATAAAAATATCACTATTCATGCCATATTGATTCAATGGGTCTATGACTATTTATTCGGTGGTTACTCTGTGCCAGGCATAAATTATTCTTTACCTACCTTAAAAGTATCAGCCAAGATTTCCGCACCTCGTTGATTTGTCCTTTTGGAAAGGCCCACAAAAAATTCTCTGCCTATAATAAATGTCATGGAACACAGTGAGTGGGTAGCATCAGTGATGGCATGCTCTTTTTCTATCTATAAATAAAGACTTTCAAGCATCATACAGTTCTTTTCCTACCGTAGAGGTCAGCTCCACTTGTACTCTGACTCCTGCTCTCTTTACATAAATTTCAAACTATGGCCATGAGAAATAAACTCTTTCAAATTGACAGAGGCAGAAAGTATCAAGAGAATGGTGGTTGTCATGGGCTGATGTGGGGGAGGGGACTGAGCAGGAGCTAGTGAGTCAGTGTTTAATGGGTATGATGTTTCACTTTGGGAAGGCAAAAAAGTGCTGGAGATGGATGGTGGTGATGGTTGCAAAACATGAATGCATTTAATACCCCTGAAATGTACATTTTAAAATAGTTAAATGGTAAATTTTATGTTATGTATATTTTACCACAATAAGATAATATGTTTTTATTTAGAAAATAACAGAATTAAACATATTAATAACTTATAATCAGAATTAAGTAATAGCAATAAGCTAGCAGAACTTCCTTTTTTCCCCCAAAAGAGCAAGAGCAATACTATACAGTCTTGATGAGTCAGATACCTTTTTTTTTAAAACATAGTGTTGATGTAAGGGCTGACAAAACCATCTCAGTAAAATGAGTTTAGTGCTGACTGGGCTTCAGCTCTAAGAGCTGTCTTTAAAACAACACACCTGTTTATTTCAAATTAACCCTCAAATACATCTATCTACAAAGCACTAAAGTTTCGGAGAAAAACTTTCTAGTTATTTGGCTTTTCTGAAATTCTACAGTTTCATTTTCTCAGAAAGCAAAGCATTAAGTAAAAATGCTCTTCTAGTTATAGGCAAAAAACCAATGATAGCAGATAGAGTTAGGCAATACATAAATGTAGGGGTTCTTTTCCTTCCTTAATTCCTTAGAAAATTCTACATGAAATGTGGAAAATATATTCCAAGAGAAATCAGTGTATATTTTGCCCCAGAACAAGTATAAACAGTGTAGTCATGTACACTGGTAGCCATGTAGAAAGAATTGCTTGACAGACTTCACACCTGTTACAACTTTAATCTTCATGGTGTCCTTATAACAGGGGTAACAGACATAGGTCAAATGATGTCACGATACATTCCAGTGGCTTATGCTGCTGGCAGACACAAGAATCACTGGTGGCAAACTGACAGTGTTTTGGGTAATGGCCTGATTGTGTTGTCCCTTAAGAAAACTCACTACATACAAATCAAAACTCAAGTAAGGGAAAGGTCCGTTACTAGACAAGAAGTAGTAATCTCTTTATTTAAAAAGTCAGTTGAAATAAAAAAGACAAATTTCCTTAATTCTCTTATGATAAATGTAGATTTATAAATTAGATTTACACACAATTAAAAAAAAAACAAACAGGGACTTTCCTGGCAATTCAGTGATTAAGACTCCATGCTCCCAATGCAGGGAACGTGGGTTTGATCACTGGTTGGGGAACTAAGATCCTGATGCTGCATGGCACAGCCAAAAAACAAACAAACAAACAAAGTTACTTAAAAGAAGAAGTGAAGCAACTTAAATTTAAAAAAAAAATTACTTCATTACTTCATTATGCAAATTTAAACATCTTGCACACTTCTTCCATTTAAAAGTACAAAGAAAAGCAAACTGCTTATGTCGTTAAAAAATAAGCTAGACTTCTATTTCTAACAGTATGGCAGGCTATACCCTGTAAATAGCCTTTCTGATAAAAACAACTGAAGTTCTGGAATCAAAATAGTAAAAAGTATTTGGGTTGTTATATGTCTCATGTCATTTTCTTCTATACCCACTCACTCTCTTTTTCTTTTCCTTCCTCACCTTATTCTTTCATAGAAGGAATCAGGTCATTTATTCTACTGACTTTCCTACATTCTGGATTTGGTTGACTGTTTCCTTGTGTGTGTGTGTGTGTGTGTGTGTGTGTGTGCGCGCGTGCGCGCGCGCATATGCAAAGTTGCTTCAGTCTTGTCTTTCTCTTTGTGACCCCATGGACTGTGGCCCACCAGGCTCCTCTGTCTATGGCATTCTCCAGGCAAGAACTCTGGAGTGGGCTGCCATCCCCTCCTCCAGGGGATCTTCCCAAAGTGGGGATTGAACCAACCTCTTTCCATCTCCTGCATGGCAGGCGGATTCTTTACTGTCTGAACCACCAAGGGAAGCCCCTCCTTGCAGGCTAACATTAAATTGTTCCTTTATACTTTGTATTTTTGGCAAATTGGTAGTCTATGTAGATACTTCATTAGATTCTTGCTCAATTTTTTTTTTTTTTTTGGATAGGACTACTTCATAGGTGGGGCTCAGCTTGCTCAGCTGTGTCCAACTCTTTGTGACCCCATGGACTGCAGCACACCAGGCTTCCCTGTCCATCACTAACTAACAGAGCTTGCTCAAACTCATGTCCGTCGACTTGGTGATGCCATCCAACCATCTTATCCTCTGTCGTCCCCCTCTCCTCCTGCCTTCAGTCTTTCCCAGCATCAGGGTCTTTTCCAATGAATCAGTTCTTCACATCAGGTAGCCCAAGTATTGGAGCTTCAGTTTCAGCAATAGTCCCTCCAATGAATACTCAGGACTGATTTCCTTTAGGATTGACTGGTTGAATCTTCTTGCAGTTCAAGGGGCTCTCAAGAGTCTTCTCCAACATCACAGTTCAAAAGCATCAGAGGTGGGGCTACACATCTATTGTATCACATCCCGAAGCACATCATATCCTGACTGTCACATTTTCAGTGATACTAGAATCATAAGAGCGTTCATGTAGTATCAGCCGGATTCCTCCATCATAAAGCTCCCCATCAAGCTTTCATGTAAAGGTTGTTTTTTTGTTGTTGCTGTTTCATTCCTTTAACTGTTATTTTTACCCCTGCCTTGAACTTGTGGGAACTTAGTCTTCTGACCAGGGATCAAATCCCTACCCTCTGCATTGGGAGCTTGGAGTCCTAACCACTGGACCACCAGGAAAGTCCCTCATATAAAAGTTTTACATGCTTTGATGATCATTGCACAGGTTCTTTGTTTTACTAGGGATCTACATTTACTGTGTAGAATTTTAAAAAACTTTTCTCAATCAAGTATTTGGTCTACTTGAAGCAGACTTCACAAAGAAAAGATAGGCTAAATGCTTTATATTTATCAATTATCACAGTAACCTATAATAATGATCAATACGTTTTTTAAAAAAAAACATCATTATCCACTAATAAGCCAAAGAATAAATCATAGTGGAAATGGGAAAACATTTTGAGTTAATAACAAAAATATTCATATCAAAACACAAAGGATTCAGCTAAAGCACTACTTAGAAGGTAGTACTTAAATGCTTACATTAAGAAGAGGAAAGTTTCAAAATAAAGAGACAAGATTTCACTTTGCAATGAAAGGAAAAAAGAACAATAAAAACAAAGAAATTTGAAGGAAGGAAATAAAGGTAGAAACAGGAAGAGAAAAGGAAACATATAAGAGAGAGGGTTCAAAAAGCCAAAAGTTAGTTCTTTGAAAAGGTTAATGAAATTGACAGATCTCTGACAAGAAACATTATGAATGAAGGCCCAAATAAACATTACGAATGAAAGGGGACATAGCTGTAATTGTTGTAGAACTTAAAACAGATATTAAGAAAATATGAATAACTTTATACCCAACATTTAAAAAACTTAGATGAAATAAATAAAATCTCAGAAAACAGAACTCACCAAAATTGGCTCAGAAAAAAAATCTCAAGAGTCACATAATTATTACAAAAACAAAATCAGTTGAAAATCCTGCCACAAAGAAATCACAAGGCCCACAGGGCCTGAATAGGTAAATTCTACCAAAATTTAAGTAATGCACAATTAAAATTTTACTGATTTTAGAGAATAGAAACACAGGAAAATATTTTCTAATACATTTTATATGAGATTAACATAATTTCAACCAAAGCCAGACAAGGATAACAAGAAAGAAAAGTTGTAGGCCACAGAAACAAATCTTAAACAATTGTCAGCAAACTGAATACAGTGAAGTAAAGTGAAAGTTGCTCAGTTATGTGACTGTTTGTGATCCCATGGACAACACAGTCTATGGAATTCTCCAGGCAAGAATACTGGAATGAGAGTAGCCTTTCCTTTCTCCAGGGGATCTTTCCAACCCAGGGATTGAACCTAGGTCTCCCGCATTGTGGGCAGATTCTTTACCAGCTGAGTCACCAGGGAAGCCTAAGAATACTGGAGTGGGTAGCCTATCCCCTCTCCAGAGGATCTTCCCGACCCAGGAACTGAACCGGGGTCTCTTGCATTGCAGGTGGATTCTTTATCAACTGAGCTAACATGGAAGCCTTATAAAAGCTAAATACAACACTGTAATAAAAAGAGGATATATCTTGATTAAGTTTGACTTCATCTCAGGGATGTAAACTTTGATCACTGATATCAGGAAGTGAATTAATATAATTAACTACATAAATAGATTAAAAAAGAAAATCATACAATCATTGAAGTAGGATGAGAGTTTATCACCTGAAATTCTATTTCTACCTCTTTACTTTAAAGAAACTTATATATATACTCAGGAGATACAACAAGACTGTATATAGCAGCATTGAAGACAGTAGAGAAAACTGAAAAGTATTCAAATATATATCAGCAGTACGTCATGGTATATTTTTACTATGAAATTCCACACAGCTGTGAAAATGAATGAACTCTAGCTACATGGATCAAGTTAGACCAAAGGCAGAATAATCACACAGGAGTTCATATAATATCATCCTAATTATATAAAGTCATAAGGAAAGCAAAACTAAACAACATATAATTTAGGAGTGCACATGTTGAGGCAAAATTCAAAAAAAGACAAAGCAGTGATTAACACAAAATTCAGGACAGGGGGCACCTCAAGCTGGGAGTCAAAGTTTGGGACTGGGGCTTCTATGGTCTTGGCAACGTTCTGTTTCATAAGCCAGGTGTTAGGTGCTCAGGTGTTCATTATATTATTGGTTTTTAAACTGCACATAAACATTTTATAACTTTTCTTTATATGCCCATATTTCACAAAAATAAATAAAAGTAGAAGTAAGTTGATGTTGTCTATCTCAGAGAAAAAGGATTGAAACACTTTCTACCAGTAGCTGCTTGCCCGACCGACAGATTTCCCGGTGGACCTAGAGGTGGAAGTTGCTTTCCTTCTGTCCATTTCCTGATCAATTATTAATGAAGCCCTGAGTCACAGAAGGAAGGAGGCGCAGAGCACATGGGAAGTGCTCCAGATTTCGTTTCTTACTCAACTCTGCACAGTCTAAAAACGGAGTGGTGATGGTTGTACAATGCTGTGAATGTAATTAATGCCACTTGAACTATACACTGAAAAATGGTCAAAACAGCACATTTTAGGTTAAATATATTTTACTACAATTTTAAGGAAGCAAAAAAGTTTACAAGTAGGAATAGAAGGTAGGACCACACATTAGGTATGAATGAGAGACCAAGCAGATAAAGATCTTAATATTACAACACTATCTCTGTTTTCAATAACGTACCTTTTAAGATATTAAGTACTGAGCATTATCAAAACAAAGCTTACAGATAATGTCCAAGGCAAACCTCATTGCTCAGGACTTAATTAGAAGTTATGGGAAAAACAGCAGGCTTGAGATGTGATGGAAAGACCTTTGACAAGTAGAAGAGGTTCCTCAGCCTTGCTATAACAATGAGAAGATTTTAGGGAATCTGTTCAGCTCAGCTGTTGAGGTAACTAAATGGCTGTGAACACAGTTTGTTTTAAATCATTCTTCAAATAGTATCTGTACCTGCTTACAAGTTATTTATTCTATGGCTATGTTCTGGTAAAAAAGAGTTTTATTGTAACGAAGTGTGATTTACACATCTAGCTTATCACAAAAGCCTATTTTCTAAGAGAAATAGGCTGTTGTTCTGTGCTGCTAAAAAGAATGAAAAGTGCCATCAATGGGGGACACAGAGAATATTCTAAGTGGAACTTACTAGGCAGATTCAAAGAATGCCTGAATCGGCTTGGATACAGCTGGAGCTGAGAATGCAGCGTAGGCCTCTCTGACCCCTTGCTCTGTGTTCTTAGGGCTCAATGGGTATGCACAACAAACCCAGGGTTCAGGGCCTATGGCAGTGGAAGCACAGGTCGTGCAGGGCACAACTCCAGTGCAGGGCTCTTCACAAACCTATGAGAAAAATGGCATCCCCTGAGGCTCAGTGACAGTGTCGGCACCCATAGGTATGTGACACCAAGCAAGGAACTATGCAAAGTTTCCGGGTAAAAACCCTTCCTCCTCCAGGAACATTAATTATATCAAAATGTAAGTTATATGAAACATTATTTTTATATTAAAATGAAAACGACTATATTTTTTCTATACACATGGGATTCGATATAAAATTCACAGCTAAAATGTTAGACTTCCAAGAATCTCCAGGCTTCCAGTGGGCCACATGGGACCACATCCCCAGCCCTCTGCTGTTAGGGCTACATCTGTGAAACAGATATTTTTTCTTTGACAAGTAGGGGAAAACAAACTCTCATTATCAATTAAAAATTATTATTGATGTCTTGTTGATCAATATAGCTCGCATGACTCTGGGGACCCAGATTTGAGTACATGATTTTACAAAAAAAATAATAATGTGATCATAAAGAGCTGGAAAAGTTAAGTGCTAAAATCATTTCTGTAGTAGTATATTATACCCATTATAAAAACTGATTCCAGTTAGATCAATAATAATATCAGCTATTTATATTTTGTTGAGTTCTGCTATTATTCATCTGGCATTAAGTCAAGCCAGTTTACACTGAAAATTATTTAAATTTATCTTGCCATCTGTGAACAAAATTATTTTTAAGTGACAGATCTTGAATTAAGAATCTTTCAAATACAGACTGGATATACTGTCACACAGTGCAAAACTATGTAACTCTCAAGCTAAAGTTGTGGAAGAACACAGTAGACACAACCTATAAAATGCTATATATATACTGATAACATGTAAAATAAGCAAATATGTGCATACAAAAGTACTAATGGTACTTTAATATTCAATAAAAAAGTATTCAATAACCCAGATATTGAAATGATTATCTTTGAATGAAAGATCATTTTTTAATTTTCTTTCCTTTGTGCTTCTCTGTATTTTCCAAATTACCTTTACTTTGGTAATTAATAAAAACCTATAATTAAGCAAGGGGATAAAGAAAAGGTATTAGAAATATTTTTAAATAGGAAAAAGCAAATACAACTCTACCTGTGAATAAGACATCTCCACCATCTAAAGTTGCATTTTCATCTTTCATCTCTACTATGTTGAGCTGAAGTTTTTCTAGTGCTTCTTTCATCATGTCAACCTGTTGAAAATCAAATGACTCAGATTAATATTCTTACTATTTTCTAACAAGAAAACCAGTCATCTAAAACTTCAGATCACTGAATTATGCTCCCACATGCACGTGCGCGCGCACACACACACACACACACACACACACACACACAAGCATACTCTAGTGAATATATAAAGTGAAAGTGAGGTCGCTCAGTCATGTCCAACTCTTTGTAACCCCATGGACTGTAGCCTACAGGCTCCTCCATCCATGGAATTTTCCAGGCAAGAGTACTGGAGTGGGTTGCTATTTCCTTCTCCAGGGGATTTTCCTGACCCAGGGATTGAACCCGGGTATCCCGCATTGCAGCCAGACACTTTACCATCTGAGCCACCAGGGAGGCTTATGAATATATAAGTGTTGAACCAGCCATGATCATTTGCAAGAGAAGAAATTATCTGTTAGAAATTGTCTATTTTGTCCCCTTCTAGTCTAAAATCAAGTTAATATTAGGATCTAGTTTTTGTCTGTTGGAATTGACTACTTAGGGGACATTGTTGTAAGTGTGACTACTTAGGGTACAGGAGTTGAGAAAAGTGGGAGACAGAAAACTTAACCCAGCTACACTTGCCAGAGAAATACAAGGTTTAATTTTAAATCTTAAGTCAGTCAGGAAGAATTACACACACAGACTAATATGTGGAAGGAATACCAATGACAATAACCAATAACTTGAAATCCCAGCCCACTGGACTGTTATGTTTTCTATTCAAATAGTTGCTAAAATATCAGAACATCTAAGGCTTCTTTGTAAATCTTAACTGTTATTTTAATTTTAACCTAGGTCTCTATAGGTGATTAATAAATGCAATAATTGTAATCAAACCAAAGAATACCAGAAAAGGAATTGTAGAGACTTTCTGTGACTTCAGGAATCAGTCTAAAGCACAGAGATAGTCTGGGCTGGACTAGGGAGCATGTATAGTAAGGTTTACTTTAATACAAGAGTAAAATATAAGGCATAACAAATGCCGCTTGGAGCTCACAATTTAAGCCCTTCCAACAGTTCAACAAAACAATTTAAATATTTCTGAAGGTCTGTATAACTTTTAACATGGTAAAGACATACATTGAGAAGACATGAATAGGGAGTAAGGGAAAAACAAGAGATCACATGACACTGGGAAAAGCAAAAGTTCTCCCAAAATACAGCATGCCCAGTACACATAGTGAATCGTCAATGAAGAGTTTAGGAGACATAAATACAGCAGAGTAACTTCTAAAGTAATAAAAACATGGACATACTTGGACAGCAAGCCATGCAGTCAAAAAAAATTAAAGAAAATACAAAATAAAATAAATATATCATCTCATCTTTATCCTGGCACTCATGTAAAAATGCCACAAACTAGAGTTACTCAGAATAATAAAAAATTATTTCCATGCATGAAATGGTCTTCATGTAATAAATACATCTAGTGATTTCTTTTAATAGCAGTTTTCCTATGTAACAGGAAGTGGAATCATTGCTATAGAGTAAGAAAGAAGCAAACTAATATTTACCATGACTTGTTGGGCTACAGTGAACCCAGGAAAACACACAACTGTTTTCTTCTGGCATCTGCCTCTGTGTGCGTGGAAAATTCACCAAGTTTGGAGAACTCCTGAGAACTGAGCTACTGTTACCTTCGGTTTCTATTACGAATGCCCCTGCTCCCCTTATAAGTTAACCTTTCAAAGATTACTAGGAATTCAGCAATAACAAGTGTTTTTGATCTGAAAAGTTTACATGTAATATTTCAACTCAGGAACTTGATTCAATCCTTAATTAAGAGTTTAAAGAGACAGAAGCAGGGAGGTAACAGATACCAGTTTCAGGAATACTGCACTTTAAAGTCCTATATCTTTCAAATTAAAGTTTTTAGAGGATAAAATGCATGTGATTTCTTAAAAGTTAAACAGCTGCACCAACACGAAAAAACTGGCTTTTGTGTAAAGACTTAAAAAAAAGAATTCAGTCATATCTATACACACAACGTCATTAGGATGGGTCCATACTATAAACACAGCTGATACGATTACTTTCAGAGTTAAGGGTGTGGACAAGTTAAAAAATGTTTCAAACATTAAGTAAACAGTTTTGAGGATTGCAGGACGATATGGCATCGGAGAGGCAATGCTAACCCCAGGGGAATTTCTGGAGAAGAAAACCAGAGGCTCAACTCCATTCAGGACCGCACGATCTTGGCACAGGGGTTCCATGAAGCAGACAAACTTGACTGCAAACAAAACCCAGAGTTGCCCTGACAGCCGGCCCATAGCAAGCCAGTTATTCAGGTAGTTAGAACACTAAATATAATTATAGAAGTGGGAATTTTTGTGGAAAAGGTCCAAACCATGAGCCTTCAAGAAACTGCCCAGTGTATGGTTTCATGGCTGTGTTTAATGTTGACATAATTAAATTTCATGAGGAAAAAAAAAGACCAACCAACACCCGCCTTTCACTGAGACAGTCAACTTCCAGAGTGGAAATTAGCATTACTCAGGATGGAGAGAAACTGTCAGAACCAACAGCATCAATTCCAAAGGTTGAGTTGAATGGGTCACTTCAGCCCGTGAAATTAGGAATAAAAATGGCAAATTAGAGAAACCACCTTAATTTAAACTTAACTAGCTTATTTTCATCCTTGATCCTAAAAAATTTATAAGAACTTCTCTTTTCACTCTGCATACAATGCTGTGCTGGTTTCTGCCACACAAGACAAACCAGCCATAATTACACGTATATCAACTCCTTCTTGAGTCACCCTCCACTCCCCCTCTTTTTACCCTAAGTTTCTATTCTCATTTCCTTTTGCCCCATCTTTTCTCCTCCCACCCTTTGCGACAGATTTCTTTCCTGGCCACAGGGGGTTCCAGCCACTCTTGCTGCTTCCAGTCATACAAACCACGTGTCTTTCAAGCGCTGGTACTGTTTGAGGTGGGGCTTCCCAGGTAGCTCAGTGGTAAACAGTCTGCCTACCAATGCAGAAGACACAGGAGACACGGACCTGATCCCTGGGTGGGGAAGATCCCGGGGGAGAGGAAATGGCAACTCACTCCAGTATTCTTGCCTAGGAAATCCCATGGACAGAGGAGCCTGGGGTGCTCCAGCCCATGGCGTCACAAATAGTCAGACACGACTGAACACACACTATTTGAGGTAATTGCCTTTTTCTTTTCTTCTTCCCTCACTCCCTTTCTTTTCTGGAGTATAAATGTTAAAAAATGTAGAGTGCTTGGGTTACGCATTCACAATCACTCCTCACTCCTGGGTAACCATCCAGGGCATAGGGTTAAAATCCCAGTTCTGCAACTTACTAGCCAGGTGACCTTAAGTTGTTTAACTTTTGAGCCTCAGTTTTCTCATCTTTAAAACGGGTGGCTATTCATAATAGAGGCAAGTTCCTAGGCTCTTCCTCAACATTAAATACATGCGAAACAGCATGTGATAATTGCTCAATAATACTAGATATGACTTTCGCTATTTTGATGAAAACCAGCCTATGTGGACCCAGTGACAAATGCTTGTACTATGAAACTGACCTCCAAGAGAAAAGCTGTTGCTTTCTCTTATGTTTGGATGTTTCTTGTGTTTTACCGCCCTATGACAGATCCCATCTGCTTTCTAGTGAATTAAAATTAGTCTTTTCTGCAAAGCCAATGTAAAGTCAGGGCACAAACATTGAGGACGCATTTAAATTTAAATCAATCCAATTTGATTTCATTCCAGTTTCTGGAAGTTGCTAGGCTATGTGGTAGATTTCTTGTATAATCTCTGCTTTGAAACAGCCCTCTGGAGGTAATACATGAGGTGGGAAGTGGGCTTGTCCTGTAAGATGTTCCACAGCACTCAAAAGAGTATCAGCCAAGATGGTACAGAATGATTACAGTTATTGAAGACATTACACTTACAAGGGCTCATCTAAAGAATTTCTGCTCCTTCCTAATGCCTGGTCTCCTTTTCTTTCCTTTCTGTTCTACTCTCTTCTGACTTTCTTTTATGGCTCTCATTTCTGTTCCCTCATTTGTCCTGTCATATTCACATCATCATCCTGCCTGCTCATTTCATTCCTTTTGGGTTCTCAGGGTGATGGCAAGAAGTGAGGATTTGAATACAGGCTGTATCATTTACCGCGCTAACCTGATGGCTTCGTGAGTAAAGAATCCACCTGTAAATGCAGGAGACACAGGAGGTGTGGGTTTGATTCCTGGGTCAGGAATATCTCCTGGAGAAGAAATGGCAACCCACTCCAGTGTTCTCACCTGGAACATCCCATGGACAGAGGAGCCTTGCGGGCTGCAACTCAAAAGGTTGAAGAGTCAGCCATGACTAACAACAAAGCACAGCACTCTATCATTTATTAGCAATATGACTTGGGATGAGTTAAAGTCTCTGAGCCCAAGTTTTCTAACTGGCTAGTGGGATAATGTGTTCTCGCTAATGCTGATTATGTGAGTAGACAACTAATATACAGAAAGCGCCTAGTTCAGCACCTGACACATTGTGGGCAAAACCAGTAGTTGGCGTTGTTATTATTTTGCCCTAAATTAACTTAGTACTTTGGGTTCTGGCTCTCTTTCAAAAAAATAAAAATAAAACATACAATTTTCATTATGAAATAAAACATGTTGATCCCAACTCTGCTTTTCTTCTTGCAAAATTCCCCCAAACACAAAATACAAAAACAAACAAAAAAAAACTTTACACATTTTTATTGGCAAGTTATATTTAGAATAGTTTGCAACACACCATAATTATTTGCAATACTCTTTATTTAGAGGCCAGCGTTTTCCAGTTAGCCCTATCCAAAGTTGTCTTTGATGCATATTTTCAACAACGTTTACTGTGAATGTTCCCACCTTCCCTTCAGATGCTGTGATTGTGCTCATGAGGCCTGATGAACCATTCTGTGCTGCGCTCCATTAAGAACTGCACCTCTGTTTGCCAAGCCGCTTTCCTTTAGCTGCTTCTGCTCAATGGGCTGCCAGATGTTCTGACTACAGATGAGGCCCTTGGGGTTGGCCGGTCTGCAGCTGACAGGTCTCAGTCACCTATAGTTCCGTCCTGTGATGGGGGCAGTGCTGTCAACACTATTGCTACTAGGTTTTTATTGCCCATCCATTTAAATGTTCTGAATCCCTTCGAACTCATCATATTATGGGAACTTTTAAATTATCCTGTTATCCTGGTCTAGCTCTGAAGAGCTGAATAGCAGCAACATGGTTTTGTTCATAGTGAAATGGTTTCATTTTCTCAACTTGTCACTGACTTTGTTTTGCTGATCAGTGTTGAGTGTGACTGCTGAGGAAGTCACTCAAGAAGCGGATGTGATGTCTTCGGCTCGTCATGACACAGCTGGTTTGGAACTTGCCTCAAAGCTGTACTGTGTTGTCCCTGGTCACACAAAAACCTTCATTTGTTTATGCCACCTTCATGTTCTTTGTTAATCAGTACATCTTCAGCCACTGTGGCCACCTGAACTAGCATATTTGGGTGATTTTGTAACAATACTTAACGTCCGTATCATGCTTTCACATGTATTTTCTCATTTGATCAACATTTCAAGTTCAATAAACACTTAGTGGATGTCAACATCAAAAAAAAAAAAAAAAAAAAACAACAGGTTGCAAAGATGAAAAAAAACCTCACAAAACTATAGTTCTTGTCCCTGGGAAGTTAGCTATCCAGTGGGGAAGATGTACCTTATGAATGTATAATAACAGTAAGATGGAATATTTGTTGTGATGCTCAGAATAACTTTAAAAGGTAGGAAGGGTACACAATGATATACCCATTTTACATACAAGTAAACTGAGGCTAAGGGAGGCTGACTGACTTGAGTCAAGCTTCCTGAGACCATGCCCATGTTCATGCTCATCTGCACTGCACTGAGTGATTATGATCCTACTGAGGTCTTATCATGGAGTGCAGCTCACATCGGAACTGGAGCTCATGTCTTCTCTTTTCCAACCTTGTACATTTAAGTCTACTCTGGATTCCATGATCTCTTCACATCAGAGATGGATGACATTTCTGTATATTAGGGCCCTAGGATGCTAAGGTGTGATGTAATAAACAATATGAATAGGATTGTAAACCATGGCAGGAATGTTCACCAAGGATGCAAGGATAGCCAGCATTTTAATTGCCACCCTTCAACTTTGGGATGCCTTAGGTTTATTCAGTGGTTTATTCCTTAACTTTTCCACATGTGCTAATGAAATTACTAAAGTTAACTAAAACCACCATCAAAAAAAAATCAAAAAGAAGTTTAATATACTAAATGATTCAAACTTAAAAATTTCTAAATAAAAACATATTGAGATTCTCTTCTACATTCTAATTTTAAGGCAAAGCTCTTAGGAAGAATTTAGTTAGCAATGATAATAGCAAACATCCATACAGTCTTCCCATGTGCCAGACACTCTCCTAAGGACTCATATTGAATTTACCTAACCTTCCTAATCCAAGGAAACAAGTAGTAACAGTGTTTCTGTTTTACAGATGAGAAAGCCAAGGCAAGGTTATGACTTGCCCAGGGTCTTAGAGCAGCAGAGCTGAAATCTGACCTTAGAGAGCTTTATTCTAAAGTTTGTGTTCTTCTTTCCTGTACAATTTGTCACTAACAAAAAGATAATTTAGCTAACCACTGCGCATTTAAATGAAAACTAATGTTATAAGTGACTGTGAGAATCTATAATATTCATAAAAACATACTGTGCTGTGCGTGCTTATTTACTCAGTCATGTCCGGCTCTTTGTGACACCATGGACTGGAGCCTGCCAGGCTTCTCTGTCCATGGGAATTCTTCAGGCAAGAATACCGGAGTGGGTTGCCATTCCCTCCTCCAGGGGATCTTCCCAACCCAGGGATCAAACCTAGGTCTCCTGTATTTCAGGCAGAACATATATTCACTTAAATCTATTTGTTTAAACAAAAATGTGGACTAAGATATTCTGGAGGAGGGCAGGGACAGAGGTACAACTTTCTAGCAATGTGAAACTTGGTTTTGATTTCTAAAGATCCTAAATTTTGCTTTCCTAAGTGTATACCAACTAAGGCTAATGAATTTGAGGAGTCATTACTTCATCCTTCCAATTTCTAGATTAGATTATAAGAAATTAGTTGCAGAAAAATCTTTAAATAGTCAACAATATATTTTAATTACAGTGAGATTACAATAGCATATGGACATGTGGATATACTCCAAACCAATTCAATCAATCTGGAGAGAGTCTGAGAAGGGTTTCAGACACATTGGGAAGTATGGTAGGCTTCCCATAAAGAATTCCAAGATGGTACCCAAGACAGCCACCCCCTGATGTGTATGCCATGTGTAAACCTCTCCCTTTGAGTTTCAAAAGGACTTGCAAACATGATGAGTTATCACTCCTGTGATTAAGTTGCATTTCACAGTGCAGGTAAAGATATTTTGCAGATGTAGTTCAGGTCCTTAATCACTTGACTTGAGTTACTCAAAACAGAGATTATCTTGGATATGCCAGATCGAATCAGGTGAACCCTTAAAAGAGGGTTTAAAGGTCAGAGATGGAGGAAGTCAGAAATATGTTCTCTTACTGTTCTGAAAGAAAGCAAACAGCCATGTGGAGAACTGACTATGGAGGGGGCCTACCAGTTGGCCTCTAGGAACTGAGAGCAACTCCCAGTTGCTAGCCAGCAAAAACTCAGGGACCTTAGTCCTACAATCCTGAGGAATTGAATTCGTCAACAACAGAATTCGTCAACAACAGAATTCTGAATTAGCCTAGAAGAAGACCTAAGCTCCAGGTTAGAATACATTCCAGCTGACAACCAGGTACACTGTGCCCAGACCTCCAACTGTGAGATAATAAATGGGCATTCTTTTAATAAATGGGTATTCTTTTAATGCTATATTTATGATAGTAACAGAAAACTATAGAGAAAGCCCCCGATTTTTAAACAATGTATTTAAAAAGGCTTTGATCTGAACCCAAATGTTGAACTAAATGTTCACTTCCAAGTTGTTCAGAATATAGTGGACTAGTTCTTAAAATGTTTGTAAGAAATTCCCAAGAAAATAATGATTTAAAGAAATGTAGGATTCCAGACCCATTAGTTTCCCTAATCCATCATTTTTTTAAAAGATTTATTTGTTTATTTTTGGTTGCACTGAGTCTTCACTGCTGAGTGGGCTTTTCTCTAGTCACGGTGAGTGGGTGCTGCTCTCTGGTTGTGGCACGCAGGCTTCTCACTGGGGTGGCTTCTCTCGTGGAGCTTGAACACGGGCTTCAGTAGTTGTGGCCTGTGGGCTCAGCAGCTGGTGCTCCCCGGCTCTAGAGCACAGGCTCAGCAGTTGTGGCGCATGGACTTAATTCCTCTGCGACAAGTGGGGTCTTCCCGGATAAGGGACTGAGCCTGCGTCTCCTGCATTTGCAGGTAAATTCTTTACCACTGTGCCACCAGGGAAGCTCTCCTTAATCTATTATTTATTGAAATCTTTTACAGTTAAATTTTTAAATGAAGAAAGCAAGTTGCAATTCCATCACAAATCTAATATATGCTCATAAAAATTAAAATGATAAAAGTAAGTATGTAAATAGCAATACAAAGCAAAACTGTGCCTTGGGCCATTCCATCTTATTTTGTTTAATTTGTTAAGTAAATATTGAGGGTGTGTTGTGAGCTAGACACCATGATAGTGGTCAGTGGCCATCAAAAACGAGATGTGATCCCTACTATATAGTGCCCTTAGGGTAATACATGTTAAAGAGTTACATATTATGATAAGGGACATTGGTGGAAACAGTAGTGTGCTTTGAGAAATAAGGGGGGTACGTGGAAGGTCAGTAGGTCAAGGAAGGTCACTCTGAGGAAGTAACATTTAAGCGAAGAAATCAAAATAATAACAGCAATCTGTTACTGCTGGAGGGTCATCTGGAATTCTTCTTTAGAAACAGAAAGGTTTCTGGATGATCCTCAGATTATAAACAGATTATAAACAGCTCAACTTCGTCTATGAAAAATTAAGGAAAGGCTTACTGTGTTAGGAAAATGGTCAGTAGAACTGAAAATTACTTAATACATTAAAATCTTCAAAACTTATCAAATGTCATTAGTCCTGTTATTATTCTGGGAACTCATAATATTTATAGGATGTATGTGTGTGAAAGTTTTATAACCACCTAATTCATGTCTCTCTTACTGAACCTTTGTAATAATATTATTAAGTAACCATTGCATTTCCCCCCCATTGATTTCTTAGATTTCTAAACTTACTGGTTTATTTCCAGTGACAAATTCTAAAAATTAACCAGGATATTTAACATATTGGTTTCCATATTTGTAAGGTGAGAGGGCAGAGCTTAAGAATGAGATCATTTCCAGCTCGAGATTTCTAACAGTTGTAGTCTCAAAACAATTTTTGGAATTCATAAATGTGACTCTAACTGTAATTTAATTCACCCCCTAGAGAGTTTACTGAAAACACCCCAGATGGTTATTTATGAGTAAAGTATTCTAGTATTTAACCAAATTCAATCAGAAGCAAGAGTATGGGGACTTCCTTGGCAGGCCAGTATTCAGGAGTCCAAGTTCCCACTGCAGGAGCAAGGTTCCATCCTGGTCGGGGAACTAAGAGCTCACAAGCTGTGCAGCCAAGAAGAAAGGCAAGAAGCTGGGTATATGGATGCAGGGGAAAGATAAGACTGACCCCAAAATGGATTAAAAGATGCTAGGATAGGAACCTCAGAGGTGAATGGAAAGATTCTGCTGCAGTGGGAAAAACTGTACCTAGAAAATAAGGTGTGTGTGTGTCTTAATGCTAACTTTTGATACTTATATTTTATTATTATTATTATTATTTTTTAGTAACCCAAAGTACTGTTTTTTACCTGCCAACAGGGAGAATAATTATACTACATAGAATAATGCCTTTCCTGTATAAAGACAGATGTCAGGCCTTGCTTTGCTGCTAACTTCTGCGTGCTTGCTCATATCCATATAAAGTATAGGAGACCTCATCAACTTTGGGTTCATTCCTACCCAATTTCCAGGATCAATCATGACCTGAAAAAGGAGGATGTAACAAGCTCCAGGTCAGTGCTCTGGGATGTAGTATTAAGTCTTTCTTTATGCTTTGTCCCATTTAAGACTATCTACTTAGGTACTGCTTTTTGATGTTTTTCCCTGGAGTCCTGTTCTAGTAACTTACCCAAGTCTCTTCCTATGAGTAGTATCTTTTTATATGTCCTTCCTAAAAATCTGAGGTTTGGTCCTGCAAGCCAGCACTGCAGATGGGCTTTCCGGGTGCTCACTACAGGCAAGGGAACCCTGTCATCTCTCTCCTCAACACAGAATGAGCATCATCAAGGTCTGAGAAATCTATCGCTTAACCACTCATAACTCTGGCACTCTTACAATTTAAATGCCACAGACTTAACTTTCATCATTAAGTAAAATTTACTAAGTTCTTTCTAAGTCCCAGGCATTGTGGTAGGTGGTTTTACATCGATTATCTCTGTTAATAATGCCACATGCCTTCAGGTATCTCCTAGTCTAAGTCAGTCATGGCAGTTCCCTCCCTCTTGGCAGGGACTGGTGCAAATGACCTACTTTTAGGCATGGAGGAGAAGTCTGGTGAGGTTCTGGAGATATAGAAAGAAACATAATCCCAGTTCCTTTTGTATGGTACATTGTCCTGTATAGTACCTGGAACTGGACTGGTCTGACAACATGATATCGCCTAGTGTGACAGGATAGAGTGACAGAAAGAGCTTGGATCCTTGATGACACTGTGAGCTGATGAATGGACCAGTCCTGGAACCCTGGAGTTCTGACACATTAGATTCTTCATTTCCTTAATTTTTTTGAGTTTTCTCTTAGCTGCAGCTAAAAGAAACTCATTTGCTTATTAACAAAATTGATAAGCAGTAGGTAAATAGTCCATAACAAGACAAAACTACTAAAACTCATTAAATTCTGATGTAGAAACAACTACTAATGGACGATTTTCTCTCTCGCCATGACTTGCCTTTCAACAAATGACACAATATGTAAGATGTCATTTTAACTGATAGTACCCACTATCTTGGCTGATAAGCATGTTGATCAAATGTCACTTATCACATGAAGACCACTTTGCTTATAGAAAACAGAAGATCATAAATAATTTGTAGAGTGAAAATTACCCCAGGAAGTATTACATTGCCATAATCTGTAGATAAAGCACAATTGTTATAGTTCCATATGTCAGAGTTGGAAGTTAATGTTCAGCACTCTCATCTCTGAACCAGGGCTTAGGTCTGGAGGAATGTGAATTGGAAAGTTAGATAGAAATACAGAAAGAAACCCAGTGGGGTCAGAGTACTCAGGATAAACAAAAATAGCTCTGAAGAAAACTGGGCAATACCCCTGTCATTATCTGGAGAGAACATGAAGACATAACAGCAAAGTTCTAGATTTTCAAAGGCCCATGCATAAAGATATCACAGCAAGACAGTTTTGGGGAAGAAGGCTGGAAACAACGTATAGTTTTTAAATGAAAAGCAAAGCAGGAGCTCTTGCTGGTCTTGTCACTCTCTTGATACAACGTACTCATTCAAGTGGTCCATTTCCTTGTTGATGATAATGACATAGTGCGTGTATTGAGTTTCTAAGAGCCACTGATTCTCTGTCTGCAGAGAACAAATAAAAATATGATTTATCACCAAATACCAAAGGGAAATAAGTTGTCAGCTGCCAAAGGGCCTGCAAGATTTAGTATGTTAAAAACTAGGGAACTGACAAGTTTCTAAAATTTTGAACCAATTTTCCTGAAAGTTGAGAAGCATAAAAATTTGCTGTGCACACCATCCAAAATAAGCACCAGACATCAAGCTTGAAGTGCCCACAATTTTCTATGAATTCAGAGAAGTTACATGTTGCCATTTATAAAGGCAAACAGACTGAAAGTATGAGAAATATGTTGTATGTCCAGTACACAATTCATACATTGTAGGTAGTAAGCTGCCTCAGAAGCCTGCCAGCCAACCCCTGCTCCCGGCCCAGCTGCAAGCCCTGGCCGCATTAGATACGCCTTCTGTATGCTCCCGTGTTCCTCGGGGCATTCTACTAACAAAAGATCTGGCCCCAGTAGACCCTCTATATGTTCACTGAAAGAACAGCTGAACAACTTTGAAAGTTACAGTAGACACGACTTTTAGAAATGTTATAACAAATTTACGCATAAGTTTAAAACTATCCACTTTGTTTAACCAAGGCACAGTCGCAAGGTGGGTTAACTTCTTCTAGACAACTCTCACTCTTTCAAAGGTAAGCAGGTTCATCTTTACTTCTAAAGACCCCCAAGTGAGGAGACTACCCCTTGGTCTATTTGTCACAGTAATCATTAACTCTTCTCTTTACCTTCTCCAATAAATTGATTCATTTATTGGGTCATTCAACAAGTACCTATTCAACATTTTAAAACACACCTGGCACTAACGTAGGTGCTGGAAATACATCCGTGAAAAGATAAAATCCTTGTATGTATTCTGGCAGGGATATGGAAGGATCAATAAGAAATAACAAACAGAAAAATATTAGGTAGAGGTAGATACTATGCAGAGATTTAATTCTCTGGATGTGATATATAAAATAAGCAGTAGTTACTGTAGATTGGGAGGTTAAAAACACCTTTCTGAAAATGTGACATGCATACTGACATATAAATGATCTAAAGGATGAACAGGGAGAAGAATGTTCCAACAAAAAGCAATGCAAAGGCCCTTAGGTAGGAGCGAGTGTGACTTGTTCAAGAAACAGAACAGAACAGAAAGATAATCAGTGTTGGACTATGAGTAGAGCAGATATTATGAGCTGAAGTGGCTCCCTCCCAAATTCATGTGTTAGAGTCTTAACATCAGAATATGACTCTGAAGACAGGGCCTCTAAACAGGTAATTAAGTTAACCGGATTGGGGCTCACTAGGGTGCGCCTTAATCCAATATGACTGGCATCCTTACACGAAGAGGAATATAGAGCACAGGCAGATACAGAGGGAAGATGCGATGAAGACACAGGGAAAGGTGGCCACTTGCTTGTCAAGAAGAAGTCAACCCTGCTCAAACCATAATTTCAAACTTCTAGCCTGCAAGTTTGTGAGAAAATGTGGTTGTGATGGTTTAGTCACTAAGTCATGTCTGACTCTTGTGACCCCACGGACTGTAGCCCACCAGGCTCCTCTGTCCATGGGATTTCCCAGGCAAGAATACTGGAGTGGGTTGCCATTTCTTTCTGCAAGGGATCTTCCTGACCCAAGAATTGAACCTGTGTCTTCTGTATTTGCAAGCAGATTCTTTACCAGTAAATTTCTGCTATTTATACCACCTGGTCTATGGTACTTTGATATGGTATCTCTAGAAAGTGAATGCAGGAAGGTATTAGATACACAGCAAGGGGATATAGGATGGGGACAGATCACATAGAAGTTAGTAAACCAGCAAAAAGGATCGGAATTTTAAGTGTTATCAGAAGCCACTGGAAATTTGAGGGAAGGGAGTGACATGATTTCATTTACAGAGGTAATTCTGGCTAGCTGCTTTGTGGAAAATGGACTGCAAGGCAAGACGACACAGGGAAATTAGTTAAGAGACCGTTGCAGTAGACCAAGTGACAGACAACGGTGGTTTGAACAAAGATGATGACGGTGAAGGAAAAGAACGGCAGCTGGACTGGAGATGTGTTTTTAAGGAGAGCTGGCAAGACTTGCTGGTGGATTAGATGTGGGGGCGAAGGGAAGGAAAGAGTCAAGAATGACTCAGATTTCGGTCTTGATCAACTGGGTAAATGGTGGTAGCAATTTTTATATAGAGGAAACTGTAGAGGACAAGGGCAAGTTTGGGAGAAAATTCGAGTTTTGTTTTGGCCATGTTGAAATTGAAATGCCTCCTAGATATTCAAATAGAGAGGACAACACGTTTGAACATATTAATCTAGACTTCTGCAGAGTAGTCGGAACTGGAAATGAGACTTGAAGTCAGTGACATAAAATCTAAAACTAAGGAACATGAGAACTCTATCTCAAACTCCATCCTGCAGGAAATGAGGTGACACTTCCTTCTAACCACAGTATTTCAAGACTCCAAGAGATACTTAGATCTATTGCTGTTACAAGGTATGGTAGCTATTTGCAGCAATAGTTAGAAAAACCTCCCTCTGGCAGCAAAGCCCTGCTTTATGCATATTCATTATGATTACACAGCACCAGGGTTAAAGGTCTGGAAACACATAAATGGGTTGCAATGAACTTTCCAGATGTAGTAGGTGTGTAAAATCTTTAAGTGCTACTTCTTTTCCATTGGCTATCCATTTTCTTGTTAAATTCAATTTTGTGGAAGCTACACAGCATAGTAGTAGTATATTTTATTCATTCAGAAACCTTCAATTTTGAAATTATGATCCCTTGAACAGACAAGGCAAAGTTCATTAAGCAAATAAACAGAGTATACAAGGCTATAAGAAGAACAACTTTCAAACATGGTTTAGATGAGTCAGTCTACACTATATTTGCACTATAGCACCATAGGCTGAATGAATGCTACCGTGCCAATTAAAACACATTTTTATTCCCTTATTCAAGTAGGTTTACTAGAATTCTTTCTTGATTGAGAGAAATCTTTCACTAGTAGATATGCAATCATTGCTGTATGTGCTAAAAATCAGTAAGGCTGTATTTTCTTTAAAAAATACTGCACTTATTAATTTAACCAATTGAAACAAGCTTTAGTCACAATTGGTGCAAGTTGGTGCTTTTCTGACTGCAGCACATTGCCCAGTGTTTGAAAACAATATTCAGGATGGTTTTTGGAATGCTAGTTTTTCTTTTTCCTTCTGAGTCTTGATTTTTTTGTGTGTGTGTGTGTTGTGATTTCAGCCTTCATTAAAGATGGCCGTGACAGGCTCCAGCAGGGATAACAGAGGAGATACTAATTCATTCTTAGAAGAGGCTTTTGGATTCTGGGCTATAGTGTGGCATATATTCACCCTTTATCATATGTTCAAACATTTGCTTCTTTTGGAATCTATTTAAAGCACAGAAATGAAAAGCTATCAGCTGAATATTTGTATGCTTATGGATATTGAGTAAAGGCTTATTTCCAACAGTAGTTGTATGAAACGGCTAGCTTCAAGAAATTGGTCTTGTTTTTGACGATTGTCCACATTCTAACATGATGGTAATAAAAATAGTGAGTAATTTCTCTTCTCTGTTATCAAATCTGGGCATCCTTAGCTGGACTGAGACTGGAACAGTCTGATAATATTTTCCTAACAGAAACATTCCAGTCAATGTTTTACCAAGGAAAACTAATTATTGTCTAGCTAATGAGTTTTGCCTTTTCCAGATTGCTTTAGAAAAATATGGTAATCTTCTTGCCCTTACAGTTTTTCTCCCTTTCCCCCTCCAAAGTTTATTTCTGCTTCTAATTTGTCACTAAGTATTAACTAACTTTAAAATAAAACATTCATTTGAGGAATAGCTACTAGTTCCTTCCATAACACAGAAGGGACTTTTTTTTGAGTAATTCTCAAAGTACAATAACCTTAATACCATCTAGATTCTCTTCTTATGAGACAAAGCATGATGAAATTATATTCTCAGAAATGTCATTGCCTCTATTTATTGTTTTTTTCCTTGAACTGGGGCTGAGCTGGCAAGTTTCCACTGTCTCTCAACTAGATTTATTATGGATCAGATGCATTCCATTTCACAGCAGGAATGTGCTCATTATAAAATGTACAAAGCTTATAGTCTAACAAAGCATACACTTTGTTAGCCAAAAACCACTCTTACAGTGGGGATAGTTTGTAAAGTGTTCAGATGTATCCGAACTAAATTTAATATCACAGAAGCTGATGCTCAAATCTTGAAATAAATCTCTGTAAACACAGTAATGTTTATGCTTTCAAAACTAAACTGAATGCATTTTAGAATTATACAAATATACTCCCTCGGTATTTCTTACTGACATCATATAGTTATCCAGGTTTTCTTGTTGCTTCAGTTTCTCCCTGATAGCACCTCAGAGCCTTGAAAAGTAGATTGACTCTTTCAGGTCTTCAGAGCACAGTTTAACTTATTGCCTCATCAGTGATCAATGATCAATGTTATTGAGTATTTGTGCAATGAACTGAAGAATGTCCTTATAAATAACTAGGGAAAAACTAAAAGATTCTTTAAGAACAAGAATGTGGATAAATTTAGCAGTTAAAAGACTAGGTGAAAATTAGATTGAAACAATTTTTAGAAGTATGATTGTCAATAAAGACTTTAAAATGTGCAAACATGAAAGAGCTATGATTGGAGAATAATGGTTGTTGTGTCACTAGTAGAAGAAGCTAAGAAATACTTATTTAAAACTTCATCTATCACCAACAACTATAGTAACCATTGCCCATTCTGACTCCCAAAGCAAATAGATTCAGATGCACGTTTTCTATTATTCTAAACACCTCAAATTAATGTGACTCTAGATAAGGGAGAGTGGGCTGTCAGTAGCTATTTTGCAGGAGTCTTTTTGGCTTGGGATACCAGTCCCTGGTTCATCTGTGGCTCACTCCATCCAGGCTCTCACTTTTGGGGTCCCCTTGTTCCCCTGGGATATCCCTCCATACAGAACTTGAAGAAGACCCAGCACAGCTTTCGCTCCTGCGTGACCCATTTCTGGCCTGTGCAAACACTTCTGCGCTCTGGCAGTGCAGTCACGACCAACACAGGAGCACTCTTTGGGTTCCATATCTAAGCAATTTGTTGCCCAGTTTTTGGCTCTCAAGATCACCTAGACCCTGGTCCATGGTGTTTTCCCATCTGTAGTAAATACATATCAGCTCTTTGAGGGGTCACTTTAAAGCCTAATCTCTATAGACCAAGTGAAAAAGGTAGCACATCCCATCCCACACAGTCAATGTAGAAAAATTAGAAAGTACAGATTCAGTTCAGTTCAGTCGCTCAGTCTTATCTGACTCTCTGCGATCCCATGAACAGCAGCACGCCAGGCCTCCCTGTCTATCACTAACTCCCTGAGTCCAGCCAAACCCATGTCCATCGAGTTGGTGATGCCATCCAGCCATCTCATCCTCTGTTGTCCCCTTCTCCTCCTGCCCTCAATCTTTCCGAGCACCAGGGTCTTTTCAAATGAGTCAGCTCTTTGCATCAGGTGGCCAAAGTATTGCAGTTTCAGCTTCAACATCAGTCCTTCCAATGAACACCCAGGACTGATCTCCTTTAGGATGGACTGGCTGAATCTCCTTGCAGTTCAAGGGACTCTCAAGAGTCTTCTCCAACACACAGTTCAAAAGCATCATTTCTTTGGTGCTCAGCTTTCTTTATAGTCCAACTTTCACATCCATACATGACTATTGGAAAAACCATAGCCTTGACTAGACAGACCTTTGTTGGCAAAGTAATGTCTCTTCTTTTTAATATGCTGTCTAGTTTGGTCATAATTTTCCTTCAGAAAGTTCATTGAAGTAAAAATAAAACCATTAAAAATCTTTGTAACCCCCAAACCGTGCATAGACATCACTGTTAATAATTTGGCACATAAACTCCCGGGCATTATTATAAGGCAATCTAAAAATACATTCACACTTAAATTGACATTGCTTTAAAGTGGACTTACTGAAAAACTCTCTTCTGAAAACAATCTTTTGTTCTTAGGTAATTCCAAATATAATAAATAAAGCTCCTTGTATTGAATGTCAGACTACTTCAAAACTTAACCCTAAGCAAAGATTAAGATTTTTATGGTGGTAAGAAAATTTGCCTTTTTATACAGTTTATGGGATTCTCGTGGCAATAGTTGACGCATTGGAAAAGACCCTGAGACTGGGAAATTTTGACGGCAGAAGGAGAAGAGGGTGACAGAGGATGAGATGGTACGATGGCATCATCCAGTCAATGGTTATGAACTTTGGCAAACTCTGGGAGATGGTGAGGGACAGGGAGGCCTGGTGTATGTACTGAAGTCCATGGGGTTGCAGAGAGTCGGATACAACTTGGTGACTGAAGAACACCAACAAAAGAAAATTTGAGAGCAACTTTATAAAACATTTAAAGA
Source organism: Antilocapra americana (assembly GCA_007570785.1). Taxonomy (NCBI): domain Eukaryota; kingdom Metazoa; phylum Chordata; class Mammalia; order Artiodactyla; family Antilocapridae; genus Antilocapra; species Antilocapra americana. The sequence goes on from ML662496.1 coordinate 234,751, forward strand.
AATGCTTCAGGATCAACTAGGATATGTGCTAAAATTTGAGGATGAAAAGTTATGTCACAATTTGCAGTGTAATTGTTTGAACTAATCAGATTAATCAGATAAGAGAAATAAAAAAAATAGAAATATTTATCTCCCAAAAAATAATTTGTTCTGAGACATCAGTAAAGATTTTCTTCTGCGATGATACAAAGTTTAAGTTTTTGAACCACATGCTGATTCAAGAATTCCAGACTCAAAATGATTGATTATTAAATGTTGAACAAAGAGAGGTCCTCTGTTCCTGTGGGTACATAGAACAGACCCAGGATGCACTTGGTGAATCCAATTCCTCATTATCTTGAAGACACCTGATATCCTATGATATCTGATGAAGCTGCCAACTTCTTGTCCACTCCGACTACATGCCATGTACCCCATTTTATGACTAAACAGGATTTAAAATTCATGAAGGTTGTTGAAAGCTCAACTGTCACATTCAACTCATTCCAAAGTGTATGGGAAAAAGAGCAGAGCAGACATTTCAACTGAAGCCATTATTGTGCCTGAGTAAACATATTCCATTAAATTGCTAATAAACCTACTAGATGTTGAGCACATCAGCCATATAGTTGCATTCTTTTCCTTTATACCAGCTCACTCAATTTCTTCTGTGTAGCATTATTCTTTCTGTGTCCTTTATTCCAAGGTTGCCGTGCATTCAAAGCACTTATTCAGTAAGTCTGTAATCCAGTTTAGTATGCTGTTAACAGAATTCTTTAAAGAAGATCATGGAAAAGGAAAATCAAACTTATTTTTGGATCAGTGACCAATTTTAAAGGAAACACATACTAAACCAGTTTAAAGGAAAAGGTCAGGATCCATGAGGTATAAAGGAAAAGAAAAGAAAAAACATTTATTTCCACAATTTTCCGACATTCCTTAAAAATAAAAACAAGCTTAAATATGGAATGGCAGGGTCCCACTTCCCCTGTGCTAATGGTGGTGAACAGTACTGCCTTTCATAGGAAACTAGAAAGCAAAGGTTTTTCCTCAACACCAGGGAAGTTTTGGCTTCCCTTCCCTTCATTTATTCTGGGGTGCAAATTAAACCCTATAAATCTTGAGTTAGTCTCTCAAAACAAATAATAATACACAATGGATTAAATGCTCTAAAGTTTGCTTTTTATTTGCATAACTAATTAACTGTGTCTCAGTTACAAATGGTATATTAAGCCATTGCTGTATTAGTGTTAAATACTGAAAATATGTGAGGCTGAATATATATGCTATAGAATTAGGCATTTTTTAAAGAACTAATACACTATTTATACTGTCTACCCGATGACTGACTTAGCTAAATAATTTATTTTCTAATTAAAGATCAATTGAAAGTGTATGATGGTAAAAACTGATGCTAAGGGAACAAATGCTTTAATTTTAAAATTCTTTAATCAAATAGGAAGCAATTGTTTCTATTTGGTATATCCAAGTAAAAGTCTTAGAAGAAAGTACAGGTCTCCCCACACTTTGGGACCAAAATGTTGTCTCTAACCAGTCAGTTTTTCAATGGGTAGAGCTGAGGTAGCATTTCTTTCCATAGAGCAACTAGTTTAAAATAACTTGCCAATGTAATCAAAGTGCTTTTTTTTCCCTACCAGCAAAGTCAAGCTGAATAAAAGTAAAATCCACTTTCTGGATTATTTTATGATCATCAAAATATTTGTGTCTATCTTTTTAGAGTGACTAAGATTAGGTGTAGTGAAAGAATTTTTCCTGCAGCTTCCCTGTGACACACCTTAGTGAGAACAGATAAAAATCTATTCTAAATCATGCACAAGCCATAGTAGAGAAGAAATAAATGTTAAAACAACAATAATATCATTCAACAAAAATAAATTGAATAAGAGTCAAATATAAAAAGCTGTGAAATTACAGTAATTTCACAACCCATCAGAAGTAGCAAAACACAGTTACCTACAACAAATATTTTTTGATCATCTTATAGATGTCAAACCTAGGTGCAGTCATACATGTTGGAACATTTCTGGACCGGAGAATATAATGAAAAGAAGCTAGAAAGGATACATAACTCACAGAATCAGGGGATATTAAGATCAGTAGAGATCTTATCAGTCATATGGATCAGGGGGCCAAATCCTACTAGGTTTAGGAAACCTTATCCATTCACAGGGGCAAAAGCAAGACTGGAACCCAAAGTCCCTTATTTATAACATAGTGAAATGCCTGACTTAGTAGAAATGTTTTCAAGACAGAAAGTCAATGATAAAGCTACTAAAAAAAATTGTTTCTTAGCTTGAGAATTAATAAATATCCTATTGAATACATATATATATATATATATAGACATTTAAATTGTCTTAGACTCAAGTACGGATAACCAGATTTTATCTAAAGTTTTCACATTGTCTAGATTTCACTTTTCATGGCATCAAATGAGGAAATATTTGCTACCCGATGAAACCAAAGACCACAGAATAGATGTGGCTTGGTGCCGGAAGACAAGGGTGAGGACTATGGTCCTATGTGACATTATGCAGGCAGTAACATTTTTCGAGGTTTTCACATAATGTACAGTTAATGACCCAGGTGTTTTTCAATTTTTTGAACTGATAAAAAATTGAAAATCAAAGGTATTCATAGTGTCTGTCAAGTTTCCCTAAAAGGTTCTTTAATAAAGTAGAATCTCTCTCTCTGCTCCCCTCTGCCTCTCTCTTTCATGCACACACACACACACATACACACTCACACTCAAACACACACATGTGTGCATACATTTAAGCAGGATTTTTGAGTAATCTGTTTGAAGACTGGAGATTTGGCTTCCAGAGTTGATAACTTCTCTTCCTCTTCATTAATATATTTGAAGACTGCATACATAAAAAAATTGGAAAATACAAAATATAAACTGACACAGTTTTTGTATTTGATTTCTAACATCTGATAGCTGAATATTTTGAAAATACATCTGCTGCTGCTGCTGGTGTTAAGTCGCTTCAGTCGTGTCCGACTCTGTGCGACCCCATAGATGGTAGCCCACCAGGCTCCCCCGTCCCTGGGATTCTCCAGGCAAGAATACTGGAGTGGGTTGCCATTTCCTTCTCCAATGCATGAAGGTGAAAAGGGAAAGTGAAGCCTCTCAGTCGTGTCCAACTCTTAGAGGCCCCATGGACCACAGCCTACCAGGCTCCTCCGTCCATGGGATTTTCCAGGCAAGAGTACTGGAGTGGGCTGCCATTGTCTTCTCCAGAAAATATATCTAAAGGAATACAAAACATGTGGCATAAGAAGAAGTCTTTCAGCATGACTATGAGGTAATAAAGTAGTTAGACTGATTTTTACAGGTATCTTATTGGACTTCATCCTATTATTTCAAAAATAGCCTGCTTATTGCAATTCATAAAAAACATAAGTTAAAAATGATTTTGTTCAGTACATATGGGTGGGTGTCAGATTCTGGAAACCAGAAAGGGGTAAAGGAAGTTAATGAGGGTGAATGAACCCTCTCTTGTTAAAGGCAAAGTGTTAGAACAAGTGTAAGCTTTTAAGGAGTACTTTGGTATCTTCTCTTCTCCTTAAAGGCTGCTTTCTCATAACCTTTTCTCCAGATATGACAAATGCAAATCTTAGCTTTATGTCTTTAGCATGTCCACTTTAATAAAACTTTCTAGTAACCTAATGGGAAGAGGATTGTACCTGTTCTAGACGGATTATCAAAAAACAATAAATTAGTGTGATTTTTTTTAACAAGTGAAATCTCTGGCAAATGAAACATCCTATTCTTGTAAATGAAGTAAACATTCAGACAGCTATTCTGTGACTTCACTAAGCCAAACATAACAGGAAAAGACTCCACACAGTTATCTGAGACTGAAGAAAATTTACTGTGACAAGTAAACAGAAAAAAGCCACTAGAATAATCCACAGCTAAAATTCTAAATAAGAAAGACTTTTTTTTACCTTTACCATATTTAAATTTCCTAATGTACTTTATTATTATTATTTTTTTAAATTTCCTAATGTACTTTAAATACAAAACCCGCCTTAGGCTGGACACACAGGTATGTGTTAAATGTCATTGACTGCTCCATTGTCTGTAAATAAATTATTTCCATTATGGTTTATCTGGGGTAAATTTTGCTTTCTGCCTCAACACAGTCATACAATGGTATTAATAATGGCTATCATGAAACTTATAATGAATTATCCAATCCCTCTTTTTCACAGATGGACAGACTGAGGTCCAGCTGAATTCCCATTCAAAGTCCCAAGCTGGCTATAGCTCAGAGCTGTACCTTCTGTCTCCCAGAGCGGTGGGCAGGGTGTCATGTTCTTGGCACTGTATCCCCATCAGCAACAATGGCTACAAGAGTGCCATTCAGTGATGGTGCCCTTCTAAGCACTCCTCCTAGATGACTTTATACTCCAACATCATAAAAATCCATGGAGTATATGCTCTTTTCACCACCATTCAACAGAAAAGGAAAAGGAGGCACTGAGAGCTTAAGTAACTTTTGCAAGAGTCTTCCTCCAGAGTCACAGCAGACTCTTGCTCTTAACTATTACACTGCTGTTGACTCTTGTTATCTCTCGTTCCCTTTATTCAGCACCCTCTAATGGAACTCATCTTTCCCCTAAACTCGCTGACATTCTTACTCTCCACGTCAGTGTCATCACTGTCTTCTTAGTCACCAAGCTTGGAACCTGAAGAGTCATCTTTGACTCCTCCCTAATTCCTCACCCTTCTGCACATTTCTGTCCCTGGAAAGGCTCTTGAATCTATGTACACTGAAATATGGCCTCAGTCTTCATGTTCCATGGCCTGAACAATCACCCAGTCTCCTAACTGATCTCCTCATCATGGCCTTCTCTTCTTCAAAATTCATCACACACACTCTAACCAGAGCAATTTTCCTAAAACAATGGAAATCTCATCAATTAAAAAACCTAAGCTTACCTAACATTCACATTTGAAACTTTCTCTTAAATGTTTAACATTTTTTTTTAAATTACTCTTCAAAGTCTTATACAATTGTGTGAAGTTGGTATCATTTTCCTCGGTTTTGACCAAAGATGATGAACCAGGCCCCATGACAGTAATATGGAGTGCATACTTTAAAAATGACAAGCTCTGTTATAGAAAAATGTCCCTTTTTTCTTATAATTGCACATATTTTCTAGAGACAGAAAACAGTCCAAGTAAATACAGTCAAATCCAGTAATTTCTGAATCATTTCAAATTTAAATTCATATCCTTCCCTTTCTTCACCTCTTTTTTTCTCGGTAATATTCACACGGAGCATTTACACAGAACCCTGTGCTTGCTCTTTCAGGATTTACAATCATCCCATCACAGTCCTAGATTCTTGGTCAATGGCATAATTGTAGCTGAAATGGTCATACTTGCTCTGGTCTCTAGTTACGTTGTTCACGCTGCCTTCTGCAACCATATAATCTGATCCAAACTGTAAATCCCTTTCATTAGTGGCTTCCTCCTTTATCTCTCTTTCTCTCCCTCTCTCCTACTGTGTCTCTCTTTCAGTCTCTGTCACACACACACACACACACACACACACACACACACACACACACACATCTTTCTTCTCTGCTATTCATAGTGAAGGGACAGTAGACTAGGGATGACTGTATGAAAATCAAGGCCACAAGAGGACATGGGTCACACCACTACAGCCCAGAATCCAGGATAAGATGTTTTTATTCTACTCAAGATTTTCTGTGTTAACCCTTGGATTCCATGAAGTGTGAAGTATCTCTGGGGTTTGTCAAATGGAGCCTTTAGTTTACAATGGCAGTGGATGGTATCTTTGATAGAATCTAGAGGATCCCTCTTCTTGATTTCCTCAATCACATCCAAGAGTGGACATGCGTTCTTCTTGCTTGGGAGTAATCCCATCACTTACTTAGTCTCCACTGAGTAAAACTCAAACAATAATATATGTTTTATAAAGATTAGAGTTTATGAAGCTATAACATCTAGAAAAGTGACTAGCACAAAACCTCTTATCTATAATTCTGAAATGCCAAATTTGAAAACAAAGAATCTTTTCAATCGTTGGTCAAACTAAGATCCCACATGCCTCTGTGTGCTGTGGCCAAAAAACCATTTTTTTGGTGGCAAAATCTAATCTGAGTCAATGTGAAGGTATATACAGACATATTTTATCTCTACCTAGAACAAATATAACATATAGTCATTCTATAAACATATTTAGCTTTTGAATAAATAATACTATATGTGTTACTGCATATGTATTAATGTGTTTAGTTATAGGCACTATTTCAGACTTGTCTGGATATATTTTGAAATAGAGTTTACATACGCTATTGCTTAAATCTGAACAAATTTGAATTTTTAAACACATAAGGCCTCATGAGTTTCTGAAAAGGAAATTATTAGAAAGGTATTTTTTCTTTGGATATAGAATTCTAGGTTGAATTTTTTTTTTTTAGCACTTTAACAAATGTCATTACATTGTTTTATGGCCTGCAATGTTTCTAATGAAAATTCTGCTGTCATTCTTTTCTTTGTTCATCTATATGAGATGCATTTTTTCCTCTGATTGCTTCTAAGATTTTCTCTTCATCATTGGTTTTCAGCAATTTGATTATGTGTCTTGGTTTAGCTTTTTTTTCTTCTGCTTTGTATTTATTCAGCATTTTAAGTCTGTGGGCTAATAGTTTTCATCAAACTTGAAAAGTGTTCAGCTATTATTCCTTCAAGTATTTTTTCTGTCCTCTCCTCACCTCCAAATATTATTTTTTTAAGTATTTTTTTCTCTTTGTGCTTCATTTTGGCAAGTTTCTATTGCAATATATTCAAGTTCACTGTTAATCCCCATCTAGTGTGTTTTCCATTTAAGATTGTTTTTTCATTTCTTGAAATTTCATTCAAGTCTTTAAAAAATACACAGGTCTTTCATGTCTTGTTGAGGTTTTCTTTACATCCTTAACCATTTTTATGAGATTTTTTTTATGATAATTGTTTTAAAGTCCCTTCCTACTACTTCTACTACATCATTTACATGTCTCTTTCTATTAATTCAGTTTTCTCTTAAATATGGGTCATATTTTCCTGCTTCTTTGCCTGACTGTTAATTTTTTATTAGATTCTTGGCACTGTAGACTTTTACATTATTGGGTGCTAGATTTTACTGTATTTCTTTAAAGAATGTTGGACTATATAGTCCATGGAATTCTCCAGGCCAAAATACTGGAATGGGTAGCCTTTCCCTTCTTCAGGGGATCTTCCCAACCCAGGAACCAAACCCAGGTTTCCCTCATTGCCGGCAAGTTCTTTACCAGCTAAGCCACAAGAGAAGCCCGTTACATGTAGTTAAATAACTTTGAGATCATTTTGATCTTTCTGAGTATAAGTTTTAGGCTTTGCTATGGTGATTTCAGGGCAGTGTTTATTCTGGGATTGATCTCTTCTCACTGTAAGTTATGGCACTTCTGAGGTTCTACCCAGTTTTGATCTCTCTCCATTCTGACTGGCGGGAATATGAACTTTTTCCATTTATGTGTACATTCTGGGAATTGTTTGGCCTACTTTCTGCTGGTTCTTTCTGCAGCCTTACATACATGCTCTTATGTTTGCACAGACAAACTCTTCGCCAAAGACTAAAGGAACAGTTCTGCAGATCTCCGGAATGCTCTATGAAGCTCCCTCATCTCCAGTACTCTATCCTGCAAATTCTATCAACTTGGCCTCCCAAACTCTGATCTTTGTCCTCTCAACTCGGTGAGATCACTGAGCTCTGTTCCGTTCCCCCTCCCTCTTCTGTGGCCTGGAAACTGCCTCCAGAGAGTAAGCTGGGGCAACTGTAGCTCTTACTTCATTTGTTTCCCTTCCCTCAAGGATCACAGTCCTACACTTCCTGTTGTGCACTGTTTAAAAGCCATTGTTTCATATAATTGGTCATTTTCTAGTTGTTTATAGAAAAAAAGGAAATTCTTGTAGGTTTTCCTGGATAGATGTAGAAAGCTCAAGCCTGTAAATTCAAACATTGTTACTCTGCTTCCCTGACAACCTCCATAACAGCATTATATAATATCTTGTAACTGAAGTAACATTTTTTTCTCATTAAAACAATGAACACCCACATTTCTCCTTTTAACAAATAAATGTATGATCTAGGAATTACTTCTCTAAGAATAAGTATAGTGATTATTGGTGATTTTAGTGATGTTGGTGTGAGAGCCAGTAGGCAGTGATTGTGATAAAATCCCTTTAGTGTTTATTTAAATCTTACTTAAAATGCCATGCTCTAATATAGCTGTTAACGTTAACAGAGGTTGGAAGTTAACTAAGGAGGCCATTTGGAACTATACAGCAGTCTGTGTCTGGACCGTGTTTCGGAAATGGATCTGTAGCAAAGTGATTAATATGCAAATTTAATCATTACATTAAAATTAGCAGAGACTAGGTAACATAATTAATAATTGCTGCTGGTTCCTTTTTTCTTCTTCTCTGCAATATCTATTTAAGCCCCTAAAAGACAGACTTAGCATGCCAGAATACTGTTGGTAGAGTCAGAGCTATTCACACAGAGCAGCAAAGCAGCTGGAAACAGAGACCCATAGCTACACCCAGGGAACTTTTCTAACCTGAAGCAAAAACAAATTCAGCATGGCTTCAGAAAAAACATTCCATTTAGGGCTGTGAAGAAAACCAGGAACATCTTAGAAGAAAATAAGGAAGTCATAAAATAGGTTCTAAATTTTATCTTATAATGACCCTGTTCTTTAATAACTTGTTTTTAGGAGAGCTGTCTCATTTAAAAACACACTTTAAAAGAATATTATCAAGTTGGAAAATGTACCAGCCTCCCCCTCAAATAATTCTGTTATGGGGAATATTCGTTTCAGCAGCAAGGAAGGCCTAATCTAAAGTCAGTTTTTTCAGCCTTGCAAGGAGGCCGTCTACAAGAATAACTGAATTCATAGACAGTGGAATCAGCCAGACCTCATTTTGAATAGATCAACTAGTTACTGGTTGTGTGACCCTGAGATATCATTCAACCTCTACAACTTTTGGGTCCTTCTTGTTAAAGTGGAGATTACAATAATAACTGTCTTGTAGGGCTGCTGTGATGATTATGTGAGATAATGCATGTATAATGCCTGGCACATAGAAAACTCTCAATTTTAGCTATTGCTACTGTTAATACTATTGTTATTAAAAACAAAAAAAAACCTGTCTCTGGAACCCTAGCTTTTTAAGTATGAGTTATATAGAGAGAGACGGTGAATGTTACAAACCACAAGATTACAGAAATCAACCCTGATTTGTATTGTTGTATGGCAGAATCAACACAACACTGTAATGCAATTTTCTTTCGATTAAAAAATAAAAAAGAAATAATCTGGATGACCGAATGAAAGGTAATTACATAAAAACATGTTTAATTATGTTTATTGTTTTTCCTTAAAACTGGAGGCTGGAAGCATGAGAGAAAACATTTCCCCCCAACCTTGTTCCGTTCCTGACTGTGTTGTCCAGAATCACTAGGTCCCTTAATAAAGCATAAAATTACACTTTACCTTAAAAAATCATGACAATTTTTTTTTTTTTTAAATAGAAGTATCTCCTCTTTATCTGAAAGTAACACTCAGGAAAATCCTAGGATCTACTATTTTAGGACAATCAATGGATCTTTGAAAAATGACAAGAAGAAAGTATTGTCTTCACAGTGCTCTCGTTGAAGCTATCTGAATCTACTTTCAATATAGAATATTTGGTTTCCTAACTGATGGATGGCTTCTTTGTTAAGGTCCCACTGGCCCAGGATTCACTAGTTCAGTTCAGTTCAGTCACTCAGTTGTGTCCAACTCTTTGCAACCCCATGAACCACAGCATGCCAGGCCTCCCTGTCCATAACCAATTGCTGGAGTTTACCCAAACTCACGTCCATCAAGTTGGTGACGCCATCCAACCATCTCATCCTCTATCGTCCCCTTCTCCTCCTGCCCCCAATCCTTCCCAGCACCAGGGTCTTTCCCAATAAGTCAACTCTTCGCATGAGGTGGCCAAAGTATTGGAGTTTCAGCTTCAACATCAGTCCTTCCAATGAACACCCAGGACTGATCTCCTTTAGGATGGACTTGTTGGATCTTCTTACAGTCCAAGGGACTCTGAAGAGTCTTCTCCAACACCACAGTTCAAAAGCATCAATTCTTCAGCACTCAGCTTTCTTCACAGCCCAACTCTCACATCCATACATGACTACTGGAAAAACTATAGCCTTGACTAGATGTCTAGTCAGGATTCACTAAAAGGAATTCAAACAGATAATCCCTGAGAGACTGTACAGTGAATTGCTTAAGTTCACAAGACTGGAGATTGAACAACTTGGTTCCAATTCTTGTTCTGATAGTTGCAAGTTGATTGGGTAAATTACTTAATACTCTGAGCCTCAGTTTCCTCAGCTATAAATGTTTTTGTTGTGATGAATAAAATTATGTATATATATGTGTATGTGTATATATATATGCTTCCCAGGTGGTTCTAGTGGTAAAGAACCCATCTGCCAATGCAAGAGACATAAGAGACTTGGGTTTGATCCCTGGGTTGGAAAGATCCCCTGGAGGAGGGAATGGCAACCCACTCCAGTATTCTTGCCTGGAGAATCCCTATGAACAGAGGAGCCCGGTGGGCTACAGTCCATGGGGTCATGAAGAGTAGGTCAGGACTGAAGCAACTTAGCACATATATATATATATATATATATATATATATATGTATCACTCAGCATGGCACTCTATCCAAAATAAATAGTTAATAGGTATTATTAAATTCTAATATGAGTGCAGATAATCCATACAGAAAACTTAAAACACCGCCTGTGCCACTTTCATCAGTACAGACTCATTATCCACCAAACAGACATGAGTAGAGTGGCTGAAGCTGTGTCAGGTCTGTGATCAGTGCTTTAGTTACTTAGCTGAAGTCCTTTAGTCATGAGGATCTGCACCAGAGACTGAGCTGTTGGGAGGGCAGTGGCTGTATTCTCGTGTCAATGGCTCCGTCACTACTATGGTGCCTAGCAGAGAAAAGATGTTGATGAGGTTTTTATGTTTTTGACGAATGAGTAAGGAATGAATTAATGGTTATGATACATGGATAATTAAGATGAAGTCCTTGACCTCAAGAAACTCATATTCTAGCTGGAGTTGGAATTAAATCCCAGAAAGGGGAATGGAAGCCTGGAGGATTAGGGAGGGAATCTTAGGCAGTGGAAGAACCATGAGTAAAATACCAAAAATTTCTGTTACAGTTAACACAGTTTACTGATACTGGCCAAAAAAAAAAAAAAAAGTGACATTTTTAGAAGACTTCTCAATTTCTAACAAAAACAGAAGGATCTATCACTTATGATAGAAAAAGGAAATTAGTCCATTTTATATCTGAAGTCAAAGGAGAGAAAGGAACATACTGTTTCACAGTCTTCTTTGTCAGGTCAAACCCAATCCTGCCCATGTCCTTGCCCTATTTGCCAGTGATTAGGAGTGTTTATCACTACCCACTCCTCTCTCCCATCCTGTAGCTACTCAGGAAGAGACACAGGATAAATGGGGATCAGACAGCAGCTTCATCCAATGGCCAAATTGAAGAACTGGCAAGGTTCCCTACCTTCCAGTCAGAACTGAACACAGCCTGCAAGCAGGGTGAATCTAGTTAAAAAACCCACTCCACCCACCTGTCTCAAGACATTCCACAAGAAAATAGGAAAGAGAGGGGAGGGTGTGCTCTGCTGAGCAAAGAGAAAAAGGTGGAACCTGTTCCGTAATTTTGAAGCAAAGTGATCTGCCAATCCACTCAAAAATGTGGCTAACCAACAGGATTAGCTATTTCCTGTTATGGATCAAAGGACCAGAATGGTTCACTGCAATGGTTTCCTTTAAGGAAACATCAGGAAAAGAAATAAAGGGCCCCTGCCTCCCATATTCCAAGTGTAACTTTTAATTTAGGAGAGAGAGGATACTATATCGTTTTTAGATAAAATAGATACTTGTTCTTCTGCTATATAGATAGCAGAAAGCCAAGTGTTCTGATTTATTTCTAACTAAGAATGGCCCAATAAGATAAGCTTACTAGCTGATAAAAACCAAAACAAGGGACTACAATTCAAGTATCCTACAACTAAAGTTATTTTACTGTTTATTTGTCTTTTATATAATAATCTGGAGGAAATTAAATCATTTAGTTGCCTGGGTGTGCAGTTCTTGGAGACAAGGCAAGGAAATAATATTTCCCAAATTTAATACATGTTTTATTGAGATTTTATTTTGGCCATGAGGAGTCCAGATTTAGGACCTTACATATTTTTTAGGTTGCGTTTAGTTCAGCCTTTTTAAAGGAACAGAACTGTGGGGTTTATAAAAGCGTGGTTTTTTTTTTTTTTTTTTTTGGTCTATATGCCTGAGTAGACCCAAAGATTTTTTTTTCCTTTGGAAAAACTTGGCCTTGTTTTGCTGTATCCGAGCCACTTTTTCATAATAAAATCTTGGGCTCATTGGCACTGTTCATCAAAAACAATCAAGGAGGGCTGCCAGAAGCACAATCTACTCTTCCAGAAAATTCTAAAATGCACATCTGAGTTAAGAGAGTTCCCCCACTCTGTATTACTGAATCCAATGAGATGTATCTACTCTAGAAATGTAGTAGAAGATGCTATTCACATCATCACACACTGCATACATGGAGTCTGTGAGAGGAAACTCCTCTTTGAGCTTAGTAAGAATACTTTTACTTATTTTCAGATTGCTAACTGATTTGCCTGCATCTTCCATCCTCAGGGTTGAAATACCTGCAAGGTTTACTTCTTATCCCTAGCAGTTAGAAAGCTTAGATTTCAATTTGTGACCTGGACCAGTGGGTAGATCATGCCTATCATTAACGGTGCTCCTTGCTGTACCAAATGGTAACTACTCAGTTTCTCGCTTTATACATAGTTCCATTGATTTTACCTTGTATTTTATACATCCTTCTAGGCTATCTTATATCCCTCTGCAGAAAAAATGAAAAACATAACAAGCAGAGATATAATCCATTCCCACAATGTGATTAGAACAAATGGGACTTGGGGCAGTGTAGGTGAATGTCTGAAGTTTCTGAAGTTTTATTTATACAATGCCAGAACATTGGGTTGCAAAGCAAACGCCGCATGTACACTAGACTGACGCTCTCTTTCATCAGAAAAGTTTGGTGCTGTGTAGAAAATGCCTTCCAGTGTTTAAAAGCAGCTATGATAATATAGTATGTTGACACAGTCTAACAATAGAATGACAGAAACAGTCTAGTTTTCCAAGAGTCTAGAGCTCTGAAGAGAGAAGGGAGACTACTACGAAAACTAGAAATTCATTAAAAGTGAAATCTGCCATTATTGACCTTCTTTTTACCCAGATTCATTCACTTTCTGGGAGCACAAGAGAAGGACTAAAAAATTCAGAACTACTAAAGATAGTTCCTACAGCATATATAGAATAGAACAGTTAATATTTACCTTAATGAAAAAAGGTTGCAATAAGGGTGAGATATAATTTTATTTTGAATTTTAAGATAAGCATTGTTTGAGATATTTTAAAATTTCTCATGCAACCACAGAATCAGATATTGCTCTGTATGCATTAAAAAAAAGAAGCACTATTACTATCTTATTTGAAAGAAGACATTTTCATAAACTGTTTTGGACCTAGTTCTTTTTTAATGTGTTCTGAAAGTGTAGTCTTAAAAATTCACTTATTTCTCTCTTCCAGCCAGAGTCTAAGTGTGAAATGTTTTCCTCAATCAATCTTTCACTTAATACCAAGTGAGATTACTTTCTAAATTTTTATAGACAAAATATTTTTTAAAAGATGGTATGTGTGAATTTCCTACACTGTTTTAGACTTGGATTTATTTGATAATTTCTTTTGAACTTCATACTTTCAGTTACAAATACTAAAGATATAAAAGTGTTTTCTGAATTTGCTCGTAAATAAAGCTGACTTAAAGTTTCATTTCTAAAAAGCACAATTAACTAATCAAATTTCTCTGAGAATTCTTGTTTCTGCTCCAAAAATATTAGTTTAGTTTCAATAGATACCTGGTCTCTTAAAGACACTGTGTACGTGTCCGCGGAGGAGCATCTGTTGCCAGTGATAAGAAGAAGTCTGTGTCTTTTGGCAGAGGGCTGGGACCTTCCCTCATAGCCTCCTAGAGTTTGAGCTGGAGACGAATGATAGCAAATTTGAGGGAATTTTTTCCTTGGACATGTAAACTCTCAGATTTATCTCAGAATTATAGAAGAGAAGTAAAACAAAACAGAACCGTTACATCTAAGAAAAACCTGAGAGCAACCATTCAAAGTGTGCAATACACACTGTCCTTAAAATGTACTTGAAGGTCCACTTCTACAAGGGCTGCCTATACATCCCTAAGCTCTACAGTTCAGGAATCTTATTTCCAGTCACAGTGTCCCAGAGCATTTGCAATTTTCAGTTGGAACTCTCAGCCCTTTACTTTAAAGATAGTCTAAAGTCAGAAACCGAAAATACTCATCTATTTTTTCAACCCTCAAGTTGCTCCTCATCAATATAAATAACATTGACCATTTCTGAACAAACATTCTCAAGGCTGGCTGTGGTTCAAGCAAGTCCTAAACCTATTAAGGGGAAAACAAGGTCTTCAGAAAAGAAAAAAAGTATGACTAAGCTCAGTTGGAAAAAGATCTATTTTCCCCCTAATGCTCAATTGTGTATTAAATCAGTTCCGATTTTATTTCAGACCATTAATCTGTAATTTAACACAGTTCTTAAACGGATGTTTCGGACTATTTTATGTCAAATTGTTTACTAGAAAAATCATTTAATGGGTAGAACCACAAAATATAGTTCCCTTGTGTGATTGCTTACAAACAGATATAAGTTGTAGTCTTGGCAACATTACATTTTAACAACATAATTGCTGACAATAAAACACTAGTTAATATAAAACAATTTTTATACCTTAAATCATAACTATATTTCTCTAGCTGCTTTTAACAGGATAAGAACTCTTCCTGCAATTAGTTTTTAATAGTAAATTTCCTAAATGACTTAAAGCCTACACAAAAGAATAAAAAGTTTATGGAATTTTCCTTTAAGAACTGTATTACTGCATTTCACAAATAAAGCTAATCAGAAAAATTCAGAGCAATGTTACAATTCACAAGTATTTAGATTCAATGGCTTTCCTTTCTAGGATCCACTCCTTAGAGGATGCCACCAGGTCACAATGACCCATCACACCCGAAACTTCTCCCTATAGGACTGAAGGTGACAAACCCTGAGAGACCACATTCTGGAAGGCCTTGCTGAGCTTCATCTGTCCTTACCAGAGCAGACTGCCATCAAACTGCCATCCAAAACTGCTTTAGGGAACCAGTTCCTCCGCAATCTTTTCAACAGATTCTCTGTTTTAACATCCACCTGTGTTCCTGCAGAACAGTCTGACCCGGATTGAGCCATGGAGCAAATAATAACACTAACTGCAACTCCAGACAGAAAAAATAGAAGTTAATTTTCCAGACTCTTGTGGGAATACAGAGCATGTCTGTTGAAACTCAATCCAAGAGTTCAATGATATTGTAGACTCAAGTATTTCTTTATATTCCACGTAATGGCTTTTCCGTTCTTGGTGTTTTATAACACATGACTGAACCATGATTTAGAAAGTGAGGGGTATTCTATCTCTGTCTCTCCCACCCTCCCTCTCAAGTTGAATTATACAAAATCTATAATTGCAAAGTGAAACAGTAACAGAAAGCCAGGAGAGTTGTTCCATTTAGAGCTCTTATTGAATGTCATCACAGTAATTTAAGTTAATCTATGCTGATTCTCTTTATTTGGGAGGAACATCATTTCTTTAGGCATGAGACCTAAATTTCTTTCCTTTGAGTTTTGTTTTGCTTCATTTTTGCCAGGAAATGACTGACTCTACAGTCTGCCCTTGCAGAGCCGGCATATTACATCCTCTACCACTTTCAGCTCTGTTTTATCTTCTCTTCGCAAGGACAGACATGCATTTTTGCTGATACCACTGTGAAGCTACATGAGGCCTTCTATTTTTCAGGCAGGGGACACTAGATTCTCTATCAGTTCTACACAGCTGCCACTTCATATTATTCTGAGAGCAGAGATGCTAGCAGTTCTCTTCAGCTTAATTCAACAGATAGGCCAAGTGGGTTTGATTCCATTTGATCAATGCTCTAACATAACAAAGATTACCTAAAAGAAATAGGGGTTAAGCCATATCTAAGATTACAGAGGGAAATACTTAAACACCTAAGGAAAAAATATTGCTTTCCCTGACATTAAAAAGTTTACTGTAAAAATAATACACTTGGCTCTATACAGGGTGGGTACCATGAAATGTTAGTGCAGACATGGAAATATTTCTCCCAAACAAACACAGCTGTTAGGAAGCTTAAGCATATAAATAGGTCATTCCTCATTTTTCTGTAAGTTTGTTTTAAAGGATTAAAAAGTAATGTTCTGAATCAACAGAATAAGGCCATACTAAGGTGTGGCTTATCCCCTGCTCTACACTGGGCTGGAGAAATAGTTGATTGTTGTCTAAAATTAAAGTGCCCTCAATGAAATCCTGCTTCACAGCAGTGAATAGTTAACTGAAGATGGCATACTGAACAGAGGTTTTAAAAGAAGTTAGGGTCCACAAGGAGAAGGAGAGGACCTCATTGAACGAGGGGATGCAAGAAGCCAAGAATCACAAATGTTTTCCTTCTCCGCAAGAATAAAGGCTGAGGTACAAGACTATTCTACATGCTCTTATCCCAAACGCCCTAATGTGAGATGATCTCCCCAACTCATCTGAAGACAGCTCTGTTGAAATCAGAAGTAAAACAAGCACTAATGTTGCCAGCTTAAAACAAACATGGTTTGGTTCTGAGCATTAAGAGCGTGTTGTTATCAGCCTCCAAGAGTTTTAGAGAAGCTGAGGATGGATATTTTTCCAGACCTACTATGTACCAGGGCTATGATGTTTCTTCATTTGAATCCAACAGGAACCTGGTGTGACATGCATTATTATATTAGAGATGTGGGAAGTTGAGGCCCAGAGAATTTGCTCAAGGTCACACCGTTTAGAACCTGGGGCAGCCAGGAATAGAACGGAGGCCTGTTCAACTTCAAAGCCCACATTCTATCTCAAAAGTGTCATCCTTAGGAGAAATTTATGGAACAGAATTTTATCCTGAGAAACTAAGGAACACACTCAAATCCAATAACTTTTTAAAAATCTTGTTTTTAGGTTAAGATTCATTACGCTGTTTTTCTTCTTTAAAAATTTTTGTTCAAATTATCCCTTTCCTCTCATCAAAATGAAACGTTAACCTCTGTGACAAATTATGGGATTCCGTATTTTACAACTTGAAATATTCAGGAAGGAGACATACAGAACCTGACATACTTTACACATTCATAAATAGCAAGCTGGAAAAAATGACATTCTATTTTTATGGTAGTTTTTAATTTTTACATTAAAAGCCACTATATCAAAGGTTTAAAATGACATGCTAAATTACAAAGACAGTCTTTATGACTCACAGAGAAGCAATAAAAATTAGAGTACATTTAATAAAAATGAAAGACAACCTTCTTCTTGAAAAACATAAGAACAAGTGTGTATTTCTTTAAAAGAGTTTAGACTTTTTTAGTTGAGTTTTTGTTTTTGGTGTCTGTGTCCACTTTTTATCCATTTCCTCCACACACATATTTCTGAAGAGCTATGAACAGCAAGTTTTCTCTTGTATTTTCCCAAGTAGAAACTCCTCCAGCTGCACATTGACTTTCCCATTGCCCCAGTATTAAAGTTCTGGGCAAAGTTTTAATTACTAATTTAGGAACAATGACACATTTTAAAATTTAATATATTTTGCCTTTTTTATAGACCATGTAGAATGAAACCTCAGTGTGCTTGAAAAATCTCTTAGCAACTGAGAGCGGAGCTGGCCAACAATGGATGATTCATTGATTTAGCTTGAGTGTGCAGGAATGACTGCCAAAAGGTCTGAATAAACTCACATTGCTAGACACTATGGTAAAACGTACTCTGACCTCTTTTAAAACTCTATCAGAGCGGAAAGTTAAACTTGTAGCTTTCCAGCAATTCACTGGCTCTGGAAATATGCTTGAATTATTATATCTTGCTTTTATAATGAATGATAGACCTTCTGAGATGATCAAGTTCACCTAATTAGACAATAGCTGCTACTAATTGGAGATTTCCAAGGGGACAGTACTGTGTTTTTAAGCACTAAAAGTGATGGTTTCCCATTCAATTTAAATATGAAAGGAGGCTTTTTGAAATCTGAGACTGAAAGAACTGACTGTTTTTTTTTTTTTTTGGTAATATTGACCCAATGATTATGCAAGATTACCCTAAACAATAACTTGCACATTCAAACTTGGTTATGAAACAGATATTGGCATGCATACATACAGAGATCATACCAGAACATTCTATCTGATGTTTACATAAAATTCAAAAAGAGCTCAGTTATTTTGTTCACATCTGTCATTTGTCTCCTCCAATATCCTTTTTAGAGGTAAGAATTATTTTCTTGCTTTAGAACTGGGAGACGATGGACATGGAATTTAAATTGCTTGCTTGAGGTCTAGCTATTCAAAGGCAGCTCCAGGTTTACAATACAGATTTGGTAGTTTAAAGTTAGGTATTAGATCCATTGCACTACTGCACCAACTACAAACTTGCCAGCAGTAAAAATAATTCATGAAACTGAATCTCTTTCATTTTCTTTTTGAACAAAGACGTATTTCCCAATTTCTTTTGCTCTTGACAAACAGAAACAATGAACAGGAAACTTTCTGCTTGGAAAGAGCTCTGCTCTTGGCTCTTTACTTCCTTCTCTTTCTCCTTTTCTTTTCCTTCTTCCTCTCTCTTTTTCTCTTGCATCTTCTTTTTTTTTTTTTTTTGTAAAAGATTCAAACAATAAAGATCAATTGAAAAGATCCTCCCTCTACTTCTGGTCTTTCTCTCAGAAGTAACCACTGTTATTAACTTGGAGAATTTTTTTTCATACTGCTTTTTGGATATTTACATAATTATATCAAAGCATATGAAACATATTAGTAATTTTTATTTTTCCTCCACTTCATACATTGTCATATATTGTTATACAAATTACTTTTTTAAAAAAGCACTTCTTGGAAATCTTTCCATATCTGTACGTAGACATCTATTCAAGTGATTGCTAAAAATTATTTCAGGCTTTCCTGGTGGCTCAGTGGTAAAGAATATATCTGCCAAGGCAGGAGACGTGGGTTTGATCCCTAGGTTGGGAAGATGCCCTGGAGAAGGAAATGGCAACCCACTCCAGTATACTTTCCTAGGAAGTCCCATGGACTGAGGAGCCTGGTGGGGTACAGTCCATAGCGTCACAAAGAGTCGGACATGACTTAGCAACTAAATAACAACACCAAAAATCATTTCCTAACGTGTACTTCACTTTTTGAAATGGGGCAACTTATATACATCCACTAAAAATGTTGCTATTCTTCCAGCATAAGTTAGATGGACAAATGGAATGAAACAAAATGTACAAAAAAGTACAGATGAATGAAGATATTTGGTGTAATTTTTACTTAATTTCGTGGATGACAGTTCTATGTATCTGATAGTGGCAGGCGTAATGAACAGGTTTGTCACATTGGAAAACATAGACCAATTAGTAAAAATGGGTAGTAAAGTGGAAAAGATGGGAATTTTGCAGGAAAGGGGCCATACCAACTTAGGGATCACAACAGGTATGGAGAACTTTATGGGGGCAAAACTGAATAAAAGACACATAGTCCCTGATCTCACAGAGCTAAGAGCCCAATTCTAAATAACCTCCAATTTTATCTCCTCCTCTATATTCCCATAGTCACTGTTACTACAGACTCAGTTTCTGGCATAAACTGCTGCAGGGGGCCCTAAGTAATTTCTCAGAGTTCAACATTTTGATCTTCTATTCTGCAGCAGTGTTGAGTTACGTTGTGTTAGTCACTCAGTCGTGTCCGACTCTTTGCAACCCCATGGACTGTGGCCCACCAGGCCCCTCTGTCCATGGGGTTTCCCAGCCAAGAATACTGGAGTGAGTTGCCATTTACTTCTCCAGGGGATCTTCCTAACACAGGGATTGAACCTGGGTTGCCTGCATTGCAGCCAGATTCTTTACCACCTAAGCCACCAGGGAAGCCCTAATCTACCGCAGGGGCATCCCCAAACATCAAGGTCTAAAAACATTACTGCCTTGTTGTTGTTTAGTCACTCAGTCGTGTCCAACTCTTTCGTGACTCATGAACTGTAGCCCACCAGGCTCCTCTGTCCATAGGATTTCCCAGGCAAGAATACTGGAGTGGGCTGCCATTTCTTTCTCCAGGGGATCTTCCTAACCCTTTGTCTCCTGCATTGGCAGGCAGATTCTTTACAACTGAGCCACTAGGGAGGCCCCACATTACTGCCTAGTGAAACACCTTCATCATTTTCACTAAACTACAATATGGGACAAAGCATAATCATCTGAGCTTGGCATTCATAGTCCTTTCCCATTTTTTCTTGTTACTTTAAGTTCTAGTCACATTAAACTTTCTTCTGTTCTTTAGAGATTCTCTGTCAGATCTCTATGCTGTTTCACATACAGTCTAAAATATTGTTCACCTTTCCCCATCTGGAACTTCTACTTGACATTCTAGACCCAGATCAAACAAGGGCTACCTGACTCCTACACAGCAGGTGTTTACTTCTGTGCTCCCAAAGCAGTTTGCATTCACCTCTAAAATGGCATTTCATGCTGTTTCAGCATTATTTGTAATGCATATATGAGCTTTTTCAACTCTTTTTATAGGAAATGCTATTTATCAGCTAAAAACCAATTTTGAGGGTATGATGCTAAAGTATCAAATTATGCTATCAGCCATGACTCACTGATTCACCAGTCTTCATCCTTACTTGAGTTGTTGAGGTAAAAGTTAACTAGGCAGATCCAGCATCTATCACTGTTGTTGTTTAGTTGCTCAGTTGTTTCAGACTCTCTGCGACCCCATGGACTGCAGCAAACCAGGCTTCCCCATCCTTCACTATCATCCACTGTTTGCTCAAACTTGTGTCCACTGAGTTGATGATGCCATCCAACCATCTCATCCTCTGTGCCCACTTCTGCTCCTCCCCTCAATCTCTCCCAGCATCAGAGTCTTTTCCAATAAGTCAGCTCTTCACATCAGGTGGCCAAAGTATTGGAACTTTAGCTTCAGCATCAGTCCCTCCAATAAATATTCAGGGTTGATTTCCTTTAGGATTGACTGGTTTGATTTCCATGCTGTCCAAGAGACTTGTGATTATAATGTCTACTATAATCATAACAATTTGCTTTATATTCATACCAGCACAGATTGGAGAAGGCAATGGCAACCCGCTCCAGTACTCTTGCCTGGAAAATCCCAGGGATGGCGGAGTCTGGTGGGCTGCCGTCTATGGGGTCGCACAGAGTCGGACATGACTGAAGTGACTTAGCAGCAGCAGCAGCAGCAACATAGATTATAGAAAGATATATCTAAGGAAATCTCCATCAAATTGAATGTTTATCTCCTTTAGAGAAAAGGAAAAATGAAATTAATATTTGAATATTTTTAGGTTTTGATACTATGATTTAGTTTAGAATGTATGACCTGAATATATTCTTAAAGATAATATTGCAGTGGTTGGCATGACCTAGTCTCAAGAATATTTTGATTCTCAATTTCACTTATCTTGATCTCATAAATAATTAAATCTTTGCTTCTTCGGCAGATCATCAAAGCATGAAAAAATAACCCTTTGCTTCAGGTGCAACGGTCTTGGGGAATATGGACCAATAAGGAGAAGGCATTCTGATGAAGCAGGAAGATTCCATAAAAGCATAGAGTCAGTGTAGACAGTACTGTTCATCCATGGGTCTGAGATAATGTATTGAGATCCAACTCTATCCAATTATATTCTTCATAGGTTCTCCTACTGAGTGCCTGGCAGGGACCCAGACCAGCCAGTCTTGGTCTAGACCACAAGTTAACACATGGTCCCCCAAACCACTGCAGGGCATGCAAAAATATTCAGGCATTATCCATGAAACAGACCAAAAACAGTTTGACAGAGAAGGAGTAGTCCAAGAAATAGCAATAAATTGTTACGAATTGTTTGAATTAAATATTCACATAGTTTTATAGAATTATTGCCTAAAGAAAGGTAGACTTGAGTTTTTTGTCTTTTGACTTTTTAGGGCATGGTTTTTGGAACAGTTATCTTCACAAACTTGGTAGAGGAGCTAGAATAATTTGAAATTAAACACCTGGAACAATTCCAATAAGTAGCTTAGAATACGATTTAAAAAAAAAACCTACAAGTATTAAGGTTAAGTAGGATAAAGAAAAGACTTCATATAGCTGGAGAAACAACTAGAACAGGAACAGATCTGCAGAAAGTAAGAGGCTCCTTCTCCTGACATATTAAATGCTGACCCCAGTGGGGAATGATGCTGTGTTGCTTATCACTGTGTGCTGTCACTGTGTCTTTCACTTCTGGATTCCAGCCCTTAGCAAAATGGCTGCTCAGTGTATCTGTTCAGATCCAGATGCCAGGACAGCAGACAATTAATTCTACTGGGTCCAAATAAAAAGAGACATCTGCAGTTCTGAGAGTTGCCATGATGACAACTACTGAGCCATTTGAGAGTAGATGTGATATTTCACCATCATTCTGAGGCTCCCCAAGGAGACTGCTGCTGAGGATTTCTTGGAAATATTTTGATCATGCTGGCTTCTGCCCTTAAAGAAGAAATCTTAAGAAACCGAGAAAGATTAGCTGAGATCTCTGCCTCAGCACCATAGAGGCTAATCAACAACTAGAAAAGAAATTAGAAATGGATAAAAGCAAGACTTCTATCCCACCCAGAAGAAAATTCCTGGAGCAATTTTCTGCACTGATATCATCATGGCTTCTTCTAAATGACCCTGCCAATGTAGGATGTACTTGTAGATTTTAAGCAGAAGAGGCATTAGACTGATATTTAAATTCCTACATGTATCTGTATGCAGGTCAAGGAGGAACAGTTAGAACTGGACATGGAACAACAGACTGGTTCCAAATAGGAAAAGGAGTACGTCAAGGCTGTATGTTGTCACCTTGCTTATTTAACTTATATGCAGAACACATCATGAGAAATGCTGGCCTGGATGAAGCACAAGCTGGAATCAAGACTGACGGGAGAAATATCAATAACCGCAGATATGCAGATGATACGACCTTTATGGCAGAAAGAGAACTAAAGAACCTCTTGATGAAAGTGATAGAGGAGAGTGAAAAAGTTGGCTTAAAGCTCAACATTCAAAAAACTAAAATCATGGCATCCGGTCCTATCTCTTCATGGCAAACAGATGGGGGAACAATGGAAACAGTGACAGACTTTATTTGGGGGGGCTCCAAAATCACTGCAGATGGTGACTGCAACCATGAAATTAAAATAGACACTTGCTCCTTGGAAGGGAAGTTATGACCAACCTAGACAGCATATTAAAAAGCAGAGACATTACTTTGCCAACAAAGATCTGTCTAGTCAAAGCCGTGGTTTTTACAGTGGTCATATATTGATGTGAGAGTTGGGCTATAAAGAAAGCTGAGTACAGAGAATTGATGCTTTTGAACTGTGGTGTTGGAGAAGACTCTTGAGAGTCCCTTGGGCAGCAAGGATATCCAACCAGTCCATCCTAAAGGAAATCAGTCCTGAGTGTTCATTGGGAGGACTGATGTTGAAGCTGAGACTCCAATATTTTGGCCACCTGATGCGAAGAGCTGACTTATTTGAAAAGACCCTGATATTGGGAAAGATTGAAGGCAGGAGGAGAAGGGGATGACAGAGGATGATATGGCTGGATGGCATCACTGACTCAATGGACATGAGTTTGAGTAAACTCTGTGAGTTGGTGACGGACAGGGAGGCCTGAAGTGCTGCAGTCCAGGTAGTTGCAAAGAGTCGGACACAACTGAGCGACTGAACTGAACTGAACATGTACCAAATTCCAGGCATAATGCCCGTGGTAGGAAATAGAATATACTTAAAAAAATTAATTTTAAACATTTTGTTTTAAGGCCTGGGATAGTCTCTCATTTACCATAAACTGTCTTTATAATTCAGCTCTATCTGACATCAAGAATTTATTGAGTGTAGGGTCTACTATACCATGATGGATGTTTTCATGCTATTTGTGAAATCATAGAATAAAAATAACCAATAAATAACCAGTAAAAATAACCAAAAAATAACCAATCAGCTCTCAGAACACACTGAATTTTTATCTTTTAAGATCTTCTACCAATTGTTTCTCCCCTTAACAAACCATAGTATCCCCTTCATTCAAGGCATGACTGCTCTGCTGTGACTACAGTCTCTTGGTCATTATGACCTCTGTGTATTTGCTTAGTCCTTTGCCCCATGTAAAAAGTCTTCACTTCTTCTTCACTATCAATTGGGGGGTTATAGCTCAAAAGAACCTCTTTGGTTCTTTCCTAATCCCACATCTTCCTGCCCTCATTTGTCCAGGAAATCTGTTGATGAGCCCTGTGCCATCAGCTAGAGGGAGATGAGGAAAGCAGGAAGTTGGTTTCAAAGGGAATGATGAAGTCTCTCAAGAAGAAAAACAGTGACTATGTATAAAATAATTTGAGGAAAATTTACTTTGTTAATGGATTCTGGAAGGTACACTTTGAGTCAAATGTAAAATAAGTTCATTATTGTGAATACTTTGGTAGAAGAATTAATAGCTATTTTAAAAAATACATAATGTTATATAATAAAACCTACAGGTCATCTTGCTACATGATTATTACCATTACTGAGCTACAAATTTTTGTTGGATCCAAGGAAATTCAAGGCCCTTTAAGAAACTGGTCTGAATCTCTGATAATCAGGAAATAAAGGAAATTTACTTATAGTCTGACCATATAAGGACACTGGATCCAAGTCCTGTGAACCTGTGCTTTTGCACATATTTTTTGCAGCTGCTGTTATAGTTCAGAGCCAAAGCTGAGCTTTGAAAGTTTGGATTCTTGTGTGTTGTGATAATCAGCTGGGGGTTGGAAATGCTTTAAAAAATCTAATGCTCTGGCACTTTAACAAGGCTTCTGAAAAAACAATTTAACATCTGGAACCAAGTATTCCATGGAAGTCCAAGACCAACAGAGTAAAGAACATTTCTTTCAGTAACAGTTAAAATGTGGCACTTTCCTCTCCATCAAATGAATGGGTTTATGATTGTGAGACGGTTTATAATAAATATGGAGTAGAAGCAAGGTGTAGAAAACTGGATTTTCTAGATATTTACAGGTGAAAGTCTCTCCCAAATATGCTTCTTTACTCTTTCATATCATTTTCTCTTTCAAAACTCAATTCTGGTAAAAAAATAATTATCCAAATCAAGCCTCCTTCATTTAGCCCTTCTGAGTGACTGCTGACTGAGGATGAGTAAAGAGTCTATAGACTTCATCTTTCACATTTCCCACATGTTTTAGAAGAAGGTAAAGGCAATGATTGTGCATGTGCATGTCATAAGTCTCTCCACAGCCAGGTAATTCAGATCAAATGCAAACAGAAGTGGCTAGGTCTACTGAATGTTTACTAATTCTCTACAGAGTTCAGACATTGTTTAAATGTGTTCTCTACTAACATGATAATAGATGGTATCTAGTGAGAGCTTAACATGTGTTAGGCACTGTGCATTTGACTTCCAAAATAATTTTTATCCTTCTCTTTTTCATGATGAGTGGTACAGTGGAACTGACACAGAAAGAGACAACTAGAACAATGAAACAGAAGGGATAACCCAGAAACGGACCCACACACATACACAGGATCGTGACTCATGACCAAGAGGGCACTGTAGGTTAGCAGGTAAAGGAGACACCATTTGATAATGATGCCAGAAGGATTAGTTCTCCATATGGGGAATAAAATAAAAAGAAAGAGATTGGATCTTTTCCTCTTACAATATATAAGAATATATTTCAAATAGAAGTAAAATCTTAATTAGAAACATTACAGCTTTAAAAAGACAATACAAAAAGGAGATATGACCACATTAAAATTAAGAGGTTCCCTTCATCAAAAAATACCATAGAGTGCAAGCCACAAACTTGGAAGTTATATTTGTAAAGGTATAGCCACAAAGGATATTTCTGGAACTTATAAAGAACTCCTTTGAAAAAGGAAAACAACTCAATAGAAAACTGGCCAATGGATAGGTACAGATGGTTCAAAGAAGTGGAAGAGACCCAAACAGTGCCTAGCAAAAGGGAGGTACTCAAGCAGTATTCATTGAGTGAATGAAAACACAAATGGCTCATAAACATTTAAAAAGATATCCAACCTCACTGGTAATTAGGGAAACAAAAATCACAATGGGAGAGCATTTCATATTCACTATGCTGGAAAGAACTAAGATGAAATAATATCAAGTATTGGAGGGAATGTGATGCAATGGACACTTTGTTCAACTGCTGTGGGAACATAAACAGGAATAGCCACTTTGGAAAACATTTTGGCATTACCTGGTACAGATGAAAATATACATACCTTATGACCCAGATCTATTCTGAGGTATCTACCCTAGAGGATCTCCTGCACATGCAATCTAGAAGACATGTTTAAGACTATTAATTGCAAGATTTTCTGGTAACAGCAAGAAACTAGAACTAACGTAATGGTAAATCAGCAGGAAAATGGATGAACAAATTGAATATACTTATTTTTACTCTGGAATACTACACATGGTAATGTTAAGCTAAGAAGTCACACAAAAATATAAAGTATGATTCCATTTATAAGAAGAGGTGGTATATATATACAATGGAATATTACTTAGCCATAAAAAGGAATGAAACTGGGTCATTTGTAGAGATGTGGATGAACCCAGAATCTGTCATACAGAGTGAAGAAAGTCAGAAAGAGAAAAACAAATGTTAACACATATATTGAAATCTACAAAAATGGTACTGATGAACCCATCTGCAGGGCAGAAATAGAGAATGGACTTGTGGACATGGCAGGGGTGGAAGGGGAGGGTGGGATGAATTGAGAGAGCAGCACTGACATATTGACATACACTATCATCAGTAAAATAGCTAGCTAGTGGGAAGTTGCTGTATAGCACAGGGAGTTCAGCTTGGTGCTCTGTGATGAGCTAGAGGGATGGGATGGGGGTGGGGGAGTGGGAGGGGAGGGAGGTTCAAGCGGGAGGGGATATATGTATACACAGCTGATTCACTTCAATTGTACAGAAACCAACACAGCATTGTAAAACAAGTATACTCCAGTAAAAGAGATAAAATAATGTAGTTTAAAATGAAGAAAAGATTAGTTGAAAGGAAAAAAAAAAGATGCATTTTTGCACAAAAACATAAAGCTAAAAACCAGACAAAACTACACATTGCATTGTTTTGGAGGGAAAAAATACATAGATGATTAAATTATGGAAGAAAAAACAAGGAAATAAGTTAACATCAAATTCAGATGAGTAGTTACCCCTATGGGGAAGACTACGAGTGAGGAAGGGTATTCATGGGTCTTCTAAGTTTTGACTGCTTAATCTGTGTAATAAACACACAAGTGTTCATCTTATTATTTTTCTTTAAGCTGTTTAGTTATGTTTTATAACACTCTTCTGAATGTATAATAAATTTTTCAATAATTAAAAAATATCATATGTGAGCCGCATTTTAAAATAAATGAAATTCTACCTGCATCCTACCATAGTTATTATCTACTTACATAAATTATATCCTGAAAGCCTTAGTAAAGCAACTAAAATAATTCCTTAATTCATCTATGTTGATATTTATACTTTTGAGTTTGCTTATATTAGACCATATTAGCATAAAATTTCCTTCAAGGTAAGAAAAAACAATAGATCTTTTCTGAAATTTTTACTTTAACAAAGTCATTCTTTTGTGACTATAATCTTGGTTTCCTTTTGCAAATAATATCTGATTAGTTTGATTATCCACAGAGAAATACTCATGAAGTTAGTAACCCATTCCCAAATGATATTTATTTCCAAAACAAATATTTCTAGTTTCTATAAAAGTAAGAGTTTCGAATGGTGTGGTTAGATCTGGAGTGAATCTGACTACTGGCCTGGGATTTTGAATCATGGTTCTCTGTGTAGCTTTTATTGGGTAGTGCTCCTACTGGATTTTATCTTCTAGAAGACAATTTTTGTGGATGAAACCCACCACCTGCAAAGTGATGGAATTGCCAGGTGAAAAAAAATCTGATTTTCATGAAGGAACTCTTGGCACTTGGAGATGAAATCCAAGGCCTCGAAGCCAAGCTGGCTGGGCTGGATGGCGGTGTGGAGCAGAGAGCCTGCAGCCAGGAGCTGGCTCCAGCCAAGGACAGCTGTCTCCTGGCGGGGCTGGGTCAGTCCTCTGCTGGGTGAGTGGGAGGGAGGGGAGGAAAGCCAGCCTGTGGGTCAAGCCCCATTCACAGAGAGGCAAGTGGGCTCAACATGCTTGCATTCTAGGAATTTTGGTCCCCACCCCTACCATCCTAGGAGTCTCGTTTGCAGCATCATCTCCCCCAGAACTTCCAAACATTGGCAGGTCCCCTTCTCAGCTCCAGGCTCCCATACACTCCCACAACTTGGTTGACCAAGGACTCCGATCATATTTTCTGGGAATTTAAGCAAACAGGGTCCTCTTAAGAAAAACAAACTTAGACTGAATCCCACCCATTTCATTTCAGGGAAATCTTAAAGCCTTAAAATATTCCCCTTTACCACCCTTCATATACATAACTTCCCTATGATCAGTGTGTTATTCCTGTAGAATTATTCAACACAAAAAGAGTGAAACCATCTCAGACTGTGATCCATACCCCTAAATGGCATCGACTCAACTTATTCGCACTATTAAAAGCCTTATCTCTCATGAATTGAAGAACAAAATTAGGAAACCAGCTGCAATGTGTGCAAAATAATTGCAAAAGACTCCAATTTGAAAACTAAAACACAAAATTCATTAGACTCTTTAAAAGATGGTCTTAAACAACGTCTTAGAAATTTGCCATTAAGTATATTTACACACCACATACCATTCTACTAATAATTACTAATAATGGTTGCTTTGCGGAAAGACTGTAGGAAATGGTGGCAGAAGATAAGCTTTCAAAGTGTTTGATTAGGATGGGCATAATGACCAAATCTACTGAGCTCTTTGAAAACACTAGCAGAAGAGGCTGAAACAGCAGCTTCATCTGTTTGAACCTCCTTTGTTATTAAACTTGCTGCTGCTGCAGACAGATAAGATCCAAGACCAAACACAAAAACATACATTTGATTCAGCAAGAGGCTTATCTCAGCAATTGGACAGTCTGTTCAAGAAACTGGCCCAAGTTAAGCATTTTCCCTTGTTGCCCTAACAATTCAGTCTACCCCCAGTGTGGAAAAAAAAAGTACAAACATGAAAGGTTAATTTCTCTTCTGTTCCATTAACACAAGACCAATAAACCTCACTAAAACAAGAAATTTATGAAGTTCCTAAAACATTTCTTTTATATTGTTTTCATATTATAATTTGACACATCTGGGGGTTATAACTTATAGGAACAGAAAGAGATCACTAATTTGGTCTGAAATGGAGAAACTTTATGATTCCAAATCTGGTGGAATACAATTTATGGACCAAATCTCAGAAAACACCTCACATTTCATGGAGATTTAATATTTCATTTACATATTTCAGTTAAATATGTTTCAGAGCAGTCAACAAAAGTTTTCACCTTTCACATTCTCTTTTGAGCAAGCTAAAAAAATGTAGAATTTCTTCAGCTGGTGGAAAAACTCTTCTTGATGTTCAGAAATGTGTCACTGAAACTTTCAACACAGTTCCCACTTTCTCTGGCTTTCCGGGCCCATTTGGGCTGTTTTCTAGTTCAGGAGGTTGAAACATGAAGACTGCCATTTGGGCCAGGTTCCTACCCAACGACCGAGGTCAAAGGTGGTCAAGTGTGGAGTGTGGACCGGCCAGGACAGGAGAAGCAGTCAGGTCTCCCCAGCTTGGCACCATGTCCCTCTCCACTCATATGTGGTTGGGTTGATGCCTGCTTAACAAGAAAGTGTCTTTCATATGTCTGTCTAAAAAAAGGTGTGTTACTGATTCAGCCCAACGTTTCCTTCCTGAGAAAACCAGTCAAGTAGAATCTGTAATAAACTGATGGCAAATTTTGCAAGGAAAACATAAGTTGATGTGTTGCAAATCATTTTTCTTAGGAAAAAGCCACCTAAGATGGAGAAGTATTGCAGCCTTGCACAACTCCTGGGGAGATGGTTCACATTGAATTTTATACCAATGCTGTTTTCTGGAGTTGTGAAATATACTGACCCTTAGGATAGCAGCTGTGAGAAAGTCTGGGTAATGTTTTTAGAAAATAAACTTTGTATTTAGGTCAATTTTAGGTTTACAGAAAAATTGCGAAGCTAATCCAGGCAGCCCCCATAGAGCCCCACAACCAGTTTCCTGTATAACTGACATACCTTAGCATGGTACCTTTGCTCCCATACTTTGGTACCTTGTTAAGGAACCAATGCTGATATAGTTTTATCAACTGAAGTCCATACTTTATTCAGACTGCCTTAGTTTTAGCCTAATGTCCTTTTCCTGCTCAGGATATTACACTGCATTTAGTTATCACATCATTCTAGGCTTCTCTTGGCTGTAGCAAGTTTTCAGGTTTTCCTTGTTTGTGATGACTTTGAGAGTTTTGAGGACTCCTGGTCAGGTATTTCATAGAATGTCCCCTGGTTTGGATGTGCCCAATATTTTCCTCATGATTAGACTGAGGGAGGATGATTTTGGGGAAGGAAGACCACAGAGGTAAAGTACTTTTTTCGTCACATTGTATCAAGAGCACATACTGTCCACATGACTTATCACTGTTGACGTTGATCTTGATCACCTGGCTGAGATAGTTTTTAGCAGGTTTTTTAGCAGGTTTCTCCCCTGTAAAGTTATGTTTGTCTCCCCATTTCTACTTTTGGGAAGAAGTGACCATGTGTAGTCCACACTTCAGATGTAGGGAGTTTTGCTCCATATCCTAGAAGGCAGAATATCTACATACATTATTTGGAATTCTTCTGCATAGAAGATTTGCTTTTTCTCCCATGAGTATTTATTTATTCAATCATTTATTTGTATGAGTATGAACTCAAGTATATTTATTTTATACTTTGGATTATAATCCAATAATATTTTATTCACTTTGTTGTTCCATCTTTAGCTCACATTGGCTCCTATATCCCCTTGCCATGCTCCACCATGTGTGTTTTTATTTTCATATTTTTGTTGCACTGGGTCTTCACTGCAGCATGTGGGCTTCTCTAGTTGTGGCACATGGGACCTTAGTTCTCTGACTGGGGATTGAACCCCGTGTCCCCTGCATTGGAGGGCAGATTCTTAACCACTGGACCACCAGGGAAGTCTGGTATGTGTGTTTTTAAGTATTTCCTAACTTTCTGGCACTACAAGATGATCCAGGTTAATTTAACTGTGTAGATTTCTTGATCTAGTCCTAAAATAGCTATTTCTATAAGGAGTTCTAGTTCTTTTTATTGGAGGATGATATTAGAAACCAAGATCTGGGTGCTAGGAAGGATCATTGATGCTGGGGAGTTGCTACTGTAGGCCTTCTCAGTTGACAGAGCAAGAACTATATTTCCATATATCAAACCATACACACATATCTACAAACATTTCTATATATAACCATCTGTATTTATATTAAGTTAAACATGGATTCATACCAGTGTCTCCAACTCTAATCTGTTACTGTAGGGATCATTCTAGCTTTCCTTATCTGCAAACTCTGCTCCAACAGTGAGAAACTTAGCTTCTACCATCTGCCATCCATTTACTTAATCGTTCAATTCCAGCGTCTGTGTACAGCAACAATCCTGGTATCTCCAAAGGAAAAAAATGTCAGCTGTTGTACAGTGCTTATATACTTTTCTTTTGCTTTTAATCGTGGAGATTCCACTCATCCCCAGAGTTATTTATTAGGTCAGCAGCTCTTTCCCCAACCCCTTTGGTGAGCTTGTTTCATACCTTGTGATATGGATAAATTGGTTTTAAAAATCATATTCTGCTTTCCATCCTGATTCCCAACCTCCCAAATGTGTTTTTTTTTTCTTTTTTTAAGTCTGAATACACTGAAGTTTAAGATTCTCAGGTGGTACAGTGGTAAAGAATCCACCTGCCACTGCAGGAGATGCAAGAAATGTGGGTTCAATCCCCGGGTCAGGAAGATCCCCTGGAGTAGGAAATGGCAAGCCACACTAGTATTCTTGCCTGGAAAATTCCATGAACAGAGTAGCCTGGTGGGCTACAGTCTGTGGGATTCCAAAGAGTTAGACACAACTGAGCACACGGGCACGCATGCTTGCACACTGAAGTTCACTCTTTGTGTTGTAATATTCTGTGGGTTTTGACAAATGTATAGTGTCACGTATTCAAAATAACTATCAAACAGAATAGATTCACTGCCCCACAAAATCTGCTGTGCTTTACATATTTAACTCTACTTCTTTTTCCTTGAATCCCTGGCAATCACTGATCTTTCCACTGTCACTATGGTTTTGCCTTTTCCAGAACATCATATAATTGGAATAATACAATATGTAGCTTTTTCAGTCTGGCTTCTTTCACTTACCAGTATGCATTAAGATTTATCCATGTCTTAATACAGCAATGTAAAGCAACTATACTCCAACAACAAAAAAAGATTCATCTATGTCTTTTCATGGCTTTATTCCTTATTTCTTATTGATGATTAACATTCCTTTATATGGAATACCACATACAGTTCCATTAAGCTATATTTGCTTCCAGTTTGCTTCCTTCTTTCCTTTTTTTCCCTCTCTTTTTCTGGTGCTGTTGTAAGTGATATATATATTTTTAATTTCAAATTGTTTGTTATTGGTATATAGGCAAGCACTTAACTTTTGTGTATTAACATTGTGTCCTAAGAACTTTTTATGCTCTTCTAATTCTCAGAAGTTTTTTTGTTTTTGTTCTTGGTCAGTTCTTTTGGATTTTTGTGTGTGTGTGTGTTTAGACAATTATGTCACCTGCAACTAAACGACACTTTCATTTTATTCTTCCAAATCTTTACATATTTATTTCCTTTTCTTGCCTTCCTGCACTATCTGCACTATCTAGGACTTTCAGGACAATGTTGAGAGCAATGGTTAGAGAGAATGTCTTTGTTATCAAGTGTTCCTGATCTTAGTGGGAAACTATTCAGGTTGTTCCTATTAAGAATGTGTTAGCTGAGGGCTTTTTCTTTTTGATTTGCTTTTTGGTAGATGTTCTTTATTAAATTGAGGAAGTTCTTCTCTATTCCTAATTTTTATTGAGTTTTTTTAAAATCATGAATGAGTGTTGGATTTTGTCAAATGTTTATCTTCATTATTAATATTTTCTTCTTTAGCCTTTACATGTGGTAGATTATACCAAACAACTTTCAAATGCTGAATCAGCCTTGCAAACCTGACATAAATGCCATTCAGTCATGGCATATAATTATTTTTATACACAGTTGGATTCAGTTTGTTAATATTTTATTGAGAATGTTTATATTAATAAGAGATATTTGCCATATGTAGTTTTCCTTTCTTGTAATGTCTATCTGATTTTGGTATTAGGGTAATACTAGTATCAGAGAATGCGTTAGGAAGTACCTCTATTTTCTGGAAGAGCTTATGGAGAGTATATCATTTCTTCCTTAAATGTTAAAGAGAATTCACCAATGAAACCAATCAAACTTGGTGTTTTGGGGGGATTTGTTTTTGAAGGTTATTAATTACATTGGGACAAGATGGGAAAGAGATGGGGGGACTAGAGAGACTAGGGTATAATGTGGATGGTACAACCTGATATACTTATGTTTTTCTGTACAAACATGAACTAAGAAGACATCCGTCAATACATGATATAAGAACAGATATAAGCAGGAAAAAGAAGACCTTTGTAGATGCAGATATAGTCTAGAGAGCATGACTTTTTTTAAAATCCATGTCTTTTTTTTTTCCTTTTCTTATCCAGTATCTCTGCTTTCTCAAATGTGAAAATGGGTACCATTATCTCCCTCCTCTTTAATTCACATGGGTATAAAATAACAAAACACCAATATTTTGAGTTCCAAAGGGCTTAACATAGGCATATATATATATATATCTCACCTCTTTAAAGGAAAGTTTTAAACTCTGAGATGCTAAATTTAAATTCTTTTTCTATATTTTCACAATTTTCTCCAGTGAATATGTATTAATTAGATTTATAATAGAAAAATAATTCAAAGTAAAGAGGAATCCACCTTTGGCTTTCCTTTTTAGTTTATCAGTGTAAAACAAGCAAGTGTGAACACACAGTTTATAGGTAAGAATTGCATTAGCTATATACACAATAATGAAAATTATCATAGTCATCCAGTCTATTGTCACAAGCTACTTGTAGGAGAGAGTGTACTTTTCACTTAAACATTTACTTTTGCTCTGCTAAGCAGCTTTTAACATTTCACTTACTGAGACCATACAATATTGTTTTTAAATTAAACATTGCTTTACAGTTCATTTCCAGGTGAGCTGTCATGTCATATTAACTGCTGGATAAAGTCAGGCTTTATAGTTCACACTGCAATTCTTTCATGCTGAAACCAAAAATCTTACTTCAATACTGTATGTTTTAGATTTTTACTTTTCAAAGGCAAGCCATTGTTTCTTTTCTTATCTTAACTTTTCTTTCTAGATTTTCACTGGTTCATCTTCACAAGCCAAGAAAGCTCTGGTAACTCAATTTTTCTTAAATATTTTATTTTGACTGACATGAATTTGCATCCCTCCCCACTGCACCCCCCACATCAAGTGTGTATGGGTATTCACTCCATCTCTCAGACAGTTGTATTTCTGTGATGAATAAATTAGAGCTAGACTTTTCTAGTTTGTAACGAGTGCTTTGGTCAACACAAACATAAAAGGTTACACATTTGATTAGAAAATGCATTCTCAAGTAGAAGTACCAGAATGCTCAGTTAAACAACTGTTTTTCAATCTTGATTATCTCAATACATAAGACTTATATATTAATATCAAGTCTGGGATTCTATATTAATTAAATGTTTCTTTGTGAGAACTTATGGAGAAGGCAATGGCAACCCACTCCAGTACTCTTGCCTGGAAAATTCCATGGACGGAGGAGCTGGTAGGCTGCAGTCCATGGGGTCGTTAAGAGTCGGACATGACTGAGTGACTTCACTTTCACTTTTCACTTTCAAACATTGGAGAAGGAAATGGCAACCCACTCCAGTGATCTTGCCTGGAGAATCCCAGGGACAGGGGAGCCTGGTGGGCTGCCGTCTATGGGGTTGCACAGAGTCAGACACGACTGAGGCGACTTAGCAGCAGCAGCAAGAACTTAAATCCAAGGACAAGAAAAGTTACTATGTTTTGCCAAAGTAGTTTAAAACTTCCCTTCAAAGCATAAGCATACTTTGGTTGGTGGACTGTTTTAATACAAGGATAGCTTGTGGTCTTAAAGAATTCTGGATTAGGCTATCTAAATTTAAATCCTGCATCCATCTTGAATTATCTGACTGATCTTATTCAAGGGAAGTTACTTAATTATCCTGTCCCTCAGTTTTTCTATCTGAAATACAGATTCATTCATTTAAAACATTTAGAAACTTTCATTCACTCAAAAAAATAAAAAAATATTTATTGTGTTAGACTCTATTTTAACTGCTGGGATATGTATGTGTGTGCTCAGTTGCTCAGTTGTGTCCAACTCTTTGTGACCACGTGGACTATAGCCTGCTAGGCTGGAGATATAGCAGTGAACAAAAGAGATAAAAATCCTGTCCTAGTGGATCTTACATTATATTAAACACTAGTAGGAATAATTTTAGTACCTCCTTCATAGGATTGTTATGTGAATTAAATTACATGAGACTTAGTGTCAGGCACACAGTGAGAACTCATTAAATATCAGCCACATTCAATTTTCCAACATTTAATTTTCACAAAAAGCTTTCCTTTTATCCCATTCCTTAGACCCCAGAAACAACAGATTTAAATTTAACACTCTATGTGACATCACTGAGCCTCAATTTCCTTATCTGTAAAATGGTGATATTTGCCCTTTCCAGTCCATGTAGTGTTGGTAGAAAAATGAAACAATTCATATGAAAGTGCTTTTTAGACCAAGTGCTACAGGATTAAAAATGTCATTATGTGGCATCTGGCATAAGTCCTTGCACTCAGAAGTCCCTTAAGGCATGTTTACTGTATTAAATATTAATTTACTGCATAAGCAATTGTGTAGCCACTGTTCAAGCAGTCTTGAAAATGCTTGAGACTCAAGACACAAGCTTTATAAGTAGGGTAACCAGCTACTAACTTACCCAAACAACTAATTTATTACTGACATTCAGTAAATTATCTGAACTCTCAAAGGTGTCAAGAAACATTACATTTTCTTTGCACACCCACTTGCATTAAAATTTCTAAATATCTTTATTATCTCGTAGGTGATCTTAATTCAAGTTGTTTATTTTACAGGTGAAGCATGTAAGGCTCAGCAAAGTTAAGTAACTTCCTCAAGATCAGAGCCAGTTAGCATTAGCTCCACTTTCCATTTCATAATTTAACCAAAGACAGTGTTGGTGCTGACATATAAAATATAACACAGTCTCCGATTCTCACTTAAATCCTGCTCGATTCCACAGTCTGTAAGGGGTTCATCATTCTACTAGTTCAGTTTTTGTTTCTTTGTTTTGTTTTTTCCAATGTAAGAGACAATGAAGAACAAGTTTAGAGAAGAGAGCATCCTGTATTATGGCATGTCAGCAAATCTGTTTGTTTTCTGGAACTTTTTATGTGAAGTTTCAGATTTCTAGCCATCAAGGAGCCTGCTCAGAAGAAACAAGCTAGTTTTGGAACTTTTATTTGGGGTTTCATTCCAGCTGGTTTGTATGGTAACTTGGATTTAAGCAAGGCTTTTACAGCTGTGAGATCTCTATATAGAAATGGCATGTGCAAAATGCTTGTGTCTTGCCAGTCCTTGCAGAGCCAGCTCAGAAGACAGGCCAGAATAGTCATCTATCTTCTTACACGATCGTTAAAGTGGGTGTGTTCACATGACCGTTGTAGACTGCTCTCGAAAAACAAAACAAATAAACATAGTGAAAATATCTTGTTTCTCTCTAAGGATGTGACACTTGGAAGAGCAGAAAAAGCGGAAGAGCTAGAAGAGGTCACAACAGGAGTTAATGATACTTGAGCATATTTTTTTTTCTTTTTTACATTCTTCCCACCTCATAAACATTAATGTGTTTCCTAACGAACTGTCCTCTCAAATATCCTAGGCGAAGGAGTGAGTAGAAAGACTCTGGTCTTTTAGGTCTCAAATATCTCTTCCAACACTGAGATCTGAACATGAGGGAGAGAATAATCCAGGCTACTGAGCCCAACCCTTACATTAGTGGCACCATTCCGTATCACGGTCTCACTAGTTACGCAAAGTAATAGACTGCTGTGGCGGTCCGGTGTTAACTAGCCGGGTCTCAGTTAACTGCCACTAGATTGTCTATCCACATTCAATGTGTCTATCCACATTGTCACCCAAGATCTTTTAAGTCACCCACCTGCCTTTCCAGACTTCTTAAAATCAGGGCTCAGGAGAAGAATATGATTGCATGTGCTGAGGCTTGCTTGGAGACAAATGCTCCTCAAGAAGGGCAAGGTTGTTGCCAGGTCAGTGAACAGGTATCTGAGAAGCCAGTGGAATGGCCTGTTCCCCACCGACTTTCTGCAGTAGACTCAAGGCAAGTTAACTCCAGACAACATCAACGCCCAGCAGCTTGCTGTTAAATCCTGCCTGCCTGGATAGCAAAGAAAGCAGTGCTTTATGCAGGATGATCAAGCATTTTAGCTCTGCTGGGCTACGGTTTTCTAGTAAAGGCTTCTTCTATTGAGTACGTATGATAAAATCCAAGAATTTGTGGCCATGTGGCTAGAGAGAGAAACAGGAAAGTGAAACGGCAAAGAGGGCTACTGCTGAACTCCAAAGCTATACACAAGAAGACTGGGAACCTGTGGGGACAGGACACTTTTGAGTCCCAATGCAAATGGCTAGGATAGGTCTCTAGGGCCTGGAGAAATGCCTTACCTTCCCTGTCAGATAGCAAGAAGATGCAAGTTCCAGGGCCTCAAGTGAACTACATAATGCTGTTCCTTAAGCTAGAATCCTCCTCTTGCGTCTGTCAACCAGAAAACATTTTCTCTCCCTCCTTCTCTTCTTATTTTTCTTTTAAAGATGAAACTTTATGATAGTGTTTATTTTTATTTATTTTCCAAAAACTTTATTATTTTTTTTTACTTAAAATTTTTTTTTTTCATTATCGTGTTGGTTTTGCCATACATTGACATGAATCTGCCATGGGTATACATGTGTTCCCCTTCCAGAACCCCCCTCCCACCTCCCTCCCGATTCCATCTCTCTGGGTCATCCCAGTGCACCAGCCCTGAGCACCCTGTATCAAGCATCAACCCTGAGCTGGCGATTCATTTCACATATGATAATTTACATGTTTTAATGCCATTCTCCCATATCATCCCACCCTTGCCCTCTCCCATAGAGTCCAAAAGACTGTTCTATACATCTGCGTCTCTTTTGCTGTCTCGCATACAGGGTTATCGTTACCATCTTTCTAAATTCCCTATATATGCGTTAGTATACTGTATTGTTGTTTTTGCTTCTGGCTTACTTCGCTCTGTGTTTAAAAACACTTAGATGTATCCTCCCATGGGCAGTGGCACATTTGATCCTCTTGGGCACCTCTTGATCTGACAGTGGCTGAGCAGCACCTACAACCTGACAAAGCTGATGCTTGGAGGCATAAGCAACCTTCCTTACACTTATTTACAGCCTCATAAATTGAGAAGAGTCCAGCTAGGTGAGGTGGGTGGTCTCAAGGTGCCTCTCCACTTCTCACACAAGGTTGCTCTCAGAATCAATCCAAGAGGCAGGATCCTCAAAGGATGATATACTTTCCCCCAACCTCAGGCATTGAACCTGTGCCAACATCCCCAGTGGGTGCTACCTGTGTTAATTAAAACACAATAAGTTTTATAGTTAAAAATGTTGCTCATCCCGAGGCCTAATAAATGGCATTTTGAAAGACCCTCAGGAAATGAGTGGTGACTTTGCAGTTAGAAAGTTTTAAAAGGATTGTGTGAGCTATTTCTCCATTTTTTAAGATTCATCTCCTTCTATATCGTTTCCTAGAAAGTGAACTCCTTGAGGGCAGTGGTCTTGACCTGTTTGGTGGTCCTGGTGCATGAATGGGTGAACAAAGGTTCAAGATGGCAAGTTGGAGCATCACCACCCGTGAAATATTTTGAGGTTATTGCCTCTTCACCTCCCATTTTTCGATCTACATGGACTAACACAGTGCATGGTATAAAGAAGGCTCTCAGCTAAACCTTTGCTAAATCAACAAGAAGACTCCCCCATATCTCTCCAAAGTTATGAAACTGAGGCATCTAATCAAGATTAGAACTCAGAGATAATGCAAAATCTGATATAATACATGCTTCTAAATATAGTCATTTCTGTGGATTATTCATGGCCAGTTTTTATTCCCAGTGGATTCCACACTGCCTGGAATGATGAAAGAATACTACATCCCTTAATGGCACAATTGAATTGTACTCAGGAAATGTAGTTATTTTAATATTATTGTAAACCAAACATAATTAAGAATGTGAATCTTCCCAGGAAAATATCACATGACATATTCCAGAAACAAATATAAATGAATTTTAGTTTACTTGATGATTTGGTTTTTCTATTCCACCTTCCATTAGTTAATTCAAATGTTTAGTAACTAAGGCTTCTAAAAAACCAACAGAATTTTTTCCTTTTTGCTCTGGTATTTTAGCATCTTGAAGGCATAGCGTGGTGAAAACAAATTAGGGGCATGAACTGATCAGGACTTGGACTGAGTCCCCAAAACCAAAACCAATAAAACACCAATAAAAAACAATACTCCAGACCTTATAATTCTCCATTTAGATTTGGCTTAAACTTATAGGTTTGGAGAAGATCACTTCAAACCATGGAATCCACTCTATGGCATTCTATATTGTATGATACCAATCCATGTAAAAAACTTGTTTGGAGCCAAGCTGTGTGAAAGTCACTCAATTGTGTCCAACTCTTTGTGATATCATGTAGCTCACCAAGCTCCTCCGTCCATGGAATTCTCCAGGCCAGAATAATGGAGTGGGTAGACGTTCCCTCCTCCAGCGTATCTTCCCAACCCAGGGATCAAACCCAGGTCACCCACATTGCAGTCTGATTCTTTACCATCTGAGCTATAAGGGGCCAGGCTGTATATATATATATGTATGTGTATGTATACATACACACACACACAAATATACAACTCAATTTTTTCGTACTTTTGTTTTTAAGGTCCTTTATGTGCCTGGAGAATATCCTGGACAGAGGAACCTTGACGGCTACAATTTATAGGGTTGCAAAAGTCAGACACAACTGAAAGCAACTTAACATGCACACTAAGTTATGAGAATTTTTGTGGAAAGTCTGAGATGCCAAGAAGAATTGTAATTAGGAGGTAAAACATCAAGGACCTGGCAAGGGACCTAAGCTAGCAGACTCAGAAGAACGGAGTGGCAGGGCAGCAGTGTAGGGTTTGAGCTTGTCCTGGTGGGGAGGGAGAGGGTTTTCCTATTCACCTCTGCATATGAAATCTATCTCCCCTCAGTGATTTCTGGAAAATGCATCAAGTATTGGGTTGACATGTATAGAGATTTCAATCCTCAACACTAAACAACAATGACAACTGTAATAATGCAAAAAAAATCTAGCATATGCAATCTGAGAACATCATTAGAATCTTCTAAAGAAGGCTAGTTAACACACAAAATTGTAAGGAATTTCACAGGCATTATTGTTAATTCAATAACAGTACTGAATAATATATGTAACAACATATACAAATATTCAACAATATTCATAAAACATATCAAATTATTATTTTTTATTTAGATATAATTGATACATTAGTTTCAGGATTTCAAAATGTTTTGATATTGGTATATTGTGAAATGGTCACCACAATAAGTCTAGTTAACATTCATCACCAAACATTGTTATAAAAATTTTTCTTGTGATGATAACTTTTAAGATTCATTTTCTTTGTACTAAAATCTTAAGCTGGAAAAAAATAAGCATATCAAAAAAAAATCAAAGCTTCCATATTTGTACCATTCTTTCATAAGAAAATCTTTAAAATCATCCATATTCTTTCATAAAAACAATGTCAATAAGCTAATAACTATGTAATGCAACATAGATGTATTATTTATAACCAAGCTAGGTTGATTATAAAGAGAATGCTAGGAAAGCTTTAAATTTGCACTGCTGGGCATATACACCGAGGAAACCAGAATTGAAAGAGCCACGTGTACCCCAATGTTCATCGCTGCATTGTTTACAATAGCTAAGACATGGAAACAACCTAGATGCCCATCAACTGATGAATGGATAAGAAAGCTGTGGTACATATACACAATGGAATATTACTCAGCATTAAAAAAAAATTCATCTGAAGCAATTCTACTCAGATGGACGAAACTGGAGCCCATTATCCAGAGTGAAGTAAGCCAGAAACAAAAACAACAATACAGTATATTAACACATATATATGGAATTTAGAAAGACAGTAACGAGAACCCAACATGGGAGACAACAAAAGGAACGCAGATGTATAGAATAGACTCGTGGACTTTGTGGATGAGGGTAAGGGTGGGATGATATGGGAGAAGGGCATTGAAGCATGTTAATTGTCATGTGTCTAATCAATCGCCAGCCCAGGATTGATGCTCGGGACTGGTGCAGCGAGATTTCCCGGGGGGGGAGGGAGGAGGGAGGGGGGACCCGGAGGGGAAGCATATGTAAACCCATGGTGATATCATGACAATGTATGGCAAAAACAATAATAAAAATAAATAAATAAATTTAAAAAAAAAAGAAAGCAGCTTTAAGCAAGAATAAAAGACAGTAAGAATAAAAAAAATAAATTTGAGGGAAAAATAAATATTTTGTGATTTCTGATTTATTTAATTTAAAATACATGTGTAATATGTTCAATGCTTTTGATATTTGATTAAAAAAACACATATAAACCTCAGATAATTATTTATTTCACTTATTTAGATCAAATGTAGGATTCAAAGAAAACAACTCAGCATTTTCATATACTGTATTTTTTATTAATTAAAAATCAATGGATGATATTAAGATGTAAAAAGTAGTGAAAGTGATTTATTTTTGCCATTGTTATTCCTTTCCCTGTTTTACAGTTACACTACTCCCCTTGTCCCCATCTTAAAAACACACAAAAATGACTTGTTTCTATTTTTCTTTATGGTTCATTACTTTTTAGTTTTTAAACTAAACATTTTGATCCATCTATCATTTATTTTGATATGTCACATGAGACTTTAATTTTTGTTTTTGCTATTTTTTACTGAAATATAGGGGTTTTCCTGGTGGTTTAGTGGTAAAGAATCTGCCTGCAATGCAGGTGATGAAGGAGAGGTGGGTTTGAACCCTGGGTCGGGGAGATCCCCTGGAGGAGGGCATGGCAACCCACTCCAGTATTCTTGCCCAGAGAATCCCATGGACCGAGAAGCCTGGTGGGCTACAGTCCACGGGGTCGCAAAGAGTCGGACATGACTGAGCGACTGACCACACATTCACTCACCGAAACACAACTGCTTTACAACGTTGCGTTAGTTTCTGCTGCACAGTGTTGTGAACCAGTCGTATGTATATATTTATCCCCTCCCTCCTGAGCTTCTTCCCCACCCCATCCCATCCCACAGGTCATCACAGAGCACCAAGCTGAGCTTCCTGTGCTATACAGCTGTTTCCCACTAGCTATCTACTTGGACCCATTTGCAGAGCAGGAATGGAGGTGGAGACATAGAGAACAGACTTGTGGACACAATGGGAGAAGAGGGGGGCATGAATTGAGACAGTGGCATTGACACCTTAATTTTTAAAAATGATTAATCAATTGCCCAGTTCCACTACTTTGTGATGCCTCCTACCACATTTGCTAATTCTTACGTATAATCGAGTCTAGATCCTAGACTACCTATGTTTCATTAATTTTTACGTCTACTCTTTGCATTATACAACATTTGCATTATTGTTTTATAATGCTATGTTTCAACACCTTATAATGAAGGAAATTCTCCAACCAAACATAATCCCCACTTCTTCAAAAGTATTCTTGGTTACTTTTGCTCACATTCTTGGATCTATGAGCTTTCACTCATTTGTCAAAAATCTCGCTGGCATTTGATTGGATATATAATATTAAAAAAACCTCATAATATATTGTGATATTTAGTAATTATTCAGAAACACATCATTTAACTTTTTGTTGTTATTTTACATTCAGTAAAGTTTTATAATTTTCCTTATATGGGTCCTGAGATTATTTTAATAAAAGTTTTTCTCAGGCATTTTAGGTTTGCATAAGATTTTTAAAATATTTACTAATAGGTTATTTACATTATGTGAAATAATAATTGATCTTTCTTCCTGATTTGCCTATTAGTTCTAACAGTTCTCTATTTGATTGCCTTGGGATTTCTAATTAGACAGTTTATGAAGGCAAATAATCATGATTTCAGGCTCTTCCTTCCCAATAATTATTCACTCATTCAGTGCATATCTAATGAGCATCTCCTACACAAGGAACAATACTCGACAATAGGAAAACAAATATGAATAATACACACAAAAATTCCCACTTTGGTGGAGCTTACATTCTAGTGGGGGATAAAAACAACAAATAAACATAATAAATATAGTATGTGAAAAGGTGATAAATCCAATGGAAAAGCAGAGTAGAATAAGGGAGACAAGGAAGGCAAGAAGTGGAAGGTTTCACAATTTTAAATAAGGGGGTCTGTGTAGACCTCTCTGAGGAAGGCTTGATGAAAGCGAAGAAATGAGCCAGGCAAGTGTCTGAGAAGGGTGTTTGCAGCCAACAGAACGCGCAGTGCAAAGCCTTAGGAGGAGTGCTTTGGGCCACGTTAGATGGAAGTGAGCACGGCACATACGATGGTGCTCGGCCACTTATTTATGCTTCATATTTTATCGCACTGGCTAGGAATTGAAGAACAATATTAAATAAGGGTGAAAATGGGCCTCCTTAATTTGTGACAGTTTTTAATAAGAATACCTTTATGCTTTAATTTGATCACTGATTTAAATAGCTATTATTTATTAT
Source organism: Antilocapra americana (assembly GCA_007570785.1). Classification (NCBI taxonomy): domain Eukaryota; kingdom Metazoa; phylum Chordata; class Mammalia; order Artiodactyla; family Antilocapridae; genus Antilocapra; species Antilocapra americana. The sequence continues at coordinate 279,219 of ML662496.1, forward strand.
ATTTAAAAAATTATGTCAGTTCACCATTTAACAGAATAGCAAATCATATGATTATCTCAAAGCTGCAGAAAAGTCATATGAAAATATGTAATATCCTTCATGAAATTCAGTAAAACTTTCAGCAAACTAGGAGTAGAAGGAAACTTTCTCAATCTAAGCATCTATTAAAAACTTACAACTAACAAAACATTTAATGGCAAAACACTAAATGCTTTTCCCCCAAAGATTAAAGATTCCCCAAAGATTAAAGATTAGAAATAGGCTAGGATGTTAACTCTCATAACCTCTTTCAATGTTGCATTAAAGGTTTTAGAGCAGTAAGTCCAAATAGCAAAACAAAGGAAGGAAGGAAGAGACATATTGTTCAGAGAAGAGGTAAAGCTATGGGCTTTTTTTTTCCAGATGACTTGAGCATGTGCATAGAAAATCCAATAAAATCCACAAAATATTAATAGAACTAATGAGTAAGTTTAGCAAGGTTGCAGATATACACTCACTATGCACAATTTAAAAAACTGTTTTTCTATATACTAGCAATAAAAAATTGGAAAATAAACTTTAAGAAACAATATCATTTATAATAGCACAAAAAAAGATCAACTAGTTAAGGAAACAACAAATTTACAAAACATTGCAGGGGGACAGTAAAGAAGACTAAATACACATTGGGTCTTTTTCGTAGAATTCAATATTGTTAAGATGTCATTTCTCCAAAAATTGATCTACAGATTCAACATAATAGATAAACACAATGGGTAAAGGAATTCTACAAGGTTATACTGAACAAAAGAGGCCAAATATATACACCGAAGCAACGCCGTCCTCTTTCCCTTGCCAGAGCAGAGTCAGAGGAAGCTAGTCAAAAGGTTTAAATAAAATCCACACTCTGTAACACTTACAATGTTCAGATTTCAATTGAAAAGTCATACATTATCCCAAGGACAAGGAAAACCACAATTTGAATTTTAAAAAGAATCAACAGATACCAATACTAATTGACAGAGATATTAGAATTACATGACAAAAGTTTTAAAGCAGTCATCATAAAACTATTGTGATGAGCAATTATAAAAGGCTGGAAACAAATGGAAAAAGAGAAGTTTGTAGCAAAAAAATAGAGATATGAAGAGGAACCAAATGAACCTATGAGATTACAACACAATTCTAACATTCATGTCATCAGAATCCAGATAGAGAGAAAGAGGGTAAGGCTGATAATGTACTCAAAGAAATAATGACTGAAACTTTCCCAAGTTGTCAAAAGATGTAAACCTACAGATTCAAGAAGCCAAACAAATTCTGAAAATAAACTCAAAGAAATCAACACCAAGACACATGATGGTCAAACTTCTGAAAACCAAAAACAAAAATCACAGAAGGAGCAAGAAAACAACAACTTGTATATAGAAGGAAAACAATTCAAAGAAGAGTGGATTTTCACCAGACACTATGAAGGCTAGACCACGGGGTCACAAAGAGTTGGACGTGACTAAGCAACTGAACTGCATTGATGAAGGCTAGAAGGATGTAGCACATTTTTCAAATAACACTCCCCTGCCAAAAAGAAAACTGTCAATCCAACATCCTATATCAATGAAAATATTCTTCATAAATGAAGGGAAATTCAAGACATTCTCAGATTAATGAAAACTATGAGAATTTGACACTGGTAGGCTTACCCTTAAAAATGGCTAAAGAAATTTCTCTTAACTGACAGGAAAAATAAAAGAAGAAAGCTTAGACCATTAGGAAAGAAGAGCAACAGGCAGTAAAAATATAAATAATTCAATGCCAGTTTCCTCTTGAGTTTTCTAAATAATGTTTCACATTTGAAGCAAGAATTATAAGACTGTCTGATGTGATTCCAAATGTAGGTATAGGAAATATTCAAGACAATTAGAAATGAAAGAAGGTAAAGGGAAGTAAAGGAAGGTAAGGTTTTGATACTTCACTCAAACTGATACAATGTCTCAAACTGATTAAGTTATGTATATACAATATACCAGGAGCAATCACTAAATAAGCTGTGTAAAGAGATATACTCAAAAATGCTACAGATAGAAAAGTAAAATTCTAAAAATTGTTCAAATAATCCACAGAAAGGTAAGAAGAATAAAGCAGAGATACGAAAAATAGAACATACAGAAAACAAAAAATAAAATGGTTGACTTAGCTCTTTGCTGTTCAGTTGCTCAATTGTGTCTGACTCTTTGTGACCCCATGGACAGTAACATACTAGGTTTCCTTGTCCTTCATCATCTCCCGGAACTTTCTCAAACTCATATTCATTGAGTTGGTGATGCCACCCAACCATTTCATCCTCTGTTATCCCCTTCTCTTGCCTTCAATCTTTCCCAGCATCAGGTCTTTTCCAATGAGTCAGTTCTTCCCATTAGGTAGGGAAGTATCGGAGTTTCAGCTTCAGCATCAGTCCTTCCAATGAATATTCGGGACTGATTTCCTTTAGGATGGACTGGTTTGATCTCCTTGCAGTTCAAGGGACTCTCAAGAGTCTTCTCAAACACCACAGTTCAAAAGAATCAGTTCTTTGGGGTTCAGCCTTCTTTATGGTCCAACACTCACATCCACACACAACTACTGGAAAAACCATAGCTTTGACTATATGGACCTTTGTTGGCAAAGTAATATCTCTGCTTTTTAATATGCTGTCTAGGTTTGTCATAGCTTTTCTCCCAAGGAGCAAGCATCTTTTAATTTCATGGCTACAGTCACCATCTGCAGTGATTTTGGACTTAGCTCTAAAATATCAATAATTACACTAACCACAAGTGATCTAAATACATCAGTTAAAATTGAATGAGATTGAAGTGGTTAAAAAATCTAACAGAATTTTATGTTGTCAACAAAAAACTCACGTCAAACATAATGACATAGGTAGATTGGAAATAAGATGATAGAAAATGTAGCATGGAAACCTTAGTCAAAACAAAACAGGAATAGTTATATTAATGTCAGATAGATAGACTTCAGAGCAATGATAGCTACCAGAGAGCACGAGCGACATTACAAAATGCTAAAAGGTACAAGCCACCTGGAAGACCCAGCAATCCTAAATAATTAAGCACCAACCCATGGAGCTGTAAACTACGTGAAGAAAAATTATAACGGGAAAGCGACCATGGGGAAATTAACAAGATGGTGCCATTCAGGGTCCTGCCCCAAGCTCTCGCTGCCCGCTTGCCCCATGTTCTGTGAACAGTGACTTTGCAAGGTTGTGTAGCAGCTGAGCTCACCTTCAGCACTGCACATGCGCGTCAGGAGGTACCTGCTTGGTCACGGGCTACTTCGCGAGGTCCGCCTGTATGAGCTTCGCCATGAAAGCCCTGGCTGCTGCTGCGCTGGGGCTACACTGGAGCGGCCTCATGACTGTGTTATATGAGGTTATTATGTTATGGCTCTGTTATGGCTGCCGTGCCAGCCAGGAGAGAATAAACAAATCTGCAATTCCTGTGGCTCCTCGTGTCTTCTTCCAGCCTCTTAGCTTGCTCCTTGTCTACCCTGGGTTCAGCGAACAATGTGAACAAGATAATCAGCGCTGTGAGCAGGATCAGCAATACAACTGGCATAGTCAGCAGGATGAACAGCAATACGCTGACAAATCAACAAATATGATTGGAGATTTAAACTCCCTTCTTTTCAGTGACTGGTAGAACAAGTACATATAAACTCGGGATGTACACAAAAGAACTCAACAGTACCATCAACCAACAGCATTTGATTGATATTTATAGAACATCCAACAACAGTAAAATACAAGTGCCCACATAATATATACTAAAACACGTTTAACTCAGTATATCCTGGGCCATAAAACAAACTTCATCAATTAAAAGGAAACCTTGAAATTATACAGTGTGTTCTCTGACCACAATGGAATCAAACCTGAAATTAGTAATAGAAGGGTAACAGGAAAAGCTTCAAATACTTGGACACCAAACAACATTCCTCTAAGTAGTCACTGAGTTAAAGGGAAGTCTCAGGGAAATGGAAAAATACAGAGAAATGAATGAAAATAAAAATATCAAAAATTTTAGAACACACCTAAAGTAGTGCTAAGAAGGAAAATTATAGCATTAAAAAGCTTAGATTGAAAAAAAAAGAAAAGTCACAAATAAATGATCTAAGCTCTCACCTCAAGAACACAGAATAAGAGCAAAAGCCCCATGAGATCAAAGCAAGTAGAAGGAAGAAAATAATAAAGATAAAAACAGAAATCAATGACATTGAAACAGAAAAAGCAATAGAGAAAATTAACGTTACAAAAACTGGTTCTTTGAAAAGATCAATAAAATTGACAATACTCTAGTAAGACTGACAAAAAAAAGAGAAAAGACATAGATTACCAATATCAAGAATGAAATGGGGGATATTACTACAGACCCTGAAGACATAAGGAATAATAAGGGAATACTACAAACAACTGTACACTCATAAATTTAACAATTTCAATCAAGGGATTGAAAGAGTCAATCCCTTGGAGAACACAAACTACCACAACTCATACAAGATGAAATTGATTATCTGAGTAGTCCTACAACTATTAAGAAAATTCAACTGATAATTTTAAAACTTCAAAAACAAAACAAAACTCTCCTGACTCAGATGGTTTCCCTGGAAAGTTCTGCCAAAAATTAGAAGATGATTTAACACCAATTTTATACAATCTTTTCCAGAAAGATGATGGAACATTTTTCAATTCATTTTGGTTTTCTTTTCAATTCATTTTATTAAGCTAGGATTATCCTACTACCAAAATTAGACAGAGACAGCACATATACACATGTGCACGCACATATACACAGAAAACTACAGGCCGATATCCCTTATAAATAGAGATACAAACATCCACAACTGATACTACCAAAGAGAATTCAGAAACAGATGAAAAGAATTGTATACTATAATTGAGTTGGCTGGTTCAATATCTTGAGAATACATAACACAATCTACCATATAACAGGTTTAAAAAGAAAAATCACATTACCATATCAATAGATTCAGAAAAGCATTAAAAAAACCAACACTCATGATTAAAAAAAACACTCAAAAACATAAGAAATAGAGGAGAACTTTTTCAACTTGGTAAACACTATCTATAAAAATCTTACAGATAATTTTGAACTTAGTGGTGACAGACTAAACTCTTTCTTAGATCAGAAACAAAGCAAGGATATTCACTGTCACCACTCACTCTTATTCACCATAGTACTATATACGTTTTCAAAGTTTTCATTTATCTGGGACAAATATATACAAGCACATACATATCTGAGAGTAATAAAAATATCTTTAAAAATAAATGAATGCTCATCTCAGATGACACCATCTATGGTAAGTCCTCCTAGGCCCACCTGCTTTAGACACGCGTGCTCAGTGTTTCTCTGTTACAGCTCTTATCACCGTTACAGTTGTCTGTTTAGTCTTCTCCCCACCTTTAATCCTAGCAGACTAGTGTGCAATGCCTAGCACACTGACCTCATATAGAACTTTTATCATAAGAGTTGGCTAGATGACAACACAAGTTGAAGTCAAAAAGGGAATTGTCATCAGACCCTCACTATCATGAATTTTTGTAGGGCGAACTCATCTCATTGCCACTGACTTTAGAGTTAGTTGATGAGGCTCTGAATCCTGATTTTCACTGTTTCAATGTGGGTACCAATCTGGGAGAATCTGCTCCGTTATTTCCTTCTTCAGCCACTTCTATGAGAAAGAAAGTGTTGGAAGAAGCACACTGTACCCTCCAGAGTCCCAGTTTTTAAAGGTACTTCTTGCTTAGCATACTAGAGTTACTTTCAGTTTCTCATAGCTTATCATCTCATTGACATCTGCACAAGTCTCCTCCAGGCTTGCTCATCTAATAGTCCAATTAACACAGTGCAGTGGGAAGCAGACTGGGTCCTTCCTTGCTTCACAGTCTGAATCCAAGGCTGACTATCAGTTCCAATGCTTCCCATGAGTTCAACTGAATTATAAAAAGATATACATTATGTGGCAACACAATGTCACGGAGTCCTATGAGGCTTATTGTCTCTTATGCAAATAGAAACTCTGCAAACTCTCAGAATTTTATTTGGATTCTCTTCTTACTATACATCTTATCTCAGTGCATGAGAAAAAGGATTCATTTATGGCAATATCACTGGAAAGAAAGAGCGTCCTTTAGCAACTGGAAGCTGTCTGCATCAGGATTAGGTAGTGGGAGGTGGTAAAAGAATGGAGAATTAGTAATTCATAGTTGTAGTAGAGTATACTAGGCTAACAGCAAGTGTTGGAGAGGCAGAAAGTCCAGTTTAGAATCAAGTTTTCAACATGTATTAGTAGGTAATCTCGGGAAAATTATTTAATCTCTTGGGGGTTTAGTTTTGCTGCTTGTCAAATGTGGATATTAACATCTACCTCAGAGGATTTCATGAGATAAAAAAAGCTCAAGATCCTGTCACACAGTAAACACTCACTAAATGGCCGTAGTGATAATGACAGTCACTTGTTTCTGAACTCAGCCTTATAGTAATCGGGCATTGCAGTAACATACCAGGATCCCTGGCACAAGACATTGCATCCTCCAGAATAGCAAAGATTGGAGACAGCCACCTTTGAAAATAGAATTCAATAGCCTAAGACCCACTGCTCCCATATGATGAAATGATTAAGAATCAAGAGTTAAGTCAAAGCCCAAAGGGCAGTGTCGCCCCTCCTCAAATCTAGTGCCGTATTTTAAAATCAGAAAATGAACTTGAGTAGTGCCTTCACAGACCACTAGATAATTCATAAGATGATTGAAAACAAGGTACAGAGTCACTGGCCCTCACAACATAAATCCTACAGGTTACTTCAGCTTTGAGAACACAATGAAAATACGTTTGGGAAATACAACAGAAGAAATTTCTGACAGAACTATAGTTGCCCCTCTGTATCGGTAGGTTCTGCATTTGCAGATTCAATTAACTGCGAATCAAAAAAACTTTTTAAGTTCCAGAAAGTTTCAAAAAGCAAAACCTGAATTTGCTGTGAACCAGCAATTATTTACATACCAGAGTGGACAGTCATTCCCCTATCCAGGGTATCTTCCTGACCTAGGGATCAAACCTGGGTCACCTGCATTGCAGGGAGATTCTTTACCATCTGAGTCACTAGGGAAGCCCCTTTATATAATACTTACATTGTATTTACAACTATTTTCATAGCATTTACATTGTATTAGGTATTATAAGTAATCTAGAGAGGATGTGAAGTACAAGGGAGGATGCACATAAGTAGGTTATATACAAATTCTATTCCATTTTATATAAGGAACTTAGAGCACCCATAGAATTTAGTATCTTGAGGGATCCCTCAAGGATACCAAGGGACAACTGTACAATAATTTCTTTTACAAGTAAAAAAAAAGGTAATCCCCATTATTCCCCAAAGCTCTAAGAAGTTTTTAGTACTTTTATTTCCTAAAAATGAATTTTTCACAAATGTGAGAAAAATATGCAGCAAGATTTATGAAAATCCCGAGGTACTATGTTTTATTTTCTAGCATATCAAAATCATCTAAGGGGCCAAAGAAGAAAAATCCTGCTCTTTCCCTGTAACCACTGTTTTCTTCCTAGAAAGGTAAACCCACCTCTTTTCTGTGCCATCAAAGAAATGGCTTGCCTTATGAAAGCTAATAGCTTCCATTTACGCCACTCATCTTGATTTAATATTTCAGAGAACACAAGAGTGTGATACACTAAAGTGAACAATGAAGGTTTTGGTAGAAATATCTTGGGGAAGTTGTGGGTTATCATTAATGCAAAAGATAAGGCAGCAATAATGTATATCTCATGAAAATGTGTGCTATGGCAACACTGGTGCACCGTGAGCCTTTGTCAAGCTGGCTCGGGTAGTAGGTGTGCTGAGGCTGCAAGAGCTCTGCTGGCTGCACTGGTAATGGCGCCCAGCATCTCTAGGCTTCACTGTCCTGGGTGAATTGATCGTCTAGATGAATATTAATGATGGAGGTAAGGAGGGGCGTAGAGCAGGGGAGCTGGAAATTTCTGAGTTTGGGAAAGCAGAGAAGTTCCACATGGCCATACCAGTGAGAAGAGAGGCCCTGGAAGAGGCAAGGGCCACACCTGGGAAGTGACGGATGCTGCTGATAACTCATACTCCCTCCACATTTCTGCCCAGGACCAGCCCTATTGCCCCAAGTTGAGACAGCGGAAGAGCAACTCACGGTAGAGTCATGGTACCATGGTGTTTTAAAACAAATTCAAATAAAACAAATTCACATAATCGTTGACATTCTTCCAACAAATGGTAAAAACTAATTCCCCTTCCTTTGAATATGTGCATGCTTTATTGGCTTGCTTCTAGTAAAAAAAAAATGGTGATGATGCAAGATTTCTGAGACTAGGTCGAAAAGGCAATGGAGTATCCACCTAGTATATATGGGCTCTCTCGCTCCCTCGCTCTCTCCTGACACCCTCTACCTCTCTTACTATGCCTCTGTCTTCTGACTACTCTGAGCTAACACGTAGGAAGCCTAACAACTCTGATGCCACCATACTGGAGAAAAGTGAAAGTGAAAGTTGTTCAGTTGTGTCCGACATTTTGCAACCCCATGGACTATACAGTCGATGGAATTCTCCAGGCCAGGATACTGGAGTGGGTAGCTGTTCCCTTTTCCAGGGAATCTTCTCAACCCAGGGACTGAACCCAGGTCTCCCACCTTCCATGGAATTCTCCAGGCCAGAATACTAGAGTGGGTAGATGTTCCCTTTTCCAGGGGATCTTCCCAACCCAGGGACTGAACCCAGGTCTCCCACACTGCAGGTGGATTCTTTACCAGCTGAGCCACCAGGGAAGTCCACATACTGGAGAGACCACTGGCAAATCCACATAAAGTGGGAGAGGAAGGCCTGTGAAGCCTTGGCTGTAACAGCCCCCAGTTGTTTCTTTCCCACATCACTTACCAGAAATGTAAATATTCTGTTCCTCTTTGAGTCACCCCAGCTGACACCAAGCAAAGCAGAGATGAGCTAACTCCACTAAGTCCAGCCCAAATTGCAAATTCATAAGCAAATTAAATTCTGTCATTGCTTTAAGCCATTAAGTTTTGGGATAATTTGTTAGGCAGCATTGAATAACCAGAACAAAAATCACAATGATAATGGGGAAGATCTATTTTCAAAGGGTCCTTAGTTTTCAAGGTATGGTATGAATACCCAGAGAGCTCTGTTTAGCAGACTAGGGTATGTCAAAATAAAACTTCTTAGGAGAAACTAGTGGTGAAGGTGTAATAAAAATTCTATAACATGATGATAATTAATAGGGTGTGCTTTGCTGTCCCCCATCCCCAGGGCCTTGCCAACAGCCATGTGAGGATCCAGGCTCAAGCCTTCTTGGCCCATGTAGACAGGTATGGAGGGACTCAGCCCCATTCACTAGCACATCAACAGCAGCCCCACACACCCATGGGTCACACAGCCAACCTCACAGGTAGGCTACATCATCCTGCAATGGGCCTGCCACCACCGTATGAGGCGTGGCTTCACAGCCGACCCAGCCAGGGCCTGCCCCACCTACCAGTGTACCCTCAGTAGTCTGCCCAAAACAACAGAGGGCTGCACACAGTCCAAATAGGGTGCACTCCTAGAGCATATAGCTCTAGTGATCAGAGGGGAGTGTGCTGCTGGGATCCACAGGATGTTTCCTATGTAAGGTTACTTCTCCAAGGCTGGAAAACCCAACTGACCTAACTAATACATAGAAATAAAGAGAATTCAGCAAAAATGTTCCAAATGAAGGAAAAAGACAAAAACCTCAGAAGAAGAATTAAACAAAGTGGAGACAACAATCTAACTGATAAAGAGTTCAAAGCAATGATCATAAGGATGCTCAACAAACTTGAGAGAAGAATGGGTGAACACAGAATTTGAATAAAGATTTAGAAAATATAAACAATACACATGAAAAGATGCTCAACATCACTCATTATCAGAGAAATGCAAATTAAAACCACAATGAGATATCACTTTACACCACTCAGAATGGCTGCAATCCAAAAATCTACAAGTAATAAATGCTGGAGAGGATGTGGAGAAAAGGGAACTCTCTTACACTGTTGGTGGGATTGCAAACTAGTACAGCCACTATGGAAAACAGTGTGGAGGTTCCTTAAAAAACTGCAAATAGTCCTGCCATATGACCCAGCAATCCCACTGCTGGGCATATACACCGAGGAAACCAGAATTGAAAGAGGCACATGTACCCCAATGTTCATCGCTGCATTGTTTACAATAGCCAGGACATGGAAGCAACCCAGATGCCCATCAACTGACGAATGGATAAGAAAGCTGTGGTACATATACACAATGGGATATTACTCAGCATTAAAAAAAAAATTCATTTGAATCAGTTCTACTCAGATGGACGAAACTGGAGCCCATTATCCAGAGTGAAGTAAGCCAGAAGCAAAAACAACAATACAGTATATTAACACATATATATGGAATTTAGAAAGATGGTAACGAGAACCCAGCATGCAAGACAGCAAAAGGAACGCGGATGTATAGAATAGACTCGTGGACTCTGTGGATGAGGGAAAGGGTGGGATGATATGGGAGAAGGGCATTGAAACATGTTAATTATCATATGTCTAATCAATCGCCAGCCCAGGATTGATGCTCGGGGCTGGTGCAACGAGATTTCCCGGGGGGAGGGAGGAGGGAGGGGGGTTCTGGAGGGGGAGCATATGTAAACCCATGGTGATATCATGTCATTGTATGGCAAAACTAATAAAAAAAATAAATGCTGGAGAGGGTGTGGAGAAAAGGGAACCCTCTTGTATTGTTGGTGGGAATGTAAATTGATATAGCCACTATGAAGAACAGTATGGAGATTCCTTAAAAAACTAGCAATAAAACTATCATATGACCCAACAATCACACTACTGGGCATATACCTGAGGAAACCATAACTGAAAAAAGATACACATATCCCCATGTTAGGCTTCCCTGATAGCTCAGTTGGTAAAGAATCCGCCTGCAAACTGTCAAAGTCACGAGAAAGAAAGAAAAAAAAAACAAAGGAAAGCTTCACAAACAGAGACTTAAAAGACACAGTGAATGAAAGCAACATGGAATTCTGAGTTGGGTACTGGAGTATGAAAAGAGACATAGAGGAAGGCTGGTGAAATTTGAATAAAGCTTGCATTTAAAAAAAAAAAAAAAAAGAATCCGCCTGCAGTGCAGAAGACCTCAGTTGGATTCCTGGGTTGGGAAGATCAACTGGAGAAGGGATAGGCTACCCACTCCAGTATTCTTGGGCTTCCCTTGTGGCTCAGCTGGTAAAGAATCTGCCTGTAATGAGGGAGACCTGGCTTTAATTCCTGGGTTGGGAAGATCCACTGGAGAAGGGACAGGCTGCCCACTTCAGTATTCTGGCCTGGAGAGTTCCATGAACTGTATAATCTATGGGGTCACAAAAAGTCGAATATAACTGAGTGACTTTCACTTTCACTCCAATGTTCACTGCAGCACTATTTACATCTTTCTTTTACTCCACTAACAGAAACTTCTTTGGTTTTAAAGAGTTCCATTAGAAAATTAATAGAGAATCTCTGATCCTGCTTATAGGATGGATTAGTCCATCCTACTGAACCTTTTCTAGGACTGGACTTGGTGTTAAGCACAAGTGTATATTATAAATAATGTAGACCTTCCTACAAACCTTGACGTTCACCATTAACCCTAGCATAGAGCCTGTAGACCCAAGGGCTGCCTCAGACCAAACAACTACCAGGGAGAAAGTGCAACCCCACCCACCAGCAGATAATTGGATTAAAGCTTTACTGAGTAAGACCTTGCCTACCAGAGTAAAACCCAGTTTTTCCCATGGCCAGTCCCTCTCATTAAAAAGCGTACACAAGCCTCTTAGCCTCAGCCATCAGAGGGTAGACGGAAGAAGCAAGAAGCACAGTCTCAGAGAGACTAAAACAAAAACCACGTTACAGAATGTTAATCACCATGGAAAAGCAGAAAGTTATGTCCCAGATGAAGGGACAAGATAAAACCCCAGAAAAACAACTAAATGGAGATACAGAACCTTCCAGAAAAAGAATTCAGAATAACGATAGTGAAGATGATACAGGATCTCAGGAAGAGAACGGAGGTAAAGATTGAGAAGATGCAAGAAATGTTTACCAAAGGCCTAGAAAAACTAAAGAACAAACAAACAGAGATGAATAATACACTAGAAGGAATCCGTAGCAAAATTGCTGAGGCAACTATTAACAAACATAAAGGGAGAAATTTGCAGTAATACAGTAATAGAAGAGGACTTTAACAACCCAGCCACATCAAAAGCTTTTACACAGTGAAGGAGACTATCAACAAAATGAAAACAGCCTCCTGAATGGGAGAAGATGATATATTGCAATTGATATATCTAGTAAAGGGTTAGTATCCAAAATCCCTATACAAAGAACCCATACAATTCATTATCAAAACAAACGATTTGATTAAAAAACAGGCAGAAGACCTGAACAGACATTTTTCCAAAAAAGAAACAGCCAACAGGCCCATGAAAAGATGCTCAACATTACTCAGTAATCATCAAGAAAATGAAATCAAAACCACAATGAGATACTAACGTACACCTGTCAGAATGGCTATCATCAAAAGACAAAAAAATAACAAGTGTTGTTGACAGTGTGGAGAAAAGGGAACTCTTGAGCATTGTTAGTGGTACTATAGAAAACAGTATAGATTTTCCTCAAAAAATTAAAATTAGAATGCCACATGACCAGCAATTTCACTTCTAGGTATTTACCCCAATAAAACAAAAATACTAATAAAAAAGGTAATATGCACACCAATATTCACTGAAATATTATTTGTAATAGCCAAGATATAGAAGCAAAAGTGTCCATTGATAGATGAATGTATAAAGAAGATATGATACATGTACATATATATATATAATCATAATGGATTAGACATATAAAAAAGAAAACTTGCCATATGCAATAACATGGATAGATCTAGAAAGTATTATACTAAGTAAAATAAGTCAGATAGAGAAAGACAAATACCATATGATCTTGCTTGTATGGGGAATCTAAAAATAAATAAACAAAACAAAATGAATACCAGCTCATAGATACAGAGAACAAATGGATGGTTGCCAGAGGGGAGGGGTATGTGTGGTACAGCTGAAATAGGTGAGTGAGATTAAGAGGTACAAACATCTAGTTATAAAATAAGTCACAAGGATATAACACGTAGCATAAGGAACATGGTCAATAGTATTGCAATAACTTTGTGTAGGGACAGATGGTTACTAGACTTCTGGCTGCGATCATTTCATAATATATGCAAATGTCAAATCACTATGCAGGACACCTGAAACTAACCTGATACTATATGCCAACTATATTTCAATTAAAAATCAGGATGGTTTTGGACTCAGGATAGTCTAAATATGAATCTTAAAACTCTAATATTTGCTAAGTCTGTGATCCTAGTCAAATTACTTTACTTATCTAAATTTAAATTTGCCCATCTGGAAGACTGTGATAATACTATCACTGTGACAAGATTGTGATAATTCATACAGCTGTTGGAAAAATTAAGTGAGCTGACAGTAAGTGCTTAATGGTGATTATTATTATTATTATTTAATTAATGGTGACCCTTATTATTGTTATTTTTTCAGTTTTCCCATTGTTGCATTCTACCATAACTAGCAATGGGGAAATACTAATGTTTCAGCTTATGTTAGTTACCAAAGCATTCTTCTATACAATTTGCCAATTCATTAAGAATTTCTCAGTGTATCCTTTACATTCCCAGCACTGTGCTAAACCTGTGGCAACTATAGAGGGATGGAGACTATTATCCTGGGAAATCAACAATCTAAACATCCCAAACTGGGGTGACATGTTGAACAAGTATCTTCAGCTTCCCAGGCATGTGATGGAATTTCGATGTCCAAGTCTTTCTGTGAAAGGGCTATGGTAATGTGGAAAGGGCTTTTTCTCTATCTCTGGCTGCTATAAAAGAGTTCTGCATGTTATACACATCATGAGTATGTAGCAGTCGGCAGTCCTCTGTCCATGGAATTCACCAGGCAAGAACACTGGAATGGGTAGCCATTCCCTTCTGCAGGAAATTTCCTGACCCAGAGATGGAACCTGGGTCTCCTGCACTGCAAGCATATTCTTGACCATCTGAGCCTCCAGGGAAGCCCCTCCACATTTACTGGCTGCTACAAAAGAGTTCTGAATGTTATACATATTATAAATATTTAGCAGTCAATGCATTATATTGGGTTGGCCAAAAAGTTCATTCAGGTTCTCCCATAACATCTTCCAGAAAAATCCAAATGAACATTTTGGCCAATCCAATACATTAACTCTTCTCTATTTTCTAATATCTAATATTAATATCATATAATGAGTGCTTCTGAAACTATCTTCCCTTTAAAGTAATTTTAACTGTTTAGCTACTATATACTAAAAAGGGCTTCCCATGTAAGATTTAGAAACAGTTCAACATACAGTTCAACCAAATTTGTTGAGTGCCCTATTAGAACATAGGTACAATCTAGTGAAAACTATTAAACTGAAATTAAATCTAGTAGAGCATCCTAGGATCTGAAGAGGATATAAAATAATTCCTTGGTAATGAATGAAGTTTGATAATTAATTTTCCTATTTTAAGAGCTATTAATAACTTTTCAAAGAATGATTAGGAACAGTTCGCCATAAACTAATGGCTACAGCATTTTAAATGCATGTATTCTAAAACAGTTCAGAGAGCAGTCTTTGATATAATGTCTCATAGCTCTCCATAGAGGCATTTACACTTTTCTGAAAGAAATGTAGAGTTTTAATTGAAGTCCTGGGTGATTATCCAAGTCAAAGTAAGCCAAAAGTTATAAACTTGCCTATCTTATTAAGATTCAGTCTTTCTAGTATTTTCCACAGTAACAAATACTGAATATCTGATATTTATGAGCATTGGTGAAAGTGAAAGTCGCTCAGTCGTGTCTGACTCTTTGCGACCCCATGGACTCATCCATGGAATTTTCCAGGCCAGAATACTGGAGTAGGAAGCCCTTCCCTTTTCCAGGGGATCTTCCCAATCCAAGGATCGAACCCAGGTCTCCCACATTGCAGGAGGATTCTTTACCAACCAAGCTATCAGGGAAGCCCAAGCAACTTAAAAAGAAACACAAAATACTGTGGTATGATTGAGGCATTTAAAAACTTTTACTACAACTTTTTCATAACTAAGAGCAGGCTTTTTCTTGAAGGCAAAGTCCAATTATTTTTTTGGATCCCTGAGTCAGACCATCAATCCTCTTTATAGTCCCAAACAACTCTATTCTCTTTTGCTATTAGATATACTCTTCTCCAACTTCCCAATATCTCTCTGAAACTGGTGTGCAATAACCAAACTACATTGTAAGCTTACAGGGGTCTAACCAGAGGTGAATAGCTGGAAAGATCACTGATTTATATATATATGATTCTATGAATTGTGTCCTGAAACTTGGAAGTCTACTCTCATGTAACACTCTCAATAATTCTTGTCTTTAAAGGAGTTGGAGAATGTTATGAAAAACTATGCGAGCTGTAACTTTTCATAGGTCAGAAATACCCAGAAGCTTTGGTTTTTAATGTAACTTCCTTAGATAAAAACCAGTTTTCCTTTTCCAATCCGGGAAGTGAATGTCTGTAATACAACATAAATTACACAGTTTCTGATTTTACTGTCTAGACACCATCAGCCCCCTTAACACTACCTTCTCTGTCAAAAGTCTGGGCAGGGCCCAAAAACAACTGATGTCCAACTAAGCTTGGAAATATATATTCTTTCCAACTAAAGCTGGCAGGAGTCTTGGGAGGATATTTGAAGCCAACAAAAAGCAGGATTGGAAAATAAAGAATGGTTAAAAAGGTGGGGGGGGCGAATACAAAACCCTTTCACAAATTAACAAGAATCAATGGCATCAGCTTGAATGGTTTGTCTCCACCTTAACTTCCAAATAAGGTAGTGTATCAGCCTTGCAGATACATGCAGATATTTTTATAGCCTCATCATCCTTAGTTAGAGGCTCCACTGTCTGACAGATACAGATAATAAGAGAATTATGTACGTGCTCAAGAGGACAGCAACACTCACCTGGGTTTTTACAGCTCCTCTTCTCCGAGCTCAGAGTAATCCTTCAACACAAGATGAAAGTACAGAGAAAAGAGACAAGCAGTGGCTTGTTAAGGGTGGAGGGTCACGGAACCATTTGAAGATTGGAGATCCACTACCTCTCTCAGATCACTCAACTGCTTTCCTCCGAGCCAGCTGAGGAAATGCTACATTAACCTAATAATAGTAGTAGAAATAAAAGTAAGAGCAGCCTTCATTCTTTAAGTGACTACTGTATGCTAGGTATTATATTAGATGTTTCCTGTTTATTATTTTAATAACAGCATAGCTTTCAACTCTGATATGTTTGCTGCAGAGCCGCAGAAGAAAGATCTATCTTGGAGCATGCACATCTAAGGAAGATTATTTAATGAATTTCCCAAACGGTGATTTTGAGGAAATCTTGCTTATATACAGCACTTTAACATTACAAAGATTTTCCACATTTGTTTTTCATTTCATCTTCACAAAAGCCTTGAGTAGCAAGAATCCTTTTTTCTATTTTGCATAGGAGGAAACCAAAGCTCAGGGAGACTGTGCCCAGATCTGTGACTTGAACAGAAGTGTCCTGACGCCAATTCTTCCTGCTTCACCAAGATTGCCCCCTACGAGAGTCGGCCCTGATAATATTGTGAATGTTAAACCATGTTACATACAGTTGACTCCATCCAATTAACATTCACTGAATAC
Source organism: Antilocapra americana (assembly GCA_007570785.1). Taxonomy (NCBI): domain Eukaryota; kingdom Metazoa; phylum Chordata; class Mammalia; order Artiodactyla; family Antilocapridae; genus Antilocapra; species Antilocapra americana. The sequence continues at coordinate 296,111 of ML662496.1, forward strand.
CTACAGTGCATCACTCACTGTGCTCAGTACTGGGAGCTCAGAAGTGAAACAGCCATAGGTGATGCAGGGAAGGGGTTCACAGATTAGTAAGGGAGACCTTTATGTAATTAAGTAATTGCAATACAGAGCAGTTTGTACTAACTACACAGGGGACACATAACTCTAGCATCACTTCAAGGAAGAGGGGCATCTGAGATTCGGTTAATAGGATGAATTCAAGAGTTCGACAGGCAAGCCTTTCTTTAATTTTCAATGAAGAAGGGTAAAAGACTAATTTATGCAATGGAAGCACTGTGCCCAAGACCAGATATTTAGGAAGACTGACATAGGTTGCTTTTGCAGGCCAGATCATAGGACAACAAATTAGGAGGGATGGTTAATGTTAGAAGCAAATGAAGATACATAAAAAAATAAAGAGGTCCTTCTCTTTTCCCTAAAGGTTATGTGCTCAATGAAAATGACACATTATGTTTTAAAGCCAGATGAATTTATCCCAACAGTTAAATGTCATCTGCAACTCTGACCATTTGCTAGAATGGTAAACTAAAATATTTCAGCCCAATAAAAATATCTGCAACATGCTTATGTTTGCTTTCTGGAGCATCTCTAACTGGGGCTGGTTAGAAGTTGAAATACTCCTGGTAAGCTGTATTGCCCAAGAGATTGCTCATGAGCTTGTCTACTGGAGTGCTTTCGGGAAGACAGGAGCTAAATGTCAGCCTGACTCAGCGGTTCATCTCCACCCCAAGTTCACTTTTGTCTGACCCTTTGGCAATATCACTTCAAAGACATCAAGGTGGAATTCCCATTTTATGAGGCCCAATATCCCAAATCCTCTCTTTCATGCTCTGTGTCCCTTATTATAACCCCAACTCCCTCTCTCTTCCTCCTCCTCAAACCTCCCATCACCATCCTAATCATCATGAGAGGCAGCACATTTTTAGGTGGAAATTGAGGATCTCATTTCAAGCCAGTATTTCCCCCATTCTTCTCCTTGTCTCTTCCCATTTGCCCATTTTCTTCTCAGAATCCATTCTCCTGTAGGTTTTTATGTCAATTTTTAGGTGTGGGCAGGAAAGAAGCATTCTCACTGAACGGACGTAGTAGGGGGCCACCTTCAACAGAAGAGAAAAGAAGGTCATCATCATAGAATTTCAAAGCTCAAACAGAAAAAAAGGCCAAGATGGTGGTGTCACCCGGAACATTTTTTCCCTCCCTCAACAGTTCAGTGTTCAGATTCACCTCTTAGCAGGAGGAAACGAGCTCTACATGAGACATCGTCACTGCCTGTCTATATGCAGGACTCTGCCCTGACCACAGACTCTGCTGCTTTGTAGAAAGCTACTCTGGATTTTGACCCTGAAGCACAGCTGACAGAACCAACATTAAGCACCCGACATAAACCCAGTCTATCCTTAGGCAGGAGAAGGAACTGGCGATACTCTAGTATTCTTTCCAGGAGAATTCAGTGAAGAAAGAAGCCCGGCAGGCTATAGAAATCGGATGTGACTGAGCATCCCTAGGCTAGCCAACCACCTATGACTTGGCTGCCTGGCTCAAAAAGTTAGTATGAGAATCACCATGTGGAAATTTAAAATTCATTTGAAGCAATCCTACTCAGATGGACGAAACTGGAGCCCATTATCCAGAGTGAAGTAAGCCAGAAGCAAAAACAACAATACAGTATATTAACGCATATATATGGAATTTAGAAAGACGGTAATGAGAACCCAACATGCGAGACAACAAAAGGAACGCAGATGTATAGAATAGACTCGTGGACTTTGTGGATGAGGGTAAGGGTGGGATGATATGGGAGAAGGGCATTGAAGCATGTTAATTGTCATGTGTCTAATCAATCGCCAGCCCAGGATTGATGCTCGGGACTGGTGCAGCGAGATTTCCCGGGGGGGAGGGAGGAGGGAGAGGGGTTCCGGAGGGGAAGCATATGTAAACCCATGGTGATATCATGACAATGTATGGCAAAAACAATTAAAAAAAATTGAGAAACTGCTCAGTCCGATTGATATGAAGTAAATGCTGAACCACAGGGAAACGAAGTTGTGAGAAAATAACAGAATGAAGTAGATCCATAGAGACAAGAGTGAGCTTGAGGGAAAAGAGTGGACTCCCTGTTCTGAGTGATTTTTGTGGCTTCAATGTGAGTAAGTACATACAGCACACCAATTTTCCTCCCGTTTCTTGCAGTAGCTATGGATAGATCTCTGTTGTTTGCAAAAGCCCTAAAACAACCTGAATACAATGCAAAAATCATTGACCCAGTAACGGATTGCTAGTTTTAGCCTGGAGACAGATTTGATAACTCCCCATCAAGTTCTAAAACTTGCCAAAGATTTAAATTGAATTACCAGAAACTCTAAGATTAGTCAGTCTGAATTATGCAAAGTGTTAACCAAAAGTTACAGTGGTCTTTACTCTCTGAATTTCCTCATCCACAGGCTACTCCTCAATGAAAACACAGGGAAGATCTCTCCTCTGTGAAACTAGCCTCTTCCTTCACATTCAATTATCCAAACAAGCCAGCTGTGCCTCTGTGTTCATCACTTATTCTAATTAACCCAAGAAAGCCATGGAGGCCTTGTACAGTGCTGTGTGTTCAGCAGTAAGTAGCAGCCAATTATGATCAGGAGTTGGCATCTTCATCATCATTTCTGGTGAGAACATCAGGGTCTATTAGTTTCAAGTTGTGATTCTGGATCACCAGTCAGAATTCATGTTTTTATCACTGCTAATTCTGTTCTTTAATTCTCTCAATCACTTCTGTTCTAAAAGATCAAGAATGGCAGGAACTTTTAAGAGTGCAAGATCCTGAGAACCTGGTTTATTTTCTACAAAGGTTTCCTTCCCCTTTTCCCATCACCCATCTTTGTTTACAAGTAAATGCCACTCTATTGCTTTCCTTCAGTGCAAATATTCACATGAAAAACATCTACATAAATAAGTGAGTGGTGTCAGAATCTGAAGAAATGTGCTGTGTATCAACAGCAGCTTTAAGTTCCACACTATGGTTCAGGACACTCCAGTGACTCAAATGACCTTTCTGTTCAAGGATTTGCATCACTTCCTTTGTTCTAGCTTTGCACTATATGGAATTACAATAATGTGAATACTTTTTCTTCTCCAAAAAAGAAACAACACTACAAAACACAGGAAATCTATGAAAACATTTTTGACAGTTGAGATAGTCACATTTTAATCTGTTCAGTGAAACACAGTAACATTACTTTTCTACCAGAAAATGCCCGTTAACTAAATTGTACTAAAGCTACTTCAGTGATAATTCAAAGAATAAATTTACTTATTAAACTGAGCCAGAAAAGTGGCATTTAATTGATAATTAATTACTATAGGAAGTGAGGGGGGGAAAGAAAAATTAAGTATATGCTAACTTACGGAAGTTACCTTACGCCAAAATTCTTCATGAGTGCTAAGTCACTTCAGTCGTGTCTGACTCTTTGCGACCCTATGAATTGTAGCCCACCAGGCTCCTCTGTCCATGGGCTTCTCCAGGCAAAAATACTGGAGGGTTGCCATGCTCTCCTCCAGGGGATATTTCCAACCCAGGAATTGAATCTGTGTCTCTTATGTATCCTGCATTGGCGGGTGGTTCTTTACCACTAGTGCCACCTGGGAAGCCCAAACGTCTTCTTAAGATGCACCTAACAAATACTTTAAGACATATGAGCACGTATTGGATCTGATGTCCAGTCAGCAAAATGGTCCACCAGGGCAAGACCAGTGAGCAGGGGTAGTTCCAACTCCAGGCAGAAGGAAGAAGAAGTATAGTGGGACCAGAGGCTCCAGCAAAAGGGATCAGGTTGATGGTTCACCCCAGCATAAGGCAGGCTGCTATTTGCCCTGCAGGCTGGAACAACATGGTACCTAAGGTCTTGGCATGTTTCAAGGATTCTCTCACACAAGAGCTAGAGTTCAGTCTTGAAGTCTTTAGTAGGGGATCCAGGCAGAAAATCAGCAAAAGGGGTCAAGATATAAATCAGTTAATGAAACCAGGGCACAACCTCAGCATATGAAATGAGCAAAGGTCATGACAGAGAAGGCCAACAGCAGAAATGATGAGGCTGACCCATTCATTCACCTATTGACCAAAGGGTCCCTAAATCTCCTCTGCTAATAGCCAGACTGCTGCAAGAGCTTGCAACAGGACCAAGATAGCTGGTGAGAATGATAGATTTAAATTTCTGACTCACAATAAATACATGATAAACCATATTATTGCTGTTGTTTATTGTGAAAGGATTAACTGGGAGAAGGTGGGTCACACTGGAAGCCGTCCATGAAGCTGAAAACTAGACCTATCACATGGAGAGACATGTTTGGTAGTGAAAGTTCAGGCACGTGGTGGAATCTCTGGAAAGATGGTGTCAGGAACCAGTGGGAGATAAGGTTGAGAGGTATGAGAATGTGTGATGGGGTAGAGATAGAGAGACCACAGGGTCCACAAGTCAGAACTGGTCAGAGGCAGGTCCCTAGGGGGCTGCATTACAGGGGCAGGACTCTAGTCCTCTACAGAGGGGAGAGGGGATATCCAGAAGAATAAAGTCAAGAGCTGTACAAACAGGAGCACTGGTATGGGTAGCAGTGGTCCCAAGAGCAAGACTGAAGAGGGAGGGAGGGTAAGGAGCCAAGAGTTTATTCAAGCTATCACAAAAGTTTAGCATCTTAGTTATGGGGTTAAGGGATGCTGAGACCCAAAGCAAAGCATGTCATCCTACCCTCCCTCCTCTAAAATATAGGGAGAACAATGTCTGGGCATAATTCTATGTGCATCCCTGCCCCCTCAATCAAAACATAGGCACACAGGAATTCAGCAGGTTGCAGTTCACTTGTACTAGAGCTTGTATTATTGTATTGTTGACCGGGGGTCTGTGTTACCAACGGAGACACACAGAGTTAGAGTAACAACTATTTTTCCAGAATAGTGATAATCTGTGCCCCTATTGTTCACATATTTTTCACATATTTTCCCTTTCGAATCAGCTCTGGGATGACTGAACAAGTCTGTGAGTGAATAGACGGAATTAACCCTTGTTTGTTATTCCAAAGAGCCAGGGGAGTTCCTTCCTTGAGCTGGGCCATTCCCAGGATTCCTGTTCAGACTCTTACTAAGCATGCCTCTTGCACATACAAGTTAGGGGCAAAGTTCTCCAAGGACTGCTTAATTATTTGGTGAGGAACTCTGCCAACAAATATCAGGCCCAGACTAAATGCATGGCTGGAGACACTGGCCAGCTCATCTGTGATTCTGCTAGGTGGGGAAAGTTTTGGGGCTAGTCTTATAGATGCAGGACTGAGGGACGGGCAACTGCTGAGTTGAAACTTGTCTTCAGAAAGGAAGCCTTTGCCTCTCATTCTTCTTCATGTCCTCACTAATGGATGGGGAAGCAGCTGCTGGTAGCACCAATAATGGATGGGGCACCAGCGTCTGGTAGCATCAAACCTGTGGCTGTGCTAGTTGTATCAAGAGAGTCTCACTAAATTATATCTCTTTGTGACCCCATGGACTATAGCACACCAGGCCTATCTGCCCCTCACCATCTCCTGGAGTTAGCCCAAGTTCATGTCCACTGAATCAGTGGTGCCACCCAACCATCTCATCCTCTGCTGCCCTCTTCTCCCTTTTGCCTTTGATCTTTCCCAGCATCAGGGTCTTTTCCAATGAGTTGTCAGCTCTTCGCATCGGATAGCCAAAGTATTGGAGCTTCAGCTTCAGCATCAGTCCTTCCAATAACTATTCAGGGTTGGTTTTCTTTAGGATTGACTGGTTTGATTTCCTTGCTGTCCAAGAGACTCTTGAGAGTCTTCTCCAGCACCACAATTTGAAAACATCAATTCTTCAGCGTTCGGCCTTCTTTATGGTCCGGCTCTCCTATCCATACATGACTAATGGAAAAACCACAGCTTTGACTATATGGACTTCTGTCAGCAAAGAGATGTCTCTGCTTTTTAATATGCTGTCTAGGTTTGTCATAGCCTTCCTTCCAAGAAGTAAGCGTCTTCTAATATGGGGCAAAAAGCCAGATTCACTTCATGCCACTACTGTAGGTTATGTTGTCTCAGGCAGACTGGGATCCAGAGAGTTGGTCCTAAGGCTTCTGCAGAGGACTATGGGACCAGGGACCCATCTCCAGGTCAGGCAGGTTATGACCCCAGGTTCTGGAGTTAGAGTTCAGAGGCAGCCACTACATAATACCTACAGCCATGATCCTTTCAGAGTCTTCTCACTCATTTCATTTAAACTTCAACACAACAGAGGGTGACTGAGTGCAGCATAACCCCAGTTTACAGGGAGGAATCCTGCATCCACAGAAGTTGTCCTCTATCCCCCAGCTATCCAGCTTTTAAGCAGAGAGGTTTGAAGACTTCTAGTCTAGGTCCTGCTTAATACCAACCTACCACTTAACTGCCTGAGGAAGGGTCTCTGGTAATACCATATTCAGCCAATTACTTATCATTTGATCAACCAACATTTATTGCCTACCATTTAATAAGGGGTATTCTAAGAAATAATATTCAGGCTCTTTTCAGCTGAGGTCTCCTATGAACTTTTTACAACCTTATGAGGAAAGTCATCCTTTACCTTTGCACCTGTTTCCAGTTTTTGGAAAACATTTTAATTTAAAATTTATTTTTTATTATCTTGATTGCAGTATAGTTGATTTACAATGTTTCACGTGTACAGCAAAGTGATTCAGGTATATATATATACATATATGCATACATATATATGTTCTTTTTCAGATTCTTTTCCATTATAGGCTATTACAAGATATTGAATATAGTTTCCTGTGCTATACAGTAGGTGCTTACCACTGTTTATAGGTGCACATATATTTGTGATTATTTATTTTACATTTTTCTCCCCAGTTAGACAGCAGGTTCCATCAGGGTAGATTTCATATTTGTTCACTTTATCTGTTTTATATTTAAAAGGTACTTGATTATAACTACAACAAACAAAAGCCATGTTATACTTTACAGATGACAAAACTATACCCAAACTATATATACTTTACTTATATATATCAGTCAGTCAGTCAGTTCGGTCTCTCAATAGTGTTCAACTCTTTGCGAATCCATGAATTGCAGCATGCCAGGCCTCGCTGTCCATCACCAACTCCCAGAGTCCACCCAAACCCACATCCATTGAGTCAGTGATGGCATCCAACCATCTCATCCTCTGTCATCCCCTTCTCCTCCTGCCCCCAATCTTTCCCAGCATTAGGATCTTTCCCAATGAGTCAGCTCTTCGCATGAGGTGGCCAAAGTATTGCAGTTTTAGCTTCAACATCAGTCCTGCCAATGAACACCCAGGACTGATCTCCTTTAGGATGGACTGGTTGGATCTCTTTGCAGTCCAAGGGACTCTCAAGAGTCTTTTACAACACCACAGTTCAAAAGTATCAATTCTTTCAGCGCTCAGCTTTCTTTATAGTCCAACTCTCACATCCATACATGACTACTGGAAAAATCACATCCTTGACTAGACAGACCTTTGTTGGCAAAGTAATGTCTCTTCTTTTTAATATGCTGTCTAGGTTGGTCATAACTTTCCTTCCAAGGAGTAAGTATCCTTTAATTTCATCACTGCAATCACCATCTGCAGTGATTTTGGAGCCCAGAAAAATAAAGTCTGACACTGTTTCCACTGTTTCTCCATCTATTTGCCATGAAGTGATGGGACCAGATGCCATGATCTTAGTTTTCTGAATGTTGAGCTTTAAGCCAACTTTTTCACTCTTTCACTTTTATCAAGAGGCTTTTTAGTTCCTCTTCACATTCTGCCATAAGGGTGGTGTCATCTGCATATCTAAGGTTATTGATATTTCTCCCAGCAATCTTGATTCCAGCTTGTCCTTCTTCCAGCCCAGTGTTTCTCCTGATGTACTCTGCATATAAGTTAAATAAGCAGGGTGACAATATATATCCTTGATGTACTCCTTTTCCTATTTGGAACCAGTCTATTGTTCCATGTCCAGTTCTAACTGTTGCTTCCTGACCTGCATACAGGTTTCTCAAGAGACAGGTCAGATGGTCTGGTATTCCCATCTCTTTCAGAATTTTCCACAGTTTATTGTGATCCACGTAGTAAAAAATTTGGCATAGTCAATAAAGCAGAAGTAGATGTTTTTCTAGAACTCTATTGCTTTTTCAATGATCCAACGGATGTTGGCAATTTGATCTCTGGCTTTTCTAAAACCAGCTTGAACATCTGGAAGTTCATGGTTTATGTATTGCTGAAGCCTGGCTTGGAGAATTTTGAGCATTACTTTACTAGTATGTGAGATGAGTGCAATTGTGTGGTAGTTCAAGCATTCTTTGGCATTGCTTTTCTTTGAGACTGGAATGACTACATATATATATAAAACTATACTTATGTGCCCAAGTTTACCTTGCTAACAAGGAGTAGATCTTTAAGTTGCCTGGAGCTTTCTCAGGGTAGCCTCTTTTTATCAAGACCTCTCCCAATGGGTTGTCAGAGCATCGCGGTCACAGTGACATAAGTCAAATCTATTTAGTCAGAGACATCATCAAGAATAAGCTGGTCATCTCTAGTTTCTAAATAATAATGTTACTACTACCATTCCCTGATAGTTCAGTTGGTAAAGAATCCACCTGTAATGCAGGAGACCCTGGTTTGATTCCTGGGTCAGTCAGGAAGATCCTCTGGAGAAGGGATAGGCTACCCACTCCAGTATTCTTGGGCTTCCCTTGTGGCTCAGCTGGTAAAGAATCTGCCTGCAGTGCAGAAGACCTGGGTTCGATCCCTGGGTTGGGAAGATCCCCTAGAGAAGGGAAAGGCTACCCACTCCCTTCTGCCCTGGAGAATTCCATGGACTGTGTAGTACATGGGGTTGCAAAGAGTCTGACATGACTGAGTGACTTTCACTTTCACTACCATTATGTACACTCTATCCCTCATCATAACAATGTTACCAGTGGAATCACATATGCTGAGGCCATCACAGTGTTCAGCATACTTCAATCTTCAACAGCCTTTGGCAGCAGCAAAAAGACATTTTACTGGAAATTGAAACTTGTGATTTGCCCAAGATGATGTAACTGCAAAGAGGAACCAAAACTCAACTCCAGGTGGAATTTCACCTTGCAACATAAGAATTTTAGAAGTTCTTAAAAATGGAAAAGAGATTAAATGTATAAAGATATTAGAAATGTGAATTCAGGAACTTCTCTGGCAGTCCAGTGGTTAAGACTTTGTCCTCCAATGGAGGGGGTGTGGGTTTGATTCCTGGTTGGGAAGCTAAGATCTCACATGCCTCAATGCAAAAATAAAGACATATAATAGAAGAAATATTGTAAACAAGTTGAAAAAGACTTTAAAAACAGCCTACTTCCATGGGTTTCCTGAATGGTTCAGTGGTAAAGAACCCACCTACCAATGCAGGAGACACAGATTCAATCCCTGATCTGGGAGGATCTCACATGCTTCAGAGCAACAAAGCTCACATGCCACAAGTATTGAATCTGTGCTCTAGAGCCTGTGAGCCACAGCTGCTGAAACCCTCCTGTCCTAGAGCACCATGCTCCACAATAGAAGCCGCTGCAATGAGACGCCCATGTACCACAACTAGGGAGTAACCCCTGCTTGCCACAACTAAGAAAAGCCCCAGCAGCAACAAAGACCCAACAGCCAAAAACAAAAATAAATAAATAAAAATGTAAAAAAAAAGGCAATGCTACGAAAAGGAAAAACAAAGTAAAGAGACGGGACTGTTTTAAAAGAAAAAAAAGGAAATGTGAATTCAAATCTAAACACCCACACGTAACCAGTTCAAATGGTAAGCTTAATGGTAGAGATTCTTGAAATACTCATTCAGAAGATCAGAAGGAAGAAGAGGACTTAAACAAAGAGTATTATTTTTTGTTTCAGTTGAATATGACGACTCACTCCAAAGTGAGGTAGAAAAAAGGCCGGGGCCCACACTGTTGTTTAGTCACTAAGTTGCATCCAACTCTTTGTGACCCCATGGACAGGAGTCCACCAGCCTCCTCCGTCCACGGCATTTTCAGGCAAGAATACTGGAGTGGGTTGCCATCATACCTGCCTTTTTGGTAGCACAAGCTTTAGTGGACTGGCCCAGCCACAACTGAGGTTCAACCTCAAGAGATGTTTCTAATGTTATTTTCCCAACCTCCTGGCAGATTTCAGGCAGAGTCAGCACAGGGGACCAAAATACAAGAGCCCTGAATCCCAGCTCCAGGCACAGTCTCAATGTCTGGGTAGGCCCCAGGTAGCAAGGCTGCAGTCAAACAAAGAGAGGTCTCCAGTTTCCAGGGAGAGAAAGTAGCAAGACAAAAGCACAGCCTCAATCCTTAGGGGCTTGAATGACTGCTCTCTAGAAAGATGGAAAGCAGACAACCACAGAAAGGAAAGGGACTGATCAATCACTGATGGAAGAGCTCCTCCTGCATGGTACTGCTAGGCACTTTAACATGCAAATAGATCAAATCAACATGACAAACTTATACTGTGATCAAAACTACTCCAGTTTTTATAGACGATGAAACTGAAGGCTCAACTTGCTCAAGGCCACACAGCTAATAAGCAGCGGAACCACAATTTGAATCCATAGCTGTCCTCTTCCACCCCTCAAGACACTTGGAAAGGAGAGGGCACAGCTCAAGGAATGTCATAGGAGTTGGTCTGCTTCTTGAGTCAGTTTTAAGGCATGTGTCTCAACATGCCAGGCTCCGTGTGCCAGGTGATCACACTGGGATGAAGATGACTGATAATACCTAAAACAATTAGGCACCTCAAGTGATAATGGATTAGTTGGGCAGATCAGTGGGGAGTAAGAGACAGTAGGATCAGCAGAAATGAGGAGGGTGTCAAGAAAACATGAAAATGCACAGGGCTCTAATGTGGCCCTTTCAGTAAGAGGTGTGTTATATGAGTATCTGCCATCCTAGGCTATAATAACATACCATCATACTTTGGTTTACAAATGAACATATCACGTCTAAATGTATAGAAACACTCTATAGCATTTATTTGAGGGAGTCCTTGATATATGAAAATGCTTCTTCACTGACAGAAGCCCAAGACTTTGCAACTATTTTTTCACTATATTTCCAATGTTTGCTTTTCTTCTCTTCCTCTACATCTCACTGAATGTAGCACTTTGCTACATTTAGATGAGTGGCCTTACCTTCTTATTAGGTAATGAAAGGAGTGCCTGAGACCAAGCTGCCCATTTGCTCAATGAGTCAAGTGCCTTTGACACAGGCCAAAACTCCACAATTGCTGCAAACAGTGAAGAATGTCAACAAAAACTAGAATGATAGTAGTTTTTCATGTTGGTCTCCTGGATAAGCAGATTTCAATGACAATGATCCACAGTAAGAAATACACTTTACATTGGGATCGACAACACACAAGGGAACACGTATATGTGCATATGTGAGAAAAGGAGATAAAAGTTACATAAAATAATACCTGCCCATCTTATGCACACTCTGATATTTCTATCAGAAATAGTAATTCTAATTCATTGCAAAAAACAAACAAAAAGGGTAATGATGCACTAGGTTGACTTTATGATCCCCTTATGAGTTGAAACTTGTAATCTGACATCACTATCAAGGTCCAGGAAATGAGGACAAATCCATGAGGACAGAAACTCCCCAACTAGAGAAGGGTAGGAAAGGTCCAGGAACTGCACAAACTCTTTCTCTTCTGTTGACAGCTCCAGAAAGCAGTAAAACCAAGAGGAAAGAAGGTGATCATAGACTTGGAAGAGCCCAGTAAAAAAAGTAGAATTAAAAAAACATTTCTCCTGGCTAGTGGTCCACCAAAACAAAGTGACTCAAGATTCCCTCTAATCATTTTTTTAAAGGGAATTGAATGGTCTTTTTTCTAAAAAAAAAAAAAAAAGTTTTGTTTGTTTATATATTTACTTATTTATTTTTGGCTGCACTGGGTCTTTGTTGCTGTGCATGGGCTTTCTCTAGTTGTGGCGAGCAGTGTGTGGGCTTCTCGTTGAGGTGGCTTCTCTTGTTGCAGAGCATAGGCTCAGGAGCATGGGCTCAGTAGTTGTGACCCACCGGTTTAGTTGCCTCTTGGTGTGTGGGATCCTCTTGGATCCCAGGGATCAAATCCGTGTCCCCTGCATTGGCAGGCAGATTCTCAACCATTGGACCACCGTAGAAGTCCTTTCCTCTGATCACTTGTGATGCCCCACATTACTACGAAGTATTTACAGAGAAGGCATTGTTAGAAAATTGATGTTATCCAAACCTGACTCAGAATGTGTCAATTTATCCAAGCCTGACTCAGAATGTGTGGGGGGCTGTGTGTGTTTTAAACAGGCCAAGGGACAGTAGCTGTTACATTTTTGGAATTTCCAGTCATTAGGCTGACCTCAGGGCGGGCGAGGGAACGTGTTTCATTCAGGGAACGTGTATCGAATCATAATTGAGCCCTTAGCCAGCTGAGGCCAGTGGGCTGTATCTTGTATATTTTTCTGCCTTTACTTTTCAGAAAATGTTGTAACTTAAATCCCTATCATTTCTCCCCTTCACCAAGAAGCTTCTCTCTGGGGTCCAGTTTAGCAGCAATATTAATCCTCAGCTTCTTTCAAACCACTCAGAAGCTTCAGTTATCCAGTTGAGTGCTCACAAAGAAAAATGTAGACATGAACATGACAATCACACTACCCATTTTTCCTCATGTAATTATAGTTCCAAGATGCACATTTCTAAGCCCTTTCCCTACAAACACACAATTTCTCCAGTCACAGCCACAAACTGTTTGCCTCTATTATTAATGTCTCTTAGCAAAATATTCAAAGCACTCCTTTTCGGGGTGGGGTGGGTAGAGGGGACAAAAGAGCATGTGTGAGGGAGCACACTTTATTCTGAGTACTAGGCTGCTCAGCTGTGAAAAGGGGGTTGCCACGGAAAAAAAAACCTGACACGTTTTCCCTTGTAGTCACAGACTAACTCATTACTCACCAGTCAAATGCACTTTCTCAGAATGAACCACAACCTATACACTGGTCAAAGCGTCTCTTATTTAATGGACACCATCAACAACAAATACTGCTGAAATGAATTACTTGGGGAAGAAAACCAAATTTCCTTTGGGCATTCTTTCATAAAAGCTGGATTTCTACCCATTTAGGATGGTAGAAGTGGGAAAAAATGATGAAAGCAGTGATTTTCAAGGTCCCTGTAGTCCTTTCGGCAGTGGTCTGAGGATGACTTGAACTAACATGACTGTTTTAGCACATTCTCAGGCTCTTTGAACAACAACAACAACATGCTGTGCAGAGCTTCAGTTTTCTTTCCAAGAGTACCCACAGCCAAATCCTGACCCTGGACCCTGAGGTCTCCTAGGGTCCATGAAGATCTCAGCTTCCACCTGGGTGCTGCAGGTGGGAAGATGCAGGAGCACAACCTCTCCTAATGCAAGGGGCTAGTGATGCTGCCTGGGAATCAACTCTCCAAAAAGTGAAAAAGATGCAAGTTCAGATGGAAACTATTCTTTCTCGTCTTAGTCAATGCAACTATCCCTGTTAGTTAGAATGGGAATTCCCATTAGAATGTCATCAAAGAAGGGGAGGTAGAATCAGCTCCCAGCAAAGAGTCAAGTAAACAGTCTTCTTCCTCCTGATGTTCCCCAATTATGCTTTCTGTTGTTGATGCTGGATGGATAGGAATCCAAACAGCCAGGACACTGTCCTAGTAAGGATTCAACCCGAGCAAGCGGAAATCAGTGTGCTTTGATATGTATAGAGAAGCATTCGGGATTCTGGCCATGATTCCCAGAACCCAGAGGCCAAAAGACATGACCCTCTAGAATTTCTATAAAAGGCTGAGTGGTACAATCTGGTTGAAAAGCAATATAGTGAGTTTTTATACTTTTTTCCTTAGCATGACTCAGAGTAAGAAACACATTTTATGTTCCTAGCTAATATACACATGAACACAAATGTGTAAAGTGAAAGGTTTCATGAAAATATATTGACCCTAGGTTGCCATGTACTCTGACACTTTCTACTGATTCTAAGAAAAATAAAAGAGCTGGACGTGACCCACTAAATTGATTTCATGACCCCATGATAGTAGACGGATAGCAGCAATTTGAACACACACACACACACACACACACACTGTACTAAAAGCCTTGTCTTGAAGCTGTGCTCTGTTCAGAGTTAAACTGCTTATATATCTGGAGAAGGTTGGGGAAGCTTGGAGACTAAGGGAAGCCTACAGCTTTAGAGATGCTTAATAACAGAGTAACAGAGAAAAGTGAAGAATTTGGTGCCTTTTTAAATTGTGGTCATTCCCTCTCCCAACAGTGCATTTTTTTGGAGAAAGGGGGGCCAGAAAGCCACAACCCTTGATAAAGGACTAAGATGGCACACAGGAGAATATGAAAGCAAGAGCAAAAATGGTTCGAGTGTCTCAAAATAAAGAACTAGATTTAAACTTCTCCACATAAAACTCTTGAATTGGAAATACATCTATATAAGAAATATGAGTGAAGCCAAGCTTTAGTTACTCTCTTTCCCTGTAAAACGGAAGTTCTCTTTTGATTAAAAAAAAATTAAGATTAAAATAGATGTATTTTTCTTCTATTTTTACCTTGTAACTGCACCAAGATTATTTAACTTCAAATTTTTGGAATCATTTCAGGCTAAAAATGTCTAAGTTTACTACAAGCATATCTCCAAATTAAAAAAAATTATGTCAACATCTTACTTGTCAACAATCTTAATTTTTACACAGCTTAATACAGAAGTGTTACATCTAAATGAGTATCTTGCTTTTTTGGTGTTTACTTAGAAAAATAACTATGCATTTTTTTAAGATAAAAGGTAAAATCTGGAAAATGAAACTCAAATTTCATCACCAAATGGAAATTAGTACATATGTATGGGGGGTTCATAAGAAAGAAGTGCTATGGGCAAGTCAAGACTTTCAGTTATAAGAGAAAACACAACTCACAGAACATACCTTGTATCCAATTCTCTCCATTTTTGGGGGGGCCACTGATTCACATTTACCACAGAAACATCAGCTTGTAGACACATGTGACAGTGATGTGTGATGAGAGAAATCATGTGGAATGATTTCTAGGAATCTTATGATCTTTCAGCAGCTTTTATTTAAAGTTTTCTGTGGGAAACATTTCTTATCAAATGTGCTATATAAAAGGTTGAATAAGCAGAGATTTTGACATAGAGTTAGAAAATTCAACTTCATCTCTTAATGGGTTATCATTAGCAAGGCATGAGTTTAAATCATTGGTTAATTAAGTAGAACAAGTTTAATGTCTTCAGTTGAAAGAAATCCAGTCTGTTTATTCACCAAACCCCAATCCCATCTCGCAAATATAAATTATTATAATCTCCCCATCCCTCATCCCTTTTCACCCTCTACTTTCCACCCTAATACACTCTGAGTTCCAAAAGGAAAGGGTAGCATCTCTAAGCTGGAAAGAATATTAGATTTGATTATCACTACAAAAATAAAAACCAGCATGCCCCAACACCTAGGACAGTGTTGTATTCTGACTTTGCTGTTGTCTATAGCTTCTACAAAATTCAACCTATGATTGTAAAAGCATGCTCAGTTTTGGGTACACTTGATTTATATTAGTGTGAGATTAATGGTGTCTACTGCCAAGATGGAAAGACTTGTGAATAAAAACACATTTCAACAGCAAACAGGAAAGAGTTCTCTCTTACTTGCCATTGACATGGGTAATATTATATATGTGGCAGATGCCAGGTTTGCTTTACAAATCCTAATGTGCAAATTTTGGGCCAAAGGGGAAAAAGCACAACTTAGCCAAATGACATTCTAGCATCCTCAAGAAATGAATCTCAGATTTGGAGTGGACTTAAGTCCATTCCAGAGTAAGACTATATAGTTCCCAAACTGTGCCATTCAGGAATCCTGGAAGGAATGCCAGACCCTGATGGAGAGTAAGGTAGAAGAAAAGATAGGAGTACAAGTTAGAAATGCAGTGTGTCAGATAGTCAAATCTCTCTGGGCCCCAAACAGGAAACATGATTAAAGAGTAGTTCTCCTGGTGAACTTAGAACTGGGAATCAAAATCTTAGATTTGAGGGGGCACAGGCAGGCTTTTCTCAGTTCTGCATTCTTCTCAACATTAGTGAAACTAATTTTCACTGTGCCATCACCCTCATCTGATCCAATAGTGCTCTCTGTCTCTGAAGACTGCCTCTCTCTGCCTTCCTCTGGTTACTGCTTCTCAGTAATCACGTCTGAGAAGCCCTGGTATGGGTCAGACCCACCTCCTGGATGTTCCTTAGCACCAGACGGAGCTCTGCCATAAAACCCTATTCTCCAAGTGTCTGCACTTGTCTGCCTTCCTAGCTGGATTGAGAGGTCCTTGTAGGCAACAGTGGTATCTAATTCACCTACATCTCCACAGCATCAAACACTGAGTCTGCTGTGTAGTTCAGTTCAGTTCCATCGCTCACTCGTGTCCGACTCTTTGTGACCCCCATGAACTGCAGAATGCCAGGCCTCCCCATCCATCACCAACTCCTGGAGTCCACTCAAATCCATGTCCATCTAGTCGGTGATGCCATCCAACCATCTCATACTCTGTCGTCCACTTCTCCTCCCACCTTCAATCTTTCCCAGCATCAGAGTCTTTTCCAATCAGTCAGCTCTTCGCATGAGCTGGCCAAAGTATTGGAATTTCAGCTTCAACATCAGTCCTTCCAATGAACACCCAGGACTGATCTCCTTTAGGATGGACTGGTTGAATCTCCCTAGTCTCCAAGGGACCCTCAAGAGTCTTCTCCAACACCACAGTTCAAAAGCATCAATTCTTCGGCGTTCAGCTTTCTTTATAGTCCAACTCTCACATCCATACATGACTACTGGAAAAACCATAGCCTTGACTAGACAGACCTTTGTTGGCAAAGTAATGTCTCTTCTTTTTAATATGCTGTCTAGGTTGGTCATAACTTTCCTTCCAAGGAGTAAGCATCTTTTAATTTCATGGCTGCAGTCACCATCTGCAGTGATTTTGGAGCCCAGAAAAATAAAGTCTCTCACTGTTTCTACTGTTTCCCCATCTATTTGCCATGAAGTGATGGGACCAGATGCCATGATCTTAGTTTTCTGAATGTTGAGCTTTAAGCCAACTTTTTCACTCTCCTCTTTCACTTTCATCAAGAGGCTCTTTAGTTCCTCTTCAGTTTCTGCCATGAGAGTGGTGTCATCTGCGTATCTGAGGTTATTGGTATTTCTTCCGGCAATCTTAATTCCAGCTTGTCCTTCTTCCAGCCCAATGTTTCTCATGATGTACTCTGCATATAAGTTAAATAAGTGTGCAGTAGACAGTTGTTGAATGCACAAACACGAGTGATCCAAGTTTTACGCCTTTGACTTCAAAATCACAGTCATTTTTAACACAATCATAGCACTCATCATTACTGCTATAAATAAATTATAAAATTTCAATATATCTTTTTTTTTTTTACTTTTTATTTTATACTGGAGTACAGCCACTTAACAATGTTGAGATAGCTTCAAATGCTCAGCAGAGTGACTCATACATATAGTATCCCTTATCCACCAATCTCCCCTCCCATCCAGACTGCTGGATAATATTGAACAGAGTTCCCTGTGACATTTAGAAGCATTTTATCCATTTTGAATATAGCAGTGTGTCTGTGTTTATCTCATTCTCCCTAACTATCCCTTCTCCTGATTCATCCTGGTAAACATAAGTTAGTTCAAGTCTGTGAGTCTGTTTCTGAAGAAAACTTCTGAAAGTTTTCTATGGAAAACTTCAATATTTCTTAAACAAAATAGGACAGAGAACTCAAGACAAACATATTTTTATTGAAGTCAAAGATTTACTTACACTTATTCACGTCAAGCAAAATACTGATGTACTTACTCATCTCTATCAGAATGACAACTTATACCATAAGCCCATCTAGCTATGAAAGCAGGCTAAAAGTTGTATTCTCTTTAATTTGCTATGTTAAACTAATTCAAGTTTGTCCCCATTGATTTGTTGGGCAAAATTAAATCCACTCAGTACTAATTCATACTTCTGTCTTCATAGTTTGCTGTGCTCATTTCTCTGGTCATATAAACACGATGAATCTAAAGTCCAGTGATCTATTCTTTCTATGTGATTCTGCCCCTCCATCAGCACTCAGTTTTAGGAAGACAATATACATTATTACATTGTTTGATGATGACAAAGTAAACCAGGATGGTGTTACATGCACACATTTTTAAATGAGATTTGTTGTTTGAGATTACTCTGTCCATTTGGATGAGAAGTGCCTATTTATGAAATGTGCCTGAGGACTCTGACAGATTTAATCAGTTTAGGAAAGCAGTGAAAGCCAACTTCAAAGGTCAGGGGAGCATTCTGATGAAACATCAGGGATTTCGTTACAGTAAATAAAGATTCATCTACTACCTGGGGTGAACAATGCGCTGCGGTCCGTATAAGGTATAAATGAAAGAAACCTTTTCTCATTAAGATTTCTGTTATTTTACCTTCAATTATGGTATCTCTTGATTAGGAGAATGAACTCTACCACGTGTCCAGATCTCCAGTCAGGAAGCTGGGCTTTCTGAAGTGGCTATAGATTTTAACAGCAAATGCTGTCAAGTAAATAATAACCATCACTCATCTTCTAAACACACATCTCCAAATTTAGATTGAGTTTCATGAATCATTTATGATGCAAAGATAGTAGAAGGTAAATCTGTTCAAAAGTCTTAAGTAGATTTTTCTGTGTTGTGGTTTACATTAATGGACTAGATACCTAATTTTGAAGAAATCTGAGCTCAGTAAGAATTAAAAAACATGCAAAAGCAATTTCACAGCAGCATATCTGAATTGTAAGGGACCCATCCCTCCCTTAGTTTTATGATTCTAAGGATATCTGCAGAAAGCTCATTTTCAGCTAATAGTATCTAATAGAAGTCATTACCTACTCATCATTACATTCTTTCTTTTCCAGGCTTTCAAAATCAACTGCATGGGAGTAGATTACATTATTAGATGTATCCAAGTTTCCAAGAAACAGTTCAATTTCCAAAAGCTTATTGCCAAGGCCACATACAAGAGTCTGAAAAGAAACACCCTGAAAGGGAGCAGTTGTTCTAACCAGTTTGAGGTGACAATTTATCAAGAACCATTAATCTGCTGCCATGTGGGGCGCCTCCAGCTCATTCACTTCCTCTCTTGGTAAGAGTCTGAGTAATTTCTAATTACGGCTTAGGGCAGTTTTCTCACCTGAAGTTAAACAGAAGTTTGAGGAAATGTGTGCATTTTAAAAAGCAATCAACCAGGCTGCTGGTAAATAAGGCACAATTATTCATGAACTGTGCTCAGGCAATTTGGGGGTTTCATGTAAATGAATTGTTGTTTTAACTAAAATGAAAAAAAAAACTTCGTTTTTTTAGGAGGGAGGGAGATAAAATGATTCAATTAGTTAATGTCCAAGTTATATTATACATTGTTAGTGTATAAAATGAAACTCAGGTAGCAGTTTTATATTGATTTAATGATCAGTTAAACTTGACAACTGGCAACAAGCCCTTCAAACAAAAATGGTCATACTTTCATGAGAAGTTCAATTCTGCCACTAATTAGCTGTGTGTGACATTGGATCAGTCACTTAACCTTGGTTACCCAAGACTCAGTCCCTTTATCTTTTAAATAGAGCTAATATTAATAGTAACGCTGAGGCTTCCCTGTTGTCTCAGTGGTAAAGAATCTGCCTGCCACTGTAGGAGACACAGGTTCGATCCTTGTGTCAGAAAGAACCCCTGGAGAAGGAAATAGCAACCCATTCCAGTACTCTGGCCGGGGAAATCTCACAGACAGAGGAGCCTGGTGAGTTATAGTCTATGGGGTTGCAAAGAATCAGACATAACTTAGCAACTAAACAACAAAAATAACATTATCTTTTGTTATTCACACACACACACACACACACACACAACTTGGTTGGTTATAAGACATGATCTTAATGCTCACCTTGCCTTTGGAAATAATATAATTATGCTTTTTCCTAACCAAATAAGAAGCCAGGACCAAAATGCTGCCACGGCTAAGTCGCTTCAGTCGTGTCGGACTCTGTGCGACCCCATAGACGGCAGCCCACCAGGCTCCGCCATCCCTGGGATTCTCCAGGCAAGAACACTGGAGTGGAGTGCCATTTCCTTCTCTGATGCATGAAAGTGAAAAGCGAAAGTGAAGTCGCTCAGTCGTGTCCAACTCTTCGAGACCCCATGGACTGCAGCCTACCAGGCTCCTTAGTCCATGGGATTTTCCAGGCAAGAGTACTGGAGTTGGTTGCCATTGCCTTCTCCCAGGACCAAAATATGTAGACGCAAATAGCTAACTGCCCTAAAAGAACAGAAATTACTATGCAAATATATATTGCTTACTTTTTCCATTTACACCATACTGTGTGCCACTCCCCACCTCACTCCCACCCCCGACCCTCCACCCCCAATCCCTGGCCTTCATGTCTATTTCTACATTGGAGATTTATTACCTTGTGTTAAGCATTGCCTTCATCCTAAAGAGGTGACTCTAGGTAGGGATAACTAAAGTCATTATCACTTTGTGAGAATGAGTCTGTGTGGCTTTTCTCCTAGACAGAATACTTTATATACCAATACTTAGTACCTGGGAAAATATAACAAGGCTCTGAGAGAGGGGTGAAAGGGCACAGGATATATTTCACAATTTTCCTTGAATAAATTTTGTCAGTTAATCATTTATTAAGCACTAAAGCCTTCTGGAAAAAAAATTACAGAAAATGGCATTAGTATTTGCCTCAGAAAGAGAAGTGGGTAGTAAGGTACAAGGGTGAGGTGAGGGGGAAAGACTTACCTTTACTATGTTTCCTTTTGTACCTTTTGAATTTGGTACTGCAGGCAAGTATAATACAAACACAATTTTTATTTTTTTAAAACTCCAGTCATCACACCCTATCACTTGCCTTAATTCAGCTTTTAGATATTTGTTTATTTGACTTTTGATATTTATAATTGACCCTTTTCCCCTCTAAAATGTAATCTGGATTCATTTAAAATATGACTGGCTTTTCAAGGCTAATTTATTTGTCTTCAAAGTATTCAACATATGAAGGCATTTATATTCCTGAAGACATGGAGTTATAAGACAAGTAATATTATTTGCTGACTTTCTCTATACTCAGTTTTCTTCACTAAACTTACGCTTGCTGCAGACATGGTCTGTGTTTTACTAATCGTTGGAGGCCCCTTTACGGCAAATCCTGAGCATGCACAGAAGGGTTACTTTCTTGAGTTTGGTTCTCAGTCCTGTCTTCCAAGGAAGAAAAGTCATTAAATATAACATGATGTTTTGATTAAGAAGAAACTTCTCAGCATTCTAATAATAACAAAACAACAACAAGAGACAAAGACATTAAAAGATAGAGGAAGAGAAAAACAGTTACAATCACCTAGAGCTGCAATGAAACTTTTGGGACTCTACTGATTGGAAATGCTTAAAAAACACCAAATATGCCATAATGGGGGAGAACAAAGGTTGACTTAAAATCATAGACACATTTTTTTGACAAAATATTTACTACATGACTATTGTGTACAAGGTCCAGGGGACAAAATGTTGAACAATGCAGATATGATTCTTGCCCTCACAGCTTTCGTAAGAGTGAGGGGGCTACAGAAAGATACACAGACAATTATCATGTGTTACGATAAATATGACAGGGCATACAGAGGTATTCATAAAAGGAGAACCAAGCCTATGCTTGAGAAAGTGAGATCTAACATCACAACACTTGGAACTAGAGCTTTAGTGTCTGGCAAATCTGGGTTCAAATCCTGGTTTCAATGGTTCTATTTGGGTTCCAAATTAACTGCAGATGGTGATTGCAGCCATGGAATTAAAAGATGCTTGCTCCTTGGAAGAAAAGCTATGACCAACCTAGATAGCATATTAAAAAGCAGAGATGTTACTTTGCCAACAAAGGGCCATCTAGTCAAAGCTATGGTTTTTCCAGTAGTCATGTATGGATGTGAGAGGTGGACCATAAAGAAGGCTGAGCATCAAAGAATTGATGCTTTTGAACTGTGGTGTTGGAGAAGACTTTTGAGAGTCCCTTGGACTGCAAGGAGATCAAACCAGTCAATTCTAAAGGAAATCAATCCTGAATATTCATTGGAAGGACTGATGCTAAAGCTTGAAGCTCCAATACTTTGGCCACCTGATGCAAAGAGCCAACTCATTGGATAAGAGCCTGATGCTAGGAAAGATTGAATGAAGGCAGGAAGAGAAGAGGCTGACAGAGGATGAGATGGTTTGAGCAAGCCCAGGAGATGGTGAAGGACAGGGAAGCCTGGTGCACTGCAGTCCATGGGGTCAAAAACAGTTGGACACAACTGAGCAACTGAACAACAACAATAACTCTATAACCTTGGGCAATTTATTTAATCTCACTAAGACTCAGTGTCATCAACTTTTAAACACAAATAATGATAACAGTGAGCTCAAAGAGTTGATGTGAACATTCAATGAAATGGATGTCATAAATCTAGCACAATGTCTGGCAAATGGCAAGCACCCAGTAACAATTAGCTAATAATATTAATGGTAACAGTAAGCTGAGAACTGACGCAGAAGTAGGAATAGCCAGGTAAAATGCAGGAGAGGAAGGAGGAAGAGTGTCCTGGGTGAAGGAAGAATGTATGCCCATAAAAGCAATAGCATGGTGAGTCAGAAAAAGAACCTGGCTTGAGCCAAGGGTTGAGAGGCATGTGGGTTGGGGTCAGCTATGCAGCTGAAGCTGAAAAGGCAAGCAGAGCCCAGCTCAATGGGTCTATCAAGCTCAATGGAGGCCCTTCTAGAATTTTCATCAGAAGAGGAACAGGATCAGATTTGAGTTATAGAAAGACCAACTTGGCTACAGTGCGGAAAATGGAATGAGAGACAGGAAACAAGGAGATCAGTTTTAAATTTTAAAATAATGCTTTGGCTGTTGTGGAATTTCAGTTAGGGAGATTAGTGTTACATGAAATATTTATATATAATAATTCAAGAGGGCCTTGAAGTAATTATTACCAGCTTACTGATGTTAGCAATTGTTTAGCTGTTTGTTGGCCATTTAGTTGCTAGGTCATGTCCAACTCTTTTGTGACTCCATGGACTGTAGCCCCCTGTAGGCTCCTCTGTCCATGGAGTTTTCCAGGCGATAATACTGGAGCGGACTGCATGTTCCTTCTCAAGGGGATCTTCCTGACCCAGGGATCGAACCATGTCTCTTGCTTGGCAGGTGGATTCTTTAACACTGGGAATCTAACTAGTATTAGAGCCACCTGGGAAGCTAACTAGTATTTTATTAATTCATTTGTTCATTCACTCAGCAAGAGTTTATTAACGTCAATGTAGGCAGCAAACTATGTGAGATTTCAAAGAAATCTCCGAAGCACCCCACCCAACATGACTGCCTGAATTCCTCTCTCTGGTTTGAAGGTCTGCTACCCTGGGGATCTGATCAGAGGCAATGGCAAAGTTGATGTGGGGAGGGACCACACACCAACAGAAAACTCAGCCTGGGAGGCAGTGCTACAGAGCAGATTAGGATGGAACCTAAGGCATGAAGACAACTCCGCTTCGCCCTGGGATGGGAAAATGTCACTGTAACTGCATCAGTGTACACTAGACTTCTTACTGCTCAAGGAGCAAATCTTCTATGACCCCCTCGGAAGTGAGTAAAAACACTTCATGAAATGTCCTTCCCTCTATATTTCAGATGGATTCATAAATTTATTATCATAATTCTGTGAAATAGGTATGATTATGCCCACTTTACAGGTGAGAAAACTGAGGCAAGAGACAGTCCCCAAGGTCACAGCATTACGTTCAGTCTGATGTTCTTATCTATTACACTACGCGGCCTCTGGCAGTGGGCCACCAGCCCGATACAAGAATGAGGTCTTTTGTAAATGTATGCCTCAAAATCTGATGGGGAGACAGATCACTGCCCACTTTAGCATCAGGAAGGCCAAAATTTGAAAGGCTTTATTATAGGAATAAAATGAATGATTAAATATATTCCCAGTCTCTTAACAGGAAATTGGACCAGCCTCAACAAATGAGTACCATTTTGAAAGGGTTTTTAAAATCTACCTTACTCTTAAACAAAACACAGTTTTGCCATATGGCCTAGGACACATCAGAAAGTGTTCAAATGTGGTTACGTGCTTATCAGTTTAAAACGGAGTAGGTCATCTCACCGACTCAAAGATGGAGAGGCATGGCAAAGGAGATAAAAGAGCTAAAAGAATGCGACCTGGTACTCTCGTTTTTTTGCTAAGGCAGGATGGGGAAGAAAAAAAAAAAAACACAAACAGTTGATAATCTCAGTGAGAAATAAACCAAATATGCTTTTTCTCTCAGATCAAGCAAAGTTCTATCATCCATCCGTGTAGTGAAGCAGGTGGAGAATAAGCACATTTTAAACTATGAGCTCTGTGAGACATTTCCAATGTGAATCGAATAAAGACAAAATAGGGAGAAAAAATCCCTAACCCTCCTTATAAGAAAGAAACCAGCAGCTTCTTGCAATGCCACTTGATGCCAATAGCAACCGAGAGTCTTGAGCCCCGGCTCTTAGCAGGCAATGAGAAGGATCCCAGGCCAGATGACACTTTAAAATCCAATCTCACTCTATTTGTCTCTCCCCACTAACCTACCTTGTGTTTAAAGCAATCACTGCCATTTTCACAAACTGCAATATTTTAAAGTAGTCACCATCCTTTGAGAACACAAAAAGCTCTAATTACCATGAGTTTTCAACTAGCGAGAATAAAAATCATGGAATTTGTGAAACCATTTCCAATTAAACATACACACACCCAACACCCTACTCTGAATACAGCTTTTCCAACCCAGACACCGCAGCTCAGCAACAAGCCGGTCTTACATTCATTCACTTGTCAGTCCCTTTCTGCGGGACTCTCTCCCACTGAAAAGTAACTTGGGACGCCGTAGATCTATGGGAACCAACACTCCGTTCCTTCGTCTGGACAGCCCTGCTCGCAGCTACTGGCAGGAGTTGGGGGTTCAGGGTCACCAACCCGCCCTCAGAGCCCCTCGCCCAGCCTCCACCCGCCCGCCTGGAAGGGCACCTCTCCCTGCCCCAGCTCCCTGGGAAATAGGCAGAGTTGCACTGTCATTACTGCTTTTTATTCTTTACAAATAAAAATACTGTGAGATGGATTCCCCACCCCACCCACCTGCCCGAGTCTGCACGACCACACTCAGTCGGGTCCTCTCCAAGGCAATCAAGCTGCGCCCGCAGCCGGGAGGCGTGAACAATGAACTTCTCTCTTTCGCACACACACCCTCTCCCCTAAATGGGAAGTTCTGAACTAGCCCGGGGGCCAGTTCCGCGATTTCCCCGGCAAGTCGGTCGCGCTCGGCAGGTGAGGGCTTGGCGAGCATCCCGGGCCGCACCCCTCGCTTCTCCGGGCGGGCAGTTACCTCCTTCCTCCTGCTCGGCGCCCCGGGGCGGGTGATCAGGGCCGTCTCCTCGCACACCACGGCCACGTCCTCCACGAACACGCAGTCTGGGAGGTTCTCGTCGGCGGGCAGCTGCACCACCTGCAGCCCCAGCTTACTGCCCAGCACGCCCACGTAGAGCTGGTGCTGCCGCTCAGCGCGGGCGAAATCCACCTCGTCGCCCTTGGTGCGCCTCAGCGCCTGCTGGGCGAGGGACTCGGGCAGCGCCCGTACCACGACATGGGTGGCCCGGCCAAAGGCGGCTGGGTGGCCGAGGGAGGCCATGGCTCGGGCGGGGTGGCGGCGAGGGGCGCGGCGGCAGGGTCTTGTGCGGGAAGCGCTCGCCGAGCCTGCGAGCGCCCGGCGGCTCCCCTCGGCAGCAGGCGAATGTGGTGCAGCGGGAGCCCGGCTCGCGCCCGGAGCCCTGCCCGCGCGACTGAGCATGCCCAGAGCTCCGGGCGCCTGCCCGCGCGCAGCCCGCGCGCCCACTCGGCGCTCTCGGGTTCGCGGCGGCCCAGGCGGGAGTTGTAGTGGCGACCGTCGCAAGAGAGTAGGGGTGAAGGCGGCGGCCGAGGAAGCGGGGAGCTCGAGAAGTGTGCGCTGGTGGCTGGCTGGGTGGGCCAACCTTCTCCAAAAGGCGCGGTACCCGAACCTGCCAGTTACCTATACTTCGCCGCAGGTGCACCCCTCACATTTGGAGAGCGGCTGTGGTCTGCGCAGAGCCACTGGAAGGGGTTTCTTGGTGGTCGGGAAGCCAAGAATGGGATGATTCCTTTCTGGATAGATACTTTGACCTCTCTCCCTACTCGGCTGTTCCTAGGTTCCCCAGCATGTGCTACTGCCCCCAACGCCAACCTCCCCCTCCAGTTCCCAGGATGAGAATCTGCCTTTGTACCCAAGTCCATGTTACGTTGGGGCTTCTCAGATGGCTTAGTGGTAAAGAATCCACCTGCCAATGCAGCAGACGTGGGTTCGATCTCTCAGTCTGGAAGATCCCCTGGATAATGACAACCCAGTCAAGTATTCTACACACTCCAGTATTCTTGTCCTGATAATCCCATGGACAGAGGAGCCTGGTAGACTACAGTCCATGGGGTCCCAAAGAGTTAGAGACGACTGAGCTCGCGTGCATGCCATGTTACCTTGACTTTCTCTGCAAATGACCCCCTCACTCCTAGCCAGACTCAAGATTGTGAAAAGGATCTTATTTCTTCCTGTCTGTAAGGATAAGAAACACAGAGAGAAATAGACATACAGAAACCCACAGGGTTTCAAGGACAACCCGTTCTTATGAACAGAGTGGGTGCGTGCCTGCTCAGTTCCATCAGTCCTGTCCAACTCTTTGGACCCCATGAACTGTAGCCCACCAGACTCCTCTGTCCATGGGATTCTCCAGGCAAGAATACTGGAGTGGGTTGCCATGATCTCCAGGCGATCGAAGCAGTGTCTCCTGAGCCTCCTGCATTACAGGCGGATTCTTTACAGAGTCACGGGGGAAGTGCCATAAACACCGTGATTATGTGTGATTCTGGCGTTTTTGCCTCCAGTGCCGGCAGAGGTAGGGAGGAAAAGACCAAGTGTGTTGGCATCAGCCATAGATGAATGCTCACCTTGAGCAGTTTCAGATGTGGAGCATCGCAATTCTTTTGTCTTTGGGAAAGAGGGTTTCCAAATTCCTCCCTTGCCTTCCCCTGAGGCCTGTTCAGACTCTGAAATTCTCACAGTTATTAAATGTTTCTTTTTTTATGCCCCTTGGGAGTTCCTTTTCCTTCATAATGGTACTAGGCTTCTATTTTCCCATCTCACATGTTACAGATGAAATAATCCATGGGTTCTGCTCTTTTTGAGGGGAAGATCCACTTCAGCTTGTAGCTCCAAAATCATCTCAGGTAATAATCTTCTTTCCTCAAATGCTGTAGCACATTTCTAATTTAAAGATTAATTAGATCATAGAACATTAGATTTGAATGGGATGTTAGAAGCACTTTCTTTTAACACCCTACCCAGTGTTCTGGAATTCCAGCTAAAACATCTATGACAGTCACCAGTTCTTTACTTTTACATTCTAAACTCACTTACAAAGTGTATTCTACTTTCAGAGTTATCACAGGTAAAAAATTTTCATTTGGGGCTTATATACCCCTGGTCCCAGTTCTGCCTTCTGCCATTACCTAATAATACCTATGCTAGTGTTCTTTCACAAGGCATCATTCACACATCTGAAGACAGTTCTGCTCTCCTTGCTACCTGACACTCCCTCCCAGTTGCTGTCCTAACCCACTCTGGGCCTTGACGCTAATCCACCAAAAAAGAACTAGTGATTGGTTTCTAAATCTCTTCAATATTCTGATCATCTTCCTTTTGGTTCATACCAGTTTGCCAGCATCCCTTTTAAATCATAGTATCTAGAATAGAAACAATTCTTCCTGTGTGGCCTGACTCTCACAGACTATAGTAGGACCTTTATTCCAGATGCTAGGCTTCTATTAACACTGCCTAATCCCCTAGAGGAAGAAACGGCAACCCACTCCAGAATTCTTGCCTGGGAAATCCCATGGACAGAGGACCTGGTGCGCCACAGTCCATGGAGTTGCAGAGTCGAGCACAACTTAGCAACTGAGCATGCAAACATCAAGTGTGTGTTTCAAGCAGAGATCTAGCTAAGGATCCTGGAACAGTTGTCTCAGTTAAGCAGTAAGCACAGAGGAGATATGATCTGCCTTCTCTCTCAAGGATGACTTGAATTTACCCAGATGCCATGGCATTTCTCAGCTCTGAACGTGACTGGTTTTAAGTGAAGGACAGCTCCCTCCCTGATGCTGGGAAGTGGGACCAAAAGTAATGTAACAAACCTTTGAGACCTACTGGGTTCTACTTCTGAGGCAAAACTCTCAGGGGACCCATGCTGCCCCGTTGGCACCAAATCAGTGTCCAGAAATTACTTGATGCTGTCTTCAGCAGGGGTTTCCCACCAGTGCTACAGGGGAAAGTCACCTCATGTGCTGAGCTTGCCCAGGCTAAAATATGGGACTTTGTTCCCCTCGTTTCTTAACATTGAGGTCTCATCTACCTCCATTGGTCCCCACCTAGCAAGCTTAATTCATGCCCATGCCTTGTTAAAGCCTGAATACTTTGCCACCAAGTGCCCTGAGCCTAATTATATACAAAGTCCCATGTACCCACTCTGGGCCCATGTCAACCCAGCAGCCAATTAAAACCTGAAAGATTTTTCCTATACATTGACATTAGCCACGTGTTCCATACTGAAATTGGGCCTCTTTTTTATTAAATCTAATTTTGCAGTTACCCCTAGTAAATGTTATATGCTTCATTCCTACTTGCCTCATTTTGATTCTTTCATCCTGTGCATTATTTATTACCTCTAGTTTTGTGTCATCTGAAATTTGATAAGCATGCCTTCTGTCTCTTCTAAGCAGTTGTCAAAAAGTGTTAGAATGTGTATGTTGGTGAAAAGAATAATAAAGACAAACTCCAGTAAATTACATTGACATGTCTTCCTGCTTGAGTGATGAAGGACTATTTTTGGGAACATGGACTTTATTGAGTCTAATACATATAGAAGTTCATTTTCCTCACAGATATTTATTGAGAATTCTCAAGGCACACCACCATGTTATGTACTTCAGAGACATACAAGCAGCTTTAAAACATGATCCTTGACCTTGAAGAGCTTACTGGGAAAACAAGACATCCAAAATTAGAGCTATGCTAAGAGCACATGAGAGATACAATCAACAAAGTGGTATAGGAAGTTAAGTGAAAAAGAAAGCACTGTGGCTAGTAGGAGTGAAAGAGAGCTGCTTGAAGATGAGTGGACTTGGTTTAGGCCTTAAATAATTTTTAGGATGTGAATATTTGGAAGAATAGAATACGTATCCCAAGGAAAATTATGTGCAAAAGCCAAATGCATGTTCAAGGAACAACAGATCAGCTCAAATCATGTATGCGTTCATTAAGATAACTCTAGCAGCTGTAACAAAATGACCCCAACACATAATGGTGGAACATAGTTGATAGTGTATCTCTTGTTCACTTAAAAGCTAACACAGATGTTCCTGATTGGCTCCTGACTCTTCTCTAAGCAACATGCAGGGGTCTGGCCTTCCATTTTGTGGCTCCGGCACTTTCAAATATGGTATCCAAGTTCACCATGCTCACCTTCCTCAAGCTGAAAGAAAATTATAACATGCAGCATCAGATGTAAGCAGTTTAATGGGCCAGGCCAGGAAGTGATATACATCACCTCTGCTCCCTTTCCTCTGGCTGGAACTCAGTCATACAGCAACAGTAACCAAAGGGAAGAGCTGGGGAATAGCCTTCTATGAGCCCAGAAAGGAGAGGAAACAGGTTGGGGAAACAGCTAGCTGGCTTGTGCCCTAGAGTACAATGGAGAAAATGGAGAATAAAGGTAGAAAGGTTTAAGTTTTCATCGCTTGAGCAGTGGAGAGACATATGGTGTGGAGACTGAGTGTAGCTTCCGAAGCCAAACTTTGTGGGTGGAAGCTTGGCTCTGCTACTTTCTTATTGTATGCTCTTAGTTGTGTTACTTAAAAACTCTTTGCCTCCTTTTCTTCCTCATTTATGAAACTGGAAACAATGAACCCATTATCATAGGATTATTAGGAAGGTTAAAATTAATAATACAAATGTCTTAGTAAAGTGCTAGAAATGGTATCTAGCACCTAGTGAGTGTTCATTAAATATTATCCATTAACAGGTTTAGGGGAGTTTGTTATTGTTTTGGGTTAAAATTTTATTGGATTATAGTTGATTTACAATGTTGTGTTAGTTTTAGGAGTATAGCAAAGTGATTCAGCTATATATATATACATATATTCATCCTTTTTCAGAATCTTTTCTCATATAGGTTGTCATGGAATACTGAGTAGAGTTCTCTGTGCTATACAGTAACACTGACAGGTTTTGAACAGAAGGCTCTGAACATGATTTCCTACCAATGGCCAAACCACATACTCACATCCCTTGAATTATCAGAGTCATATAGCTATCCTAATGCTTTTCAGCAGAACCCTTGACCTTCCTAGATTGATAGACCAAATCTCACTCACAAGTGTAATCATAGATTCAATACACATTTTTGAATCTTTGCTACATACCAGGTATAGAAGATGTAATTGTGAATTACATTATGGAGCTTATGGTCAAATTGCTCCTTTTTCTCTTCCACAAATTTCAAGATCTTTGTAACTAATTCCCTGTTTAAATTCTATTTGGAATACCTAGAACTGTTTATATGCTCCTGGCTGGACACTGACTGATACAGAGGCAATTTTTCTTTTCCATTGATAATATATCAAGATCTACATTTGAAGTCAAATTTAGATAGCAATTATTTCAGGATTAAAATAGACATTCATGCCTTACTCCTTTATTACTCCATTTTCAGCAGATATAATGTTTGCTTTCATTGGGAATGGGTGTTTGAGGGTAGGGGCTGGAATCCTTAGAGAGAATGAAGGTTCAGTGGTGTCCTCATCCCTCCCAAATACTGGAAATACTAGATCAAGTAAATACTATAAATCTGCATTCTGACACTAAGTCCTGAGTGTTTCCAGATAAGAATCATTAAGTTTGACGCAAAGAGTTTTACTGTGGAGGAAACGGACTGCTGCAGATTTTCTTTGACGTACAGTCAGTAAGCTATGTTTGGTTGAACGGCCAGGCAGCATTTTATAGACAAAGAGATGGTTCCTGGGTTCTGGTTCCTAAAGTCAAGGTTTGTAGCCCCTAACCTTGACTTCTTCAACCTTCATCTGGGAATTCATTCTTTAAACAAATATTTACCAAACACCTACAATGTGTATGGAAGAGAAATAAAAGCAGTGAATAAGGCATAATAAATCTGACTTTGCCTCTTGCCCCTCCAGCATCTTAGTTGTGTAATATTGATGTGCCCAAGACCCAGGCTTCACTATTTTCTGTCTTGCCTTGAATCAAGGGGACTGCTCTTCATGGACCATATCATCTGGTATCCCATTATTGTTGGCTTTGGCCAATGAGAAGCTCTTACAGGAGATGGGAGGACAAGAGGAAACGGAAATCAGCATATTTATTCCTCTTACTCCCTTCCTGCTTTTCATGGTTCTAAGAACAACCCTTTTATAACCATAGCTTCTGTCTGGTGGTCCCTCATTTCGGTGATTCTAGCTCCTGGCTGAGTTCTTATAACCTCATGTAACTACTTACATGAAAGTAGTAAACAGCACATTTTAAAGTTCTCTTTTAAGTACACAACATTATGAATATTAAAGAAAAAAAGGATGCAAACAAAAGGCAATTCAGCCTTTTCAGAAAGAGCATTTGGAAATATTCAAAGTATGAGGCTGTGCTTGGGGCCATCCACCCTCTCCAACTTCTCAAAGTATTTTTTGGCACTGTGAATGTTGATCAGTGTAGTTGCAGAAGGGATCAAGGGACCAACATAGCCATGACATAAGGTTTGCTGTCATTATAACATTATCAGTATTAAGAATACTGATGAGAGCAGTGAAGGGGGAGTTCCTAACCTCTCTGCTCTGGAAAGAAGTAGCCAACTGACTCCAACTCAGCTTGAACCATTTTATGATGTTCTTTGAATTATCTATATCTAAGGGTGGTAATAGCTTCCTGTTCTTGCTAGCCTCTGGGTGCCTCAATGTTCTTTATTCATTCTCTTTTACTCTGCCTATACCTCTAAAAACATTTTCTTTTTAAAAGAAATCCTACTAAACATTCTCTTCAAAAATTGTCAGTTGAGCATGCTGTTTGTTTTTGACCGGGGACCTCCTTTGGGTGAGTCACTTGAGTTTATGTGTAAAGTGGCTGCTCGAAAGCTGAAATATGACAGCACAGACAAAAGGGTCTTAGCATTGTACCTGGCACCAAGAAATAATGAATGATAATAACTACTAGTATGAGTAGCTATTGCGCTTTTGTGCCAGACACAATAATGAATACCAAAGTTTCCATCTACCTCTGTGTAAAATGCCCATTTCTACCACTCAACGTATCCAAGTTCTCCAGATGAGTTAATACAGTGCCTGTCTCAGCAACAGGGCACACTGCAAGCACTAAGTACTCTCGGCTCTTCAAAGTTCATCCCCTTCCACACAAGCGACATTTCCCTTTTCTGAACTTCCAAAACTCTTTCTATATTCTTCTTTTTATGTTGCTTATTACTTTCTCTTAGCAGTGTAATAACCCAGAATCATCTACTTCATTATAACCACATCAAGGGCTAAGGAGATCAGCAACATAAACTGAAATGGGCAAAGTATTACATAAATGTACTGAGTGTGAATAACAGGTTTCTCATGTGTTATGATGATATGTAGAGATTGGTGTGACCCTGCCACTTAATAATTTTTTTCAGTTTATCAGAGTTTTTTTTATAATATTATCTTTCCAGAAATATTTTTCATAATTATTCCATACTTAGATTTGTGGGGAAGAAATAGATTTGGGGTTTCTTTAGTGGCTCAGACAGCAATGCAGGAGACCCAGGTTTGGTCCCTGGGTCGGGAAGGTCCCTTAGAGATGGGAATGCAACCTACTCCATTGTTTTTGCCTGGAAAATTCCATGGACAGAGGAACATGGTGGACTACAGTCTATGGGGTTGCAAAGAGTCAGACATGACTGAATGACTAATACTTTCAAAAGAAATAGATTAGGCTCTGATACGCCCCCTTCATTTCCTTATGAAATCAAATTGCCTCATTTCCTTATGAAGAGCTGTGTGCTCTCTCCCTACCAACCTACAATTGTTTGAATGTAGGATTAGAACACATATGTGCTGGGGATTCTCCTTCCAGTTTTCCTCTTCTGCATCAGTGATACTGCTCTCTGCTGGCTTCTCTTCTCTAGTGCTCTGTCTTCTTCTGCTTCTGTTTCATTGCTTTTAAATGCTGACTAAGTCTCTAGTTTCAGTCTCCTTTCCTCTTCTTTCAGCTTTAAATGCTCCCTCCTCTGGATAGACTAATCTAGGTCCATGACTTCAAATGTCGCCTCAATTTCATCAGTGCCTAAATTGTCGTTGCTGGTTCCACACTCTCTCCTGAGCTTCAGAGCTGCCTGGAAGTCATTCCTGTCTTCCAGTTCAGTTCAGTACAGTTGCTCAGTCATGTCCAACTCTTTGCGACCTCATGGACTGAAACACGCCAGGCCTCCCTGTCCATCACTAACTCCCGGAGTTTACTCAAACTCATGTCCATTGAGTCAGTGATATCATCCAACCATCTCACCCTCTGTCATCCCCTTCACCTCCCACCTTCAATCTTTCCCAGCATCAGGGTCTTTTCAAATGAGTTCAAATCAGTTCTTCGCATCAGGTGGCCAAAGTATTGGAGTTTCAGCTTCAACATCAGTCCTTTCAATGAATATTCAGGACTGACTTCCTTTAGTATGGACTGGTTGGATCTCCTTGCTGTCCAAGGGATCTCAAGAATCTTTTCCAACACCACAGTCCAAAAGCATCAATTCTTTGGTGCTCAGCTCTCTTTATAGTCCAAATCTCACATCCATACATGACTACTAGAAAAACCATAGCTTTGACTAGACAGACCTTTGTTGGAAAAGTAATGTCTCTGCTTTTTAATATGTTGTCTAGGTTGGTCATAACTTTTCTTGAAAGGAGCAAGCGACTTTTAACTTCATGGCTGTAGTCACCAACTGCAGAGATTTTGGAGCACCTCCCCCACAAAATAAAGTCTGTCACTGTTTCCATTGTTTCCCCATATATTTGCCATGAAGGTATAGGACCAGATATTAGGTTTCTATGATCTTAGTTTTCTGAATGTTGAGTTTTAAGCCAACCTTTTCACTCTCCTCTTTCACTTTCATCAAGAGGCTCTTTAGTTCTTCTTTGCTCTCTACCGTAAGGGTGGTGTCATCTGAGTATCTGAGATTATTGATATTTCTCCTGGAAATCTTGATTCCAGCTTGTGCTTCATCCAGTCCAGCATTTCTCATGCTGTACTCTGCATATAAGTTAAATAAGCAGGATGACAGTATATAGCCTTGATGTATTCCTTTCCAATTTGGAACCAGTCTGTTGTTCCATGTCCAGTTCTAACTGTTGCTTCTTGACCTGCACACAGATTTCTCAGGAGGCAGGTCAGGTGGTCTGGTATTCCCATCTCTTTCAGAATTTTTCACACTTTGTTGTGATCCACACAGTCAAAGACGTTGGCATAGTCAATAAAGCAGAAGGATATATTTTTCTTGAACCCTCTTGCTTTTTCGATGATCCAATGGATATTGGCAATTTGATCTCTGGTTCCTCTGACTTTTCTAAATCAGCCTTGAACATCTGGAAGTTCACAGTTCACGTACTGTTAAAGCCTGGCTTGGAGAATCTTGAGCATTACTTTGCTAGCGTGTGAGATGAGTGTACAAGCTGGAATAAAGATTGCCATGAGAAATATCAATAACCTCAGATATGCAGATGACACCACCCTTATGGCAGAAAGCGAAGAGGAACTAAAAAGCCTCTTGATAAAAGTGAAAGAGTGAAAAAGTTGGCTTAAAGCTCAACATTCAGAAAACTAAGATCATGGCATCCAGTCCCATCACTTCACGGCAAATAGATGGGGAAACAGTAGAAACAGTGAGAGACTTTATTTTTCTGGGCTCCAAAATCACTGCAGATGGTGACTGCAGCCATGATATTAAAAGATGCTTACTCCTTGGAAGGAAAGTTATGACCAACCTAGACAGCATATGAAAAAGAAGAGACATTACTTTGTCAACAAAAGTCTGTCTAGTCAAGGCTATGGTTTTTCCAGTGGTCATGTATGGATGTGAGAGTTGGACTATAAAGAAAGCTGTGCGCCAAAGAATTGATGCTTTTGGACTGTGGTGTTGGAGAAGACTCCTGAGAGTCCCTTGGACTGCAAGGAGATCCAACCAGTCCATCCTAAAGGAGATCAGTCCTGGGTGTCGATTTGTAGGACTGAGGTTGAAGCTGAAACTGCAGTACTTTGGCCAGCTCATGCGAAGAGCTGACTGACTGGAAAAGACCCTGATGCTGGGAAAGATTGAAGGCAGGAAGAGAAGGGAATGACAGGATGAGAAGATTCAATGGCATCACCGACTCAATGTATATGGGTTTGGGTGAACTCTGGGAGTTGGTGATGGACAAGGAGGCCTGGCATGCTGCAGTTCACGGGGTAGCAAAGAGTCAGACACAACTGAGTGACTGAACTGAACTGAGATGAGTGCAGCTGCGCAGTAGTTTGAACATTCTTTGGCATTGCCTTTCTTTGGGATTGGAATGAAAACTGACATTTCCCAGTCCTGTGGCCACTGTTGAGTTTTCCAAATTTGGTGGCATATTGAGTGCAGCACTTTCACACCATCACCTTTTAGGATTTGAAATAACTCAACTGGAATTCCATCACCTCCACTAGCTTTGTAGTGATGCTTCCTAAGGCCCACTTGACTTCACATTCCAGAATATCTGGCTCTAGGTGAATGATTGCACTATTGTGATTATCTGGGTCATGAAGATCTTTTTTGTATAGTTCTTCTGTGTATTCTTGTTCTCTTCTTCATATCTTCTGCTTCTGTCAGGTCCATACCATTTCTGCCCTTTATTGAGCCCAACTTGCATGAAATGTTCCCTAGGTATCTCTAATTTTCTTGAAGAGATCTCTAGTCTTTCCCGTTTTACTCTTTTCCTCTATTTGTTTGCACTGATCACTGAGGAAGGCTTTCTTATCTCTCCTTTCTATTCTTTTGAACTGTGCATTGAAACGGGTATATCTTTCCTTTTCTCCTTTGCCTTTCACTATTCTTCTTTTCTCAACTATTTTTAAGACTTCATCAGACAACCATTTTGCCTTTTTGCATTTATTTTTCTTAGAGATGGTCTTGCTCCCTGTCTCCTGTACAACGTCATGAATCTCCATCCATAGTTTATCAGGCACTCTATCAGATCTAGTCCCTTAAATCTACTTCTCACTTCCACTGTATAATCATAAGGGATTTGATTTAGGTCATACCTGACTGGGCTAGTGGTTTTCCTTATTTTCTTCCATTTAATTCTGAATTTGGCAATAAGGAGTTTGTGATCTGAGCCACAGTCAGTTCCCAGTCTTATTTTTGTTGACTGTATAGAGCTTCTCCATCTGTGGCTGCAAAGAATAGAATCAATCTGATTTTGGTGTTGACCATTTAGTGAAGTCCATGTATAGAGTCTTCTCTTGTGTTGTTGGAAGAGGGTGTTTGCTATGACCAGTGCGTTCTCTTGGCAAAACTCTATTAGCCGTTGCCCTGCCTCATTCTGTACTCCAAGGTCAAATTTGCCTGTTACTCCAGGTATTTCTTGACTTCCTGCTTTTGCATTTCAATCCCCTATAATGAAAAGGACACCTTTTTTAGGTGTTAGTTCTAGAAGCTCTTTTAGGTCTTCATAGAACCATTCAATTTCATTTTCTTCAGCAATACTGGTCAGGACATAGACTTGGGTTACTGTGATATTGAATGGTTTGCCTTGGAAATGAACTGAGATCATTCTGTCATTTTTGGGATTGCATCCAAGTACTGCATTTCAGTCTCTTTTGTTGACTATGATGGCTACTCTATTTCTTCTAAGGGATTCTTGCCACAGTAGTAGATATAAATAATGATCATCTGAGTTAAATTCACTCATTCCAATCCATTTTAGTTTGCTGATTCCTAAAATGTCACTCTTGCCATCTCCTGTTTGACCACTTCCAATTTGCCTTGATTCATGGACCTAACATTCTGGTTTCCTATGCAGTATTGTTCCTTACAGCATCAGACTTAACTTCCATCACCGGTCACATACACAACTGGGTGTTGTTTTTGGTTTGGCTTGTATCTTCATTCTTTCTGGAGTTATTTCTCCACTGATCTCCAGTGGCATATTTTTAGTCCCACCCTTTTTAAGTCCCACCTTAACTCCAACATTTTTAGTTCCACCTTAACCCCAATGCCAACATGCCCAGAACCAAGTTTATTGTGTTCTGTCTAGACTTCTCCCTTCCCCTTTCCATTCTCCTTTCCATCCACACAAATTCTTGCTCAAGCAAGCAATTTAAAGTTCACTGTTCATGTACTGTTGAAGCCTGGCTTGGAGAACTTTGAGCATTATTTTGCTAGCATGTGAGATGAATGCAATTGTATGGTAGCTTGAGCATTTTTTGGCATTACCTTTCTTTGGGATTGGAATGAAAACTAACCTTTTCCAGGTCTGAGGCTTATCCCTAGCTTCACTTTCTTCTTTGTCTCCAAATTGAATCAATCAAGTCTCAGAGATCAGTCTCCTTAAAATGGCTCAAATCCATCCATGTCTCTCCATTAACTCTGCCACCACAAAGTCCAGAGTATTGGTCTCTTGGATTCTCACATGGCAGAATGGTCTCTCTATCCAGAGTGGTCTTTCAAAACTACAAATCTGACCATGCCACTCTCTTGCCTAAATCCTCCAGTGGCTCCCCAGTACCCTCAGAATGAAGTCCAAATGCCTTACCGTGGGCCACAAGACACCTTCCCCATTCTCATTCTGGTCACTTCCCAATTTTTCTCTTACATGGGCCTCTGGACATCATATTGTATCCCCTGGAATGTGCTTGACCCCTTTCCTGCTTGAGCAACTCTTAATCCTTCTTTAAGATTCGGTGAAGGCATTACCTTCCAAGAAGCCTTCTCCACCCACCCCCCCGGCCCCGGCCCAGTCCAGATGTGACACACCTGTATTCTTACTTTCACTCCCATTATGTAATGCCATGTTACTTGCCAGTCTAAGGAGCTCTTGGCAGACACACACATCTTTTTTATTGCTGAATCTTCAATTCAGTGGCTTAATTAAAGCAATGAATGGCATTCACTTCTCCCTACTTGCATCAGTCCACCTTTATAATAATGTGTTTCTGTTCTTACAAATAAGATTATACCAGGACCCCTTTCATCTTCAAGAGTCTCTGATTCTATTGCTCCAATGCCTGTTAATTGCTGCAGGGTAGTAGAGAGTTCATAGTCTGGGTTTGAAGCCTGGCTCTGTCATAGCTGTGTGATCTTGCACAATTTGCTTAACCTTTCTGAGCCTCAAAGCCTCATATGTAAAATAGGAACAGTAATACCAATCCAGGATTGGTATGAAAAGGATTAAATAAAATTAACTTGAATGACATATGAAATATGTTCTCCTCATTCTTCCCCCTGGTTAAGACAGTCAGTATACAAATACCCCTTTTTAAAAATCCTGGCTCCACCCCTTGTGCGTGCATGCGTGTGTGTGTGTGTGTGTGTGTGTGTGTGTGTGTGTGTGTGTGTTAGTCCCTCAGTCATGTCTGACTCTTTGTGATTCCATGGACTATAGTCCCATCAGGCTCCTCTGTCCATGGAATTCTCCAGGCAAGAATACTGGAGTGGGTTGTCATTTCCTTTTCTTGCTCCACCCCTTATTACTGTACAATTCTGGTCGATCAATTTTATATACAGAGCTTTGATTTTTTTCTTTTGTAAAATGAAAATGACACTGACTTTACGGTGTTGTAGAGGTTAATGAGATGATCTATGTAAAGCTTTGTAGCATATAGATAGAATAAGCACTCAACAAATATTATTGGCTTTTCTGATGATGATGATAAAAAAAAACCAATATGTAGGAGGAGAAGAAGAAGAAGAAGACATATTCAGAGCCTGACAACAACTGTCTTTCAGTGGAAGTTACCCCTTTTTCTCCTTCCCATTCTATTCATGGTTAGGTAAATCTTTGTTTTCTCATTCTAAGGCCAATTCCAATACAACAAAGTTGTTACCCAGCTTTCCCTGATGAATGGGAATCTTCTGGTATTGAATATTAGTGAAAATTTTATACATTTAAAATAATTTGGGTCATTTATATTCCGTTTGCTTGATAATGTACAGATACAACTCTTAGAAATATAGGCCATGAAAAAGACAGTGTCAAATTATTTCCTGTACATTATGACTTGGATAAATGGAGAGTTTGCAAGCCTCTAGTGGTTTTATGGAGAGAGCCTCACCATCCCTGTTGTTTGAATTCTTACTTCTGAAGTGGTTGCTACATATTTCCTTATTTCACTCTTCACCTATTTTCTCCTCTGACTCATCTTTTCTCAGCTCCTCCATGTCATGAGTTTTCTTTTCTCACTCTTCATTCCAGTTATCTAGTGCTGTGTAACAAACCACCCCCAAACTTAGTGACTGGAAACAGTCTTTTTATTTTTCCAATGATTTTTAGATCAGGAATTGGGGAAGGGCTTATGTGGGTGGTTCATCTTTGATCCTTGTGGATTTCGTTGGGGTAGCCAGAGCTGGTGGGGGGGTCTAAGATGGCTCCCTCACTCACACTCTGCTGCCCCCATGTTCCTTGGCTTCTCTCTCTCCATTGGGTGAATTTCTTTCTCCAGGACCTCACCATGTGGCTTGGGTTACTCACAGCATGGTGGTGTCTCACCGTGGTCTCACTTCTTCATTGGCTGTTGATTTCCTAGAGGTGGTAAGTGGATGCTGCCAGGCCATTTAAAGGTTACACACAGGACTAGTATAACATCGTGTCTGCCATCCTATATCGGCCAAAGCAGTTATAGCCCTATCCAGATTCAGAAAGAAAATAGGCACCACTTCTCAATGGAAGGGAAAGCCCATCATTAATCAGCTGCATTCTTATTCTCCAGCTCTGTTATTATTCTAGTATACTATTTATATAACTTTTCCAGATAATTTCCCTTCCATTTCATCAAGTTTCTAACTTTCCCTGCATTACAATCAGGGTCCATATTACAGATTTATTTACACAGCTAGCTCTATTTACTGACTAGTGCTGGGCACTAGTACTATCTTATAGGGAAGGTGGCTATTTATCAAACACCACATAATTAAATACAAACTAAGTGCTATAAAGGAAAAGGACTGGACACCTGGGGCATGTATAATATCAGAAGTCTCACTTGTCTAGAGTATCAAGGGAGGTCTCCTGAGGTGGTGACTTTTGAGTTAAGACTTTGAAGTCTGGGTAGGTATTAATTAGGATTGGAGAGAACATTTCTTTTTTTTTTTTTGTTATAGCACAACTCATATATTTCAAATGGACAAAAAATTAGTATCGTTTACAGTATCTTAAGATACACTGCCTTTGCATGGGAGCTTTCTTTCCAGTACTTTGAGGTCTACAAGACGAATCTAGAAAATTTACTACTGTGGAAAATGAAGACTGCTTAAATCGAAAGGGGGGCAGGGAGGGCCTGCGGCTTTTCTTCTCGATTAGTTGCTGTAGCTCTGTCCTTCGGGCGGCTGCGGGAGCTTCATGTTCTCTTTGGACATCATGAGGAGCTGAAGCTCCTGCAGGACGACTCTGATGCTGTAGGAGTTCTGCCACTTTGCCAGCACTGAGATGGCTCTTGGGTCCACCGCTCCATTAGAACTATTAACTCCATTCATATTAATTTTTGTTACAAATCTTACAAAGGGGGGTGCTTCTGGGTATTTAGGTCCACATTCTATTTTGAGGCTGTATATTCGGTTTTCATAAATTGTCCAAGCCCGTGGTGGCTGCCATCTTGCATCGCTGTTGCTCAAAGGCCGGCCCCTTCTTCTGGAGAGAACATTTCAAACTAAGGGAACACATGAGCAAAGACAAAGAGTGAGAAGAAGCTCATCAATGAAT
Organism: Antilocapra americana; assembly: GCA_007570785.1. NCBI lineage: Eukaryota > Metazoa > Chordata > Mammalia > Artiodactyla > Antilocapridae > Antilocapra > Antilocapra americana. Next base: position 337,373 of record ML662496.1, read on the forward strand.
TTGGTTAAGTTGCAGGACACAAAATTAATACACAGAAATATTTTGCATTCTTATACGCTAATAATGAAAGATCAGAAAGAGAGATCAAGGAAACAATCCCATTTATCATCACATCAAAACGAAACAAAACAAAATACCTAGGAATAAACCTACCTAAGGAGGCAAAAAACCTGTACTTAGAAAACTATAAGATGAGTTTGGAATTGACATATGTATACTGTTGATACTATATACAGAATAGATAACTAGTAAGAACATACTATATAGCACAGAAAACTCTACTCAGTGCTCTGTGGTGACATAAATGGGAAGGAAATCCAAAAAAGAGAGGATATATGTATACACATAGCTGATTCACTTTGCTGTACAGCAGAAACAAACACAACATTGCAAAGCAATTGTACTCCAATAAAAACAAAATAAAATGGGCTATGAAAAAATTTCCATCTCACAAGAGTTGTTAGAGTGTTAAGTAAAAGAATAGGCATGAAGAGATTTTTTTCTAAATTATTAGAGTGTGTTTCTATTTTTAGTTATTGTTTTGTATGTTAAAATCATTCTGAATAATAGTGAGAAAAAAGACTAACTTGTGCAAAGATTATTCAATTCTTTAGAAATAATATATGATTCATACTACTATCTCCATTAGTCTCATTATACAAAAACAATTCTATATATGTATACATACAAATCTTATGTGAAAGCTAGAGGAAAATGGTAATTCATGTTCATACAGGCCACATATGTATCTACTTACTAAATTTTCCAGAGAATTTAGTTAAACATCCCAGCAAATCAGTATATGCATCAGTATAAAATGATTATACTAGTTACTAGTCTAGCATATTTTGTTTTTGGACCCCAGTACATGGGCTTCAATTTTCTGTTCAGTTCTGAAGTTTTTTTAGTGTATTCTTTATATTTGAAAAAATTAATTAACTATACCATCTGCCAATTCAAAAGTGGGAGAAAATGAGAAAAGTCTTTAAAGAAGGACCTTTTCAAAAATATAGGAAGAAGTAAAAAGCAAGAAGACCGCCTCAGAAAGCAATTTTTCTTATGGGAATGATGTGATAATTATATCATCTTAGGAGGAAAGAGGACAAGACTACTACATAGAAAAATCAGAATTGTACTTTTATGAAAACCTCATGTGTTCCCACAAAATAAGACCATAACATGCAACTTGAAAAAGAAAGGAAAAAGATTTCAACTCTAATTTGCCTTTTGCCAAGAACTTTCTGACATAATTAACTTTAGGAATTATCTTTTCAGTTAAGCTTTTCCTTTTGTGACCTTTTTAATGTTTCTTGCGCTTTACAATATTGTCTGCCTGACTGCAATATCATTCTGATTCTCATTGGAAATGGTCATCACTGGTAAGGTGCAGACTGGGGGGAGAGGTTGGACACAGTCAGGAAAGACTGATGAATGTCAACTGAGGAAGAATGAACTGTTAACATTTTGGGGAATAGTCCTTAGGACTTCATATCATATCAGTCTACAATGTCACATTCTATATAAGTTTATATTACTTTATAATATTTATTCTAAGGAATAAATAAAAAAGTGAGAAAAAAAGACTAACTCATGCAAAGATTATCTAACTCCTTAGAAATAATATATGATTCATACTACTCGCTCCAGGGTGAAAATAATTCACCCTTTAAAAAGGAATTCTATTTTCAATGCCCTTTGAAAGTTTAAACATAATTTTTATTTTACTTTAATTTGTTTTGCTTTTAAAAGACTCATGGTTTGTTATAGCCCAAGAGGTAGTAACTGAAAAAGCTAAAAGAGATTATTTTTCCTCTCTTGCTTTTCTTTTATAAAAACAAGAAGAAAATTAAATGCTTAATTAAATCAAATGAATTAACTGAACATTGACCAGTGTTTGCACCACTAATTGCTTACTGAATATTAAAACAGTGTTCAAACAGTCTGAACACGGAATAGGTCTGGCCATGAACCAAAATATGCAGTTTTAGTTGGACATGGTATGGGAATAGGCATTCTGGAAGTGGAGCCCACGTGGGTATTATCAAAACAGCAGAGTTAAATGTTGCTAGTTCAGTTTGCTAGGCTTTGTCATCCCTCTAGGGTGAAAATGATGGTTCCAGCTCCCATCTGCTTGGCCCTGCTTGGGAGAGAGTCCTGTGGGCTGCCCTAATCACATTTCCTGGAAGAGTTCACAAAGATCTGATTTGGAAATTTCCAGAAATGACTATGTCCATCTTAACACATACTGGAATCTAAGAAGATAATATATTTGTCACATTGTTCTGAAACAGACATTCAATTACATTCAAAGAGCACATGTCTGGTCTCACAGGGACAACTATGAGCAATTAACAGAGAAAACAGACTACATAACAAACTTCAAAATCTCTAATCAGCACAGAAGTTCCTCAATGCTCCCCCTCCCCACCGCTCACAGTCAGCTGCCCCTCTCCCTATGCAGCATCTCCCAGCCTAGGTTTAAGCTTCTCCCTCTACAACCCAGATGTATTCACAATGGAGTTCCTTCTTTCAGAGTCTCCCTAAGCATCTAATTAAACCTAATAAACCTATTTGTGCTACGATTTTAGTAGATGAAAATAACTTTAATCAATTTAGTACCTTTCACTGAGTGACTGTTTGCTAAGCACTGTGGTTAACAATATGCTTTAGAAACAGTTTCTCTATTCATTTAAAAAATCGGGAAAAATTGGGAAGCCCTGCAATGAGGGAGCAGTTAAATAAGTCATGTTACATCCATACCTGTGGGGTACTCTGTAGCCACTCAAAAGATTGCTTTCTATGGGTGTCAACCAAACTTATTGTGGTAATCATTTGACAATATATACACTTTAAACCTATACACTGTAGTATGTCAATTATATCAATAAAATTTTAAAAAGGAAAACAAAGCTTTGGTATGACCTCAGTTTTAGTTTTTAAATTTGCATAAAAGGGACTTCCCTGGTGGTCCAGTAGCTGGGAGTCCACTGGTCAAGGCAGGGACATGTGTTCGGTCCCTGGTCAGGGAACCAAGATCCCACATGCCACAGGGCAACAAAGCCTGTGCACCTCAATGAGACAGAAGCCCACATGTCACAAGGAAGATCCTATATGACGCAACTAAGGCCCAACCCAGCCAAAAATTAATATATTTTTTAAAAATGTGCATAGGAAAAACAATAAAATATAATAGTTACTTTGCCTATCTTTAAGAGGAGGGATTATATATGATTTTTATTTTCTTCAAACTTCTTGAACTTCAAACTTCTACTTTCCAATTTTCTTCAAGAAGCATATACCATGTTATAATCAGAAAATAAACAATAAACAGTTTAAACAGACGACAATAAACTACTCTCTGCAAGAGCTGTCAGTTTAGTCCAGATGATACTAGATCAAAAACTATTGTATATGTTATGGGCTTCCCTGGTGGCTCAGCTGGTAAAGAATCCACCTGCAATGCGAGAGACCTGGGTTCGATCCCTGGGTTGGGAAGATTGCCTGGAGAAGGGAACGGCTACCCATTCCAGCATTCTTGCCTGGAGAATTCCATGGACTGTTCAGCCCATGGGGTCTCAAAGAGTCAGACACAATTGAGTGACTTTCACTTTCACATATGTTATGGTAAGTGTTATAATTTTGCACAAGGTGTTATGAGAACATCTAACCACCCATATATGTGACAGAATATTTAATATGAATACTGCCCCCATTGATTGTATAAATGCATTTACTACTGTAAGGAAATGTATAGTTCACAATACCTTATCAGAAATCTTTGGTGCCAGATATGTTTCAGAACTTAGCCCTTTTTGGACTGTAGAAATCATGTGGTAAGTATATGCTTTTGCAAAGAACCTCTAATGGGCCTGGGGCAGCACCTTATGATCCAACATATTAATATTTTCATTTCCTGAAATGGGACCACTAGAATAAGGACTACATTGTTTCTCATTAGTTTAGGTCACCAAATTTGTTACTGAAAAGTCTTGCTTTCCAGCCCCCTTTGGATTTCTGAATTGCAGATAAAGGATTGTGGACCTGGATGAGAAAGGTGGGGACTCAGGACCACAACCTGTACAAGGTGTCACCATTATCTCCTTCTCAGCTCCTGGCTCACCAAGTCTAACACGTAATCTAAGCATAGGAGCCATAAATCTGATTTCTAATCACGTTAGAGCACGTGATAGTATTTGACCTTAGATCTAAACCCCAGGAGTGAAAATATTCTAATTCCGTGCCTTGAAGACATATGTGCTTAAAGGGCCTTGGTTATTTTAAAGGAGAAAAATAAGATGCTATCATAAACACACCTTACAAACATTTAAAAGCATTAAGAAATATGTAGGTCTTCTAAGTAGAAGTAATAATAGTAGAGCTGGCAAAAATGCATTTTTGAATACTTTTTAAAGGTTGTCTCCAAGCCTAACATTTCCCAGTCACTGCTGGGCGAATTCAGGCAGCTAAGTGACCAAAAGGCTATGGTTTCAGCCCTTAAGTCTCAAACTCCTGAGTTATTAGACAGTTTCAAAGAAACTTGTTTATTACATAGACATACATAAGACATATATACGACACATATAATGGGGGAGTTTATTCAAGCTCTGTGGTATAACGTGTGCAATGTCTGAGCTAATATTGCATGCAACTAAGGACAAGTAGCAATTTCCATGAAGTGACAGATAAGCCATTTTAGGGGAAAAAGCGCCAAGGATGATTAATGTGAAATCAATCTTGACAGTTTTCCTGCTGACAAGGCTGACAAAAGGGAGGGCTAGAACCGAGGTTAAATCCTTCAGTTCTAGGAAACTGCTGTGTCTTTAGGGCTTGCTCCCCCAAGCTCAGATAGTCCAGCAAGACAAACCATTTAATTTTCTCCTGTGGATACAGAATCTTCCACAGTCAGACTAACCATACAGAACTTTTGACAGAAAGAGGAATTTTTCCTTAGTTCTACAAACCATGCAGTCAAATGGATGCTGATTTATTAAGGCAAGTTGACCATCAAGCACTAAATTCCACAATAATCCCTCAAAATTATGATTTACATCATTACTACTTTCTCTTTGACTAACCTTATTACTAGAACTACCAATATATATAAAATTGATTGATTTGACCTCCTATATGCCTTTTCAGACTCTAGCTGGAGACATAAGAGCAGAAACATAGCCCAAGGGCAAAAGCAGGCAAGCAACTTAAGAGACATATGTACTTTATGAGTCATTGCAAGTTGGCAATTTTGAACATTTTCATCACCGCTTTCACATAATACTAAACTCTTCTTAGCAACTGATATAGGCTGCGGTGTGCTATGAATAGCACAACCAGAGTTTCAATGAGCTTTTTTTTTCATATTAAATTCACATTTATCAGCCTACTATAGATTCCCATCTTCATAATCATCACACTGAAAAATTATTAAATGTTTAATATCATATAATGCTAATGTAAGCACCATAAAAATAAATTAAGGACACTTGGGTCTTATTTTCTGGGACGTTACAATTTTGAACAGATGATGATGACAAACAACGAAAAACATATAAGCTATACAAAAACAACTGCATGAATTAAATAGGTAAAACATTATATTGAGAACGAATAATGAACAGCCTAGGGAGGTTTTTAGCTGATGAGTGAAGAGGCAATTATAGAAGCAACCCACAGGGAACTGATCCTTAAAAGGGCCTAATTATTTAATTAAGACCCTCTTTCCTGGAGGGGGGCAAATCCAGAGATTTTTCAGACTTTGTAACTGCAAAATAACTAACATTCTGGGGTGGGAGAAGTATTTCAGAACTTCTCTTTTTATCTCCAAAATTATAATAAATGGCATTAGAACTAAGATCCAGTACATATTGTTGAAGTTTTGTCTTCAACCACATGTCACTCAGAGCTAGCAGGCTCTTAGTATTGATATTGAGAAAAGTGTCAGGATTACGTTCAAGAGTATATTGAACTCAGGTTTATGACAGTGCCCCTTACTATAGAAAATGTTTTGTTTTGATATATTTTAGGGGAATACAAGTAACACTTTTTAATGAAAAAAAGAAAAACAACCTCCAAAGAATGTGTACATTATTACATGTATTATAGTGACATTATCTTACATTTTTGCAAAATAGAGGATAGTTGAATTCTCCTATCTCCTTCTGCATTCAATCTAATGCAAATCTAGTTTCTTAAAATAACAATTGTATATATTAAAGGAGTACAATATCATGTTTTGGTAATACATATATGCAGTGAAATGATTACTACAAGAAAGCTAATTAATGTATCCATCTCTTAACACATTTAGCACTTTTTGTGTGTTTGGTGAAGGCACCTGAAGTTGACTCTCTTAGCAAATTTCCAGTATACAATATAGTGTTATTAACTAAAGTCATCATGCTATGTATTAGGATCTCAAGATACTATAGAAAATGAATACTACCTATTAGATACGTCAACGGACACAGCATCAGTAGGACAATTAAAGTCAATGAACTCTGAGAACAAATTATTAAGAGGCCATATTTATACAAGCATGTCTTAATATGGAAAAGTGCAAGCATTTATTTTTATCTATTCTGTTTAGGGTAAACTGAATTAAGAAAAGATAATGAGCCTAATTCTAAAATCTGTCTCTTGTAGATTATTGAAACAGCCGAAACTCTCCAAAATCAGCCTCTTTAGTTCGGAAAGTGAATTCTTTCAGCTACAAAAAATATTAATGATTTGTTTTCTGCAAATTTCACATTTTAAAAGGGTACCTTTGAGAAAGATATGTGAGAAAGATATCTAACTACAAAGCAGTGGAGATTACCCCAGTGCCACTCTGGCTCTCTGGCAAGCAAACGTAGATCTGAGGTTCTAGCTGAAGTTTCATTTCCACAAAGTGATGTCTATAGATATGTAACTTACATTATCACAAAGCATAAGAAATGTGGTTTTCTGGAGATAAGGATTAAAATCCACTGGATTGAGAGCTGTCATCTTGCTTTAAAATGTGAGAAATAAAATGCACTTAAACAGAGGGGATCCTCATAGAAATGCCTTTGTTTGGCGATGCAGAATGCACTCCAAAATATCAAAATATTCATGGAGAATGGCCCTGATAGAATTCAGCTCTTACAAATAAATCAGGGGCTCAATAACACACTTATAGTGCAGAGTTAGAAACCTCCTGCGAAGCACTTCCCCTAAGCACTGAATGGGATTTTATTAGAGAGTACTGTGGTATTTTTGTCTTCAACATTTCAGCCGGGTTGTATATTTACTCATTCATTCAACCATCAAGTGCTTAATGGATATCAGCATTGAGGATGCAAAATGAATATGCTATGGCTCCTGCTGAACGTCTTGAATCTAATAGGAAGGAATAATCATGTAGAAAATCTCAATGGGGTTCAATAAATGTAGGATATCAGGAAAAACTATCTCTATTTGGGGGAGCTTCATTATAAGTAACAAATAGAAGGTGGTTCAAGCAACGGAAATGGCATTTACAAAGGCATGGAGTAGTTCAAGCAATGGAAATGGCATTTACAAAGGCATGGAGACAGAGAAAAAGCACTTTGGGGTCATGGCATGCAACTCAAAATGAGTCTATGGGTGTAGAGAGTCAGGTGAAGGCTAGATGAACAACGAAGAAGAATCTATGATTAGACATTAAACAGAAATTAAAAGACCTCGGTGGGGTGTGTGTGTGCTAAGTTGCTTTGGTCATGTCCAACTCTGTGCAACTCTATGGACTGTAGTCCACCAGGCTCCTCTGTCCATGGGATTCTTCAGGCAAGAATACTCAAGTGGGTTGCCATGCCCTCTTCCAGGGCATCTTCCCATCCCAGAGATTGAACCTGGGTCTTCTGCAACTCCTGCACTGCAGGTAAATTCTTTACCACTGAACCACCAGGGAAGCCCCTCTTTGGGGTGGTGTGCTATAATGTCTCTATAATAATAATTGGTGAAAGTAAGTTGTGGGAAAATTTACATCTTTGTCCATGGAAGAGATTGGGTCCTCTTCTCAGTGGTTGTATGAATGGGTCTTCTGGGTCCTCTTCTCAGTGGTTGTATGCTTGAACATGGATTACCCACTGAGGGAAGTTGAAGGAGGAGGTATTACTCTCAGAGAGGTTCTGGACATCACTGAGATAACACTTGAGAACCTGTTGCCATCATCTTTCAATCAAATGCATGCATGTGGGGCGCTTCAAGTTCTATTGGCAGTAACCAGTGCGGATCCAAGAAAGGGGCAGTAGATGATAAGACCTATCTATATCATCATGAGGATTACTAAAGAACTGACTGACTGAGAAAGCAATTTAATACAATTAATAGCTCAAATTCCTTCATGGTCTTCAAATTCCTGCATCAAATGTCAACTTCTGCTATAATTATTCTGCTAATCAATCGCCAGCCCAGGATTGATGCTCGGGACTGGTGCAGCGAGATTTCCCGGGGGGGAGGGAGGAGGGGGGAGGTTCCAGAGGGGAAGCATATGTAAACCCATGGTGATATCATGACAATGTATGGCAAAAACAAAAAAAAAAAAAAAAGACTAACCAAAAAAACAAACAAAAAAAAATTACCAATGGCACTTTTCACAGAACCAGAACAAAAAATTTTGCAATTTTTACCTCATAGGATTGTTGTAAGGGTTGGTTGAGATTCTGTGTATATGAAGCTCATGGTGTAGTGTCATGTACACAGCGTAATAAATATTATTGTTATGCTACTAACATTAAAAAAAATCTTCTTTCAATATTAACAGTATTTTCCTTGTTTCAATATAATCTTGTTTTTCCAAATAAAATGTTTTGTTATTATTTTTAATAAGTTTCATGTACTTAATTTCTTGAAGTGGTAACACATTCACATACTTGGAGCATCAAAAGTATAAAATGATGTACACTGTGTCTCTTTTCTAGCCCTGTCTTCTCTCTGCCAAATTCCTATCCCCCTAAAATAATTAACATTATTAGTTTCTCATTTATGTCCCAGGATTTTTAAAATGTATATACAAGCCAACACAAGTATAGATTATTTTCCCTTCTTTTTTTTAACCTCAAGAGTACACTATTTTGGCATCTCTTTCTCCCACTTAAAAATAAATCTTGGCAACTACATTAGTCAGTTCAGGCTCTCATAACAAAATCCCATACACTGGATGGCTTAAATAGCAGACATTTATTTTCTCACAGTCCTGGAGGCTGGAAATAATAGATCAGGATGCCTGTATGGTCAGGTTCTGTGGAGAACTGTTTTTCTGGTTTGCAGATAGCCGTCTTCTCACTGTGTCCTCACATGGCAAAGAAAGGCAGCAAGCTCTCCAGTGTCTCTTATTACAAGAGTATAAGGGTAGCAATCCCACCATGAGGACACCACCTGCACAACCTCATCTAAACCTAATTACCTCCAAAAGGCCCTAGAACCAAATACCATCACACTAGGTGGTCAACATATGAACTTTGGGGAGACACAAATATAATTCAGTCCACACAAAGACCTTTCCATATAAGATATAAGGAACTTTCCTATTCTTTTTTACAGCTCCACAGTATGCTGTTGGTACATCATACATCTTTAAGGTTGGAACTAGGAAAACCGAAGCTGTCTTTAATCATTCTTAGCTAACAGGAATGGCAGAAATAAAGTTAGAGATTGATAGGTGATGTTTCTGATGAGGGTCCACATAGGCTGGAATAATTATATACTGATGATTGCTGGGAAAGTATCAAAACACAAGCAATATGTTTAATACACATTCATTAGTCCATCATTGGATCCTCAAAATCTCAGCTTTCTAAATCAAATATGTTACAAATGTTGTTCTAATAAGATACTTATTTGGAGATGCAAATTATATTTTTTAATTTATTTTTTTATTGAAGGATAATTGCTTTATAGAATTTTGTCATTTTCTGTCAAACCTCAATGTGCATCAGCCATAGGTTTACACATATTCCCACCCTTTTGACCCTCCCTCCCATCTCCCTCCCCATCCCACTCCTGTAGGTTTATAGAGCCCCTGTTTGAATTTCCTGAGCCGTACAGCAAATTCTCATTGGCTTTCTATTTTACATAGGGTAATGTAAGTTTCCATGTTACTCTTTTCCATACATCTCACCCTCTCCTCCCCTCTCCCCATTTTCATAAGTCTATTCTCTATGTCTGTTTCTCCACTGCTGTCCTATAATTAAATTCTTCAGTACCATTTTTATAGATTCTGTATATATGTGCTAGAAGATGATATTTATCTTTCTCTTTATGACTTATTTCACTCTGTATAATAGGTTCTAAGTTCATCTACCTCATGAAGACTGACTCAAATGCATTCCTTTTTATGACTGAGTAATATTCCATTGTGTATATGTACCACAATTTCTTTATCCATTCATCTGCAGATAGGCATCTAGGTTGCTTCCATGTTCTAGCTATTATAAATAGTGCTGCAATAAGCAATGGGAGATGTGTCTTTTTCAATTTTTGTTTCCTCAGGGTATATGCCTAGGACTGGGATTGCTGGGTCATATAGTGGTTTTATTCCTAGTTTTAAAAGGAATATCCATACTGTCTTCCACAGTGGCTGTATCAATTCACATTCCCACCAACAGTGCAAGAGTGTTCCCTTTTTTCCACACCCTCTCCAGCATTTATTATCTGTAGACTTTTTGATGAGGGCCATTCTGACTGGTGTAAGGTGACATCTCATTGTGGTTTTGCATGTCTCTAATAATAAGCGATGCTGAGCATCTTTTCATGTGTTTGTTAGCTATCTGTATGTCTTCTTTGGAGAAATGTCTGTTTAGGTCTTTTTCCCACTTTTTGATTGGGTTGTTTGTTTTTCGGGCATTGAGTTGTATAAGTTCCTTATATATTTCAGAAATTAATCCTTTGTCAGTTGTTTCATTTGCTATTATTTTCTCCCATTCTGAGGGTTGTCTTTTTACCTTGCTTATAGTTTCCTTTGCTGTGCAACAGGTCCAACTTGTTTACTTTCGTTTTTATTTCCATTACTCTAGGAGGTGGGTCATAGAGGATCTTGCTTTGATATATGTCATTGAGTGTCCTGCCTATGTATTCCTCTAAGAGTTTTATAGTTTCTGGTCTTAACATTTGGGTCTTTAATCCATTTTGAGTTTATCTTTGTGTCTGGTGTTAGGAAGTGTTCTGATTTCATTCTTTTACATGTAGCTGTCCAGTTTTCCCAGCACCATTTATTGAAGAGGTTGTCTTTGCTCCATTGTATATTCTTGCCTCCTATATTAAAAATAAGGTACCCAGAGGTGCATGGATTTATTTTGGGGCTTTCTATCTTGTCCCATTGATCTATATTTCTGTTTTTGTGCCAGTGTCATACTATCTTGATTACTATAGGTTTGTAGTGTAATGTGAATTCAGCAAGGTTGATTCCTTGGCTCCATTTTTTATTTTTAAGATTATTTGGCTATTCAGGTTCTTTTGTGCTTCCATATGAATTGTGAAATTTTTTGTTCTAGTTCTGTGAAAAATGCCATTGGTAATTTGATAGGAATCACACTGAATCTGTAGATCGCATTTGATAGTATAGTCATTTTCACAATATTGATTCTTCCTACACAGGAACATGGACTATCTCTCCATCTGTTTATGTCATCTTTGATTTCTTTCATCAGTGTCTTATAATTTTCTGTGTACAGTTCTATTGTCTCTTTAGGTAAGTTTATTCCTAGATATTTAATTATTTTTATTGCAATGGTGAATGGGATTGATTCCTTAATTTCTCTTTCTGATTTTTCATTGTTAGTATATATAAATGCAAGTGATTTATGTGTATTGATTTTGTATCCTGCAACTTTGCCAAATTCACTGATTAGCTCTAGTAATTTTATGATACTATCTTTAGGGTTTTCCATGTACAGTATCATTTCATTTGCAAACAATGAGAGCTTTACTTCTTCTTTTCTGACCTGGATTCCTTTTATTTCTTTTTCTTCTCTGATTGCTATAGCTAGAACTTCCAGAACTATGTTGAATAATATTCATGAAAGAGGACACTCTTGTCTTGTTCCCGATCTTAGGGGAATGTTTTCAGTTTTTCTCCATTAAGAACAATCTTTGCCATAGGCTTATAATATATGGCCTTTACTATGTTGAGGCTTCCCTGGTGGCTTAGATGGTAAAGCATCTGCCTGCAGTGTGGGAGACCTGGGTTCAATCCCTCGGTCAGAAAGATCCCCTGGAGAAGGAAATGGCAACCCACTCCAGTACTCTTGCTTGGAAAATCTCATGGACAGAGGAGCCTGGTAGGTTACAGTCCATGGGGTTGCAAAGAGTCAGATATGACTGAGCAACTTCACTTTTTACTTTATGTTGAGGTAGATTTCTTTTATGCCCATTTTTGAAGCATTTTAACCATAAATGGGTGCTGAATTTTGTCAAAGGCTTTTTCTACATCTATTGAGATTATTGTATGGTTTTTATCTTTCAATTTGTTAATATGGTGTATCACATTGATTGATTTGTGTATATTGAAGAATCCTTGCATCTCTGCAATAAACCCAACTTGATCAGAGTGTATGAGCTTTTTGATGTGTTGCTGAATTCTATTTGTTAAAATTTTGTTGAGGATTTTTGCATCTATGTTCATCAGTGATATTGGCCTATAGTTTTTTAGTGTGTAATTTCTTTTTCTGGTTTTGGTATCAGGGTGATAGTGGCCTCATCAAGTGAGTTGGAAGTGTTCCTTCCTCTGCAGTTTTCTGAAAGAGTTATAGAAGGATAGGCATTAGCTCCTCTCTAAATGTTTGACAGAATTCCCCTGTGAAGCCATCTAGTCCTGGGCTTTTGTTTTATGGGAGATTTTTGATCACAGCTTCAATTTCAGTGCTTGTAATTGGTTTGTTCATAATTTCTATTTCTTCTTGGTTCAGTCTTGGAAGATTGAACTTTTCTAAGACTCTGTCCATTTCTTCCAGGTTATCCATTTTATTGCCATATAGCTGTTTATAATAGTCTCTTATAATCCTTTGTATTTCTGCACTGTCTGTTGTAACCTCTCCTTTTTCATTTCTAGTTTTGTTGATTTGATTCTTCTCTATTTTTTTCTTGATTAGTCTGGCTAAAGGTTTGTCAATTTTGTTTATCTTCTCAAAGAACCAGCTTTTAGTTTTATTAATCTTTACTATTGTTTCTTTCATTTCTTTTTCATTTATTTCTGCTTGGATATTTATGATTTCTTTCCTTCTACTAACTTGGGGGGATTGTTCTTTTTTTGCCAGTTGTTTTAGGCATAAAATTAGGTTGTCTATTTGATGTTTTTCTTGCTTCTTGAGGTAGAATTTTATTGCTATAAACTTACCTCTTAGAACTGCTTTTGTTGTATCTTGTAGGTTTTGAGTTGTCATGTTTTCATTGTCATTTGTTTCTAAAATTTTTTGATTTCCCTGCTGATTTCTTCACTAACCTGTTGGTTATTTAGAAATGTGTTGTTTAATCTCCATGTGTTGGTGTTTCTTACAGGTTGGTTTTTTTTTGTAATTGATATACAGTCTCATAGCATTGTAGTTGGAGAAGATGCTTGATATGATTTCAGTTTTATTAAATTTACTGAGGTTTGGCTTCTGACCCAAGATGTGGTCTATCCTGGAGAATGTTCCATGTGCACTTGAGAAGAAGGTGTATTCTGCATTTGGATGGAATGTCCTGAAGAAATCAATGAGATCCATCTCATCTAATGTATCATTTAAGACCATGTTTCCTTATTTTCTGTTTTGATGATCTGTCCATTGGTGTGAGTGGGGTGTTAAAGTCTCCTACTATTATTGTGTTACCGTCAATTTCTCCTTTTATGTCTGTTAATGTTTGTCTTATGTATTTAGGTGCTCCTATGTTGGGTGCATAGATATTTACAATTGTTATGTCCTCCTCTTGGATTGATCCCTTGATCATTATGTATTGTCCTTCCTTATCTCTTGTAATATTCTCTATTTTAAGGTCCATTTTGTCTGATATGAGGATTGCTACTCCAGCTTTCTTTTGCTTCTCATTTGCATGGAATATATTTTTCCATCCTCTCACTTTGAGTCTATATGTGTCTTTAGGTCTGAAATGGGTTTCTTGTAGACAGCATATATATGGGTCTTGTTTTTATATCCATTCAGCCAGGCTGTGTCTTTTGGTTGGAGCATTTAATCTGTTTACATTTAAAGTAATTATTGATATATATGTTCATATTGCCATTTTCTTATTTGGGGTTGATTTTGTTGCTCTTTTTCTTCTCTTATATTTCTTGACTATATAAGTCCCTTTAACATTTGTTGTAAAGCTGGTTTGGTGGTACTGAATTCTCTTAACTTTTGCTTGGCTCAAAAGCTTTTTATTTCTCCATCAATTCTGAACGAGATCCTTGCTGGGTAAAGTAATCTTGGTTGTAGGTTTTTCCCTTTCAGTACTTTAACTATATCCTGCCATTCCCTTTAGGCCTGCAAAGTTTCTGTTGAAAGATCAGCTGTTAAAGCATATGGAATTTCCATTTATGTTACTTGTTGCTTCTCCCTTGCTGCTTTTAATATTCTTTCTTTGTGTTTAGTCTTTGTTAGTTTGATTAATATGTGTCTTGGCATGTTTCTCCCTGGGTTTATCCTGTATGGGACTCTTTGTGCCTTTTGGACTTGATTGACTATTTCCTCTTCCATGTTGAGGAAATTTTCAAGTATAATCTCTTCAAAAATTTTCTCATACCCTTTCTTTTTGTCTTCTTCTTCTGAGACCCTTATGATTTGAATGTTGGTGCATTTGATAGTGTCCCAGAGGTCTCTGAGACGATCATCAGTTCTTTTCATTCTTTTTACTTTATTCTGCTATTCAGAAGTTATTTCTACCAGTTTATCTTCCAGCTCACTGATTCATTCTTCTGCTTCAGATATTCTGCTATTAATTCCTTCTAGAGTATTTTTAATTTCAGTAATTGTGTTGTTTGCCTCTGCATGTTTATTCTTTAATTCTTCTAGGTCTTTGTTGACTGATTCTTGCATTTTTTTCCATTTTGTTTTCAAGGTTTTTGATCATCTTTACTATCATTATTTTGAATTCTTTTTCAGGTAGTTTGCCTATCTCCTCTTCATTTATTTGGATTTCTGTGTTTTTAGTTTGTTCTTTCATTTGTGTAGTATTTCTCTGCCTTTTCATTATTTTTTTTAAACTTATTGTTTGAGGTCTCCTTTTCCTAGGCTTCAAGGTTGAATTCTTTCTTCCTTTTGGTTTCTGACCTCCTAAGTTTGGTCCAGTGGTTTGTGTAAGCTTAGTATAGGGTGAGATTTGTGCTGAGTTTGTTTGTTTGCTTGTTGCTTAGATGAGGTGTCCTGCACAGGGTCCTACTGGTGGTTGGGTGATGCCAGATCTTGTATTCAAGTGATTTCCTTTGTATGAGTTCCCACTATCTGATACTCCCTAGGGTTAGTTCTCTGGTAGTCTAGGGTCTTGGAGTCAGTGCTCCCACTCTGAAGGCTCAGGGCTTGATCTCTGGTCAGGAATGAAGATTCCACAAGTAGCCTGTTATGGCATTAAGTGAGATTAAAACAAATACCCCAAAATGAGAAACCAAAGAGGAATCCCAGATAAATGGCAGTTACAAAATCAGGCAAATGATAATTAAAATAATGGAACATATACATATACACCCATAAACAAAGTCAAAACAGTCCAACAAAAATACGGTAGATTGACCTGATGAACAAAGGAAATCAAAAATTATATTTACCAGTTAAGAACCAAACTAACTAAAGCACAAACTGGAAAACAAAACTAAAGCAGAGTGCTAAGTGGGAAATAAAGCAATGAAAACAAAACTAACAAATATGTTGAGAGGAAAGGAAAGAAAAGAAAAAATAGATATGCAAAGTTAAATAGAGGTAGATGAAGTATATAGATGTATATATAGATACATATATATAGTATATATAGATGTATAGTTAATCTATATGCATTAAAGATTAACTGCAAGGGGGAAAGAACAGTAGGAAAGGCAAACAAAGGAATAAAAAATACAATAGATTTAAAAAAATAAAATTAAAAAAAAGAGAAAAGAAGAAAAAAAGAGAAACTCCACAGAACTGCAAAAGCCTCACAGAGAGGCAGAAGTTTATAACAATAATACAAAATGTGACTGAAAAAAAAAACTTAATTAGATTTCATAGTGCCAATAAAATCAACAACTACAACAGAGGGGGAGAAAAGGACGAAAAAAATCCAAAAGAATCTATAGAACAAGTCAAAACATAAGAATAATAAATGTTTTTCTTGAGTCACTGCTGTCAGAGTCCTTTTCCCTTGCTGGGAGTTACAATCCACTTCATATCCCTAGAGTGCCCTCCGACACTGTACTGATCTCTGGATCTGCTGTGGGGGCTGCTCAGACTCTAATCTGGTCCTACACCTGTGTGTGCTTGCTTCCAATATCCACAGCTATCAGAACTAGTGCGTTTTCTTTTATGGGAGCACTCAATCTCCGTTTATATATTCCATAGACACGGAGTCTGCCTAGTTGATCATGTGGATTTAATCTGCAGCTTGTACAGCTGGTGGGAAGGTTTTGGGTCTTCTTCCTTAGCCACACTGCCCCTGAGTTTCTACTGTGATTATATTTCCACCTCTGCATGTGGGTCGTCCACTGGGGTTTGCTTCTGAGGCTGCCCTGGAGGACTTGGGCTTGCCCCCTGTGACGGCCAGGTGTGGAAGTGGTGCAGCTGCTTGGGTCTCAGGGGTTCTGGCAGCACCAGCTACTCAGGGGAGTTGGTGGCTAGGGCAGCAGGAAATATTGTGCTCTAGAAGGGTATGGCAAACAGTACTGGCCAATACGCTCCAGTATTGTTGCCTGGAGAATCCCCTCTCTGACAGAGAAGCAGGGCAGGCCACAGTCTATAGGGTTGCAAAGAGTTGGACAGGACCAAACCAACCCTGCATGCATAGATGCAAGACTATTTTTGCCTGTGGCTGCTCTGCCCCAGGGAGAGCTGAGTGTGAAGGTGGCGCAGCTGCTTGGCTTGTGGGCACACTGACAGCACCAAGTGTGCAGGGACACGGACCACCTCTGCCGCAGGAGTTATGGCCCTATCAGAGTCTTTTTTCGAGCCTCTTGTAGCTGGTGATCAGAAAGCCACCTGCTTTCTTTGGCCAGTCTTTCTCCATAGCTCCACCCATTCAGGCACTTAGAGGGCTCCCTTGCCTGGGGTCCTTCTCTGTTGTTTGGTGCATCAGGCACACAGAGGGGCGCCTTGGCTGGGGTTCTGTTCTGTAGTTCAGTGCATCAGGCATTTGATGGGCCTGGCTTTCTATTGTTCAGCTGCCAATGCTGGGGTGTGGGAAGAGAGACACTACTGTGATGGCTCCACTCCTTATGTGTGACTCAGCAGTATCGCCTTGCTTCCATGGCTGCCTGGTTTCCTCCACAGGCATTTCCCACCACAGTCTCCTCCTTCACACCCCCTCCATCCGTCTCTCCGCAGTCAACAGCAGCCCTCGCCCTGGGATTGCTCCACAATCCCTAAGCTCCAGCTCCCAGCCGCTGCGCCTTCCAGGGGACCTGCGTCCCTGTCCAGGGTATGTATGGCTGCAGCCAGGACTGTCTGACTCTCATTCCACAGCCACAGGTCAGCTGTTTCACTCTCAGCCTTAAATGCTTCTCCTCTGACTCAGACAGTTGCCCTGATGTGGGGATCAGACCCCTGCTTCAGTTCCCCCACCTGCCGAGGGCAGGTCCAGTCCTACTAACACTCTTGTTTTTTCCCTCTAGTTCCTTCATCCTACCGAGTTTTGTGTGGTACTGTATATTCCTTTCTGCTGGTCAGGTACCCCTGTCCTCTCTCAGCTGGTGTTCTGCATGCACTTCTGTGTCTGATGGTGTATTCTTGATGTATCCGTGGAGAGAGATGTACTCCACATCCACCTACTCCTCTGCCATCTTGTTCTCCCCCACCCCAAAAGATGAAAATTATATTGATAAAACATACAGCTAGGAAATATTTTTTGCTATGTCATTCCTTACAAATAATAGCGTACACCTGACTGTTGCTTATTAGACATGTTATACAGGCCATCTTAGCACATTCATGTATATGGGGAGTAAGAGAAGGGTACTTGTGTAGAAGAAGATTTAGTGATCTTTAAAACTGAGTTCAAATAGTTATTCTCAGAAATGGGAAAGAATCAAGAATGAGGAAGAGAGGAAAAAGTATGGCCACAAAATACTTCTGGACAACCTCACCAAAAGCAAAATAATAGACCTTGTGCTCCTCTATCAGCCTGAGCTATACTGCCTGAGGGAAGAGAAGGCAGAGAGGAGAGAGAGAGTGAAAGTAAGTGGGTAGAACAATGTGTCCTTAAAATATGGCTTAAATCGGATTTGGGGATAATAGGGAGAGAGGAGCCAAAGTCAAACCAAGGCTTTAGGTCCAAATGACTGGGTGGGAATGTAATACTGTTAGCTGAGCTAGGGTAGAAGATAACTTAGGATGGGGTAAGAGTTTATTTTAGTATACATTATAGTTGGGGACTGGTGAGATACATGGGTTAAAGTTATCAGCTGGCATCTAATAAAGAAGTTGAGGTGAAAAGGGAGATCTGGGAGCTCTTTTGAGAATTATTGATGAGAGAGAGGAGGAATAGGGAGAATGAGCAAGGACAGAAAGTCAAGGACACAAGGAAAAAGATGATCACTAAAACATGAGTGGTCAGAAAAAAGCAGATTAGTGGTTGCCTAAGGGTGGGAGGGATGGGTGATTGGAGAGGGTGGCTAAGGAATGTAGTTTCTTTTCAGAGGTGATGAAAATGTTTTAAAATCAACTATGGTGATTATTGCACAATTCAGTGTATATTGAATATAAAAAGCCATTGAATTGTACACTCTGAATGAGTGAATTGCATATCCATAAAGTTGTCAAAATTTTTAAAAATATATTATTGGTCAGAAAGAGAGAAAGTAAACCAAGTTGGTGAGGTGGTAGAATCAAGAGGAGGGCATAGTCAACTGTTACATATGCTAGAAGAAAAATAATGCAGTGATATGAACCCCAGAATAGCATGTTAGGAGAACGAAGTCAGATTTTAAGATACTAAGTAATGAGCTGAATAATGAAAAATTAAAATTAAGAAATACTTTACACTGACTTCTTAGATGGTTGTGGAGTGAAGGAGAAAGATAGGATAACAATGATATTCCATCATATTTACATTCCGCTTTAGGGCAACCGTATACTGCCACCTACATTATCCTTTTTGATGATATCTCAAGAAGATAGTTTTATAGGTAGATAAGTGGGAGGAGATGCATTACAGAGGAATAACTGGAAATACAGATAGACGATGAAGAAATGGATGGAATTAGTTTTCTATGGCAGTGAAACAGAGAAGAATTTAGTGCTGGGAAAGGGTAGGTATTTTTTTAAATTAATTCTATTTTATTTTAACTTAATTATGTCCCCATCCATACAGGTCACAAAACTAAATACCTAGGAGTTATCATAGACTTTTTCTTTATTTCTGATCCCTTATGTCCGATGACTGTGCTGTGCTTAGTCACTCAGTCGTGTCTGACTTATGCCCTCCTCCAGGAGATCTTCCCAACCCAGGGATTGAACCCAGGTCTCCTGCACTGCAGGTGGATTCTTTGCCAGCTGAGCCACCAGGGAAGCCCAAGAATACTGGAGTGGGTAGCCTATCCCTTCTTTAGGGCACCTTCCTGACCCAGGAATCAAACTGGGGTCTCCTGCATTGCAGGCAGATTCTTTACTAGCTGAGCTACCAGGGAAGCCCCTAACTGGATTATAGTTGCCTTCAAATGTTGTGTTAGTTTCAATACAGCAAAGTGAATAGTCATGTGTATATATATATCCCCTCTTCCTTGGATTTTCTTCCCAGTTAGGTCACCACAGAGCACTGAGTAGAGTTCCCTGTGCTATACAGTAGGTTCTCATTAGAACCTATTAGAACCCATTTACAGTGGCTGAGACAGTAAATAATTTGCCTGCCATGTGGGAGACCTGGGTTCGATCCCTGGCTCAGGAAGATTCCCCTGGAGAAGGCAATGGCTATCTACTCCACCATTCTTGCTGGGAAATCCCATGGACAGAGGAGCCTGGTGGGCTACAGTCCATGGGGTCACAACGAGTTGGACATGACTGAGTGACTAACATTTTACACATAGTATAACATATAACACTTTATACATATACACATACGTAGTGTATATATGCCAATCCCAATCTCCTAATCTCACCCCCCTCACCCCCTTGGAGGACACTTTTAATTTTGAAAAGAAAGAAGATAAAGTGAGTTGGTGAAAACATTTTTGAGGTAAAAATAAGGGAGATTCATGACTCAAGAACTGAAAATAATCAAGGTAACCTTGAATCGAGGGCACAGCTGATAAAAGTAATGTGAAACGAGTAGAGAAATGATGATGATGTTGGCATAAAGTCAAAACACTGACTCTCTACTAAGTTACTGGCTCTCCAGATCGCTTATATAATACAATAGTCCTCCCACTAATGCAGTGGTGAGTGGATATTGAAATGACTGGAACCAAGAGCAAACAGTCTTAAACGACCTGGCAAAAGCATTAGGAGAAGCTCATCCACTATAAATTCAATTCACGAGTCTGCTTTCGGCTCCCACACCCAGTCCACTCTACAGGAAGCAAAAATGTTAAGTAAATTGTTAGAATAATGCATTCCCACAGAACATGACATCCTAAAGTTTTTCAAACAACAGATATGTCACCTTCAACCACCCTCTTTAGAGGTTCTGCTTTTTCTAAGCTAGTACTCAAGTGTTTATAACTTTCTTCATTTAAAGGTACGTGTACTGCTGCTGCTGCTGCTAAGTCGCTTCAGTCGTGTCCGACTCTTCTGAGACCTCATAGACGGCAGCCCACCAGGCTCCCCGTCCCTGGGATTCTCCAGGCAAGAACACTGTAGTGGGGTGCCATTTCCTTCTTCAATGCGTGAAGGTGAAAAGTGAAAGTGAAGTTTCTCAGTCGTGTCCGACTCTTTGCGACCCCATGGACTGCAGCCTACCAGGCTTCTGCATCCATGGAATCTTCCACGAAAGAGTACTGAAGTGGGGTGCCATTGCCTTCTCTGAAAAGGTACGTATACTAAGAAAGAAATTCAAGTGTTTACTCTACAAGCCAACATCCTGGGAGAGAAAAGTATGATAGGCTTTCTTTCTTGGCTACAAAGTTCACGCGACATGTCCACTCAGGCCCTGTGGTATCTTAGCCAGACATCCAGAGATTATAGCATTTTGGTTCTTTGAACCAACTCTACCACTAAAATACTAATTATTCTATTACCTCTTATAGAAAGTAAAGGTTAATATCTCAGCATGCTCAATACATCTCTTTCCATAGGAAACAAATTCTAATGAAATGGAATTTCATTTCATTAGAAATTCAATTCAACCAATCATATTACCTCATCTTCCTGGTTGTTACTGGTTTGAGGAGTATATGACTTAAGTTGGTCCCATGCAAATCATGCTTGAAATTGTTTCCAGATTGGAGCCAAAAAGGGAGGAACTTTGTTTGCTGATAGAAGAGCTGCTTAGATGAGAAGAGATCAAGGTTGCTAGGAGCCATGTTCCCCATGGCATGGAGAAAGCCATCTGCAAAGAATACCAAACAAATTGGTTAGAAATAGAGAGGGAATCCTAAATGTGTTCCTGCCACAGAATCCAGACATCACCAGAACCAGTTCCCTACATCCTATGTTTGGGTTATACCAGCCTTTTGGAAGGGCAAGTTAGGATTCGGTCATTGGCAAACCCAAGTGGTACAACTTGTGCAAAGGATATCTTATACTTACAGTGTGTTCAATAAATACATACTGATTACCTGGTTGCTTTGATGTCAGTGTTTCTTTCTGTACTTTTTGCTTCTGTACTTTCTTTGTGTCCTACAATTTCATTCTCAATAAGTTTTGATCAAAAGCAAGCCTCCAGTTTCCCAGTAATAACTGGGTACCATAGCCCCCAACCTTGACCAAAGTCATTTAACATGTCTGTGTTTCATTTTCTTAGTTTGTAAAGTATGGCAAATAATAATAGCAGCTACTTGTTTAGCCATATTCCAGGTACTGGCCTGATGCTTAACACATATTATTCTAATTTTTACAGCAATTTTCTAACATTCATAATGATCCCCATTTTACATAGATGAGGATGCTGGGATGCAATGAGTTTAAATGAGTTAACCAAGGTCACACAGTTTGAGCAACATAATTCTGATTCATATCCAGGTTTGTCTGAGCCTGTGCTGTTTCCAATGTCCCATGATTCCCTGCTTATTCAAAAAGCTTGTGTGCATAATAAAGTAATGCAGGTGAAGTTGACAACAGTAAAAAAATCATTCTCCAATTGACAACAAAAATGTGGAAGTGGACCTAAATATTAACAAGGAAGATTTAGGTTAAGGAGAACATTCTAACTACCTCAATAAAAGTGGTGAATCTCATATATAAGAGAAATTTTATGAAGAGAGAAAGTGCAGCCAAGATTATGTTCCATGTCTGAAGACTCAATAAAACTCAGAAGGATATAAGTAGGGAAGCTTTGCTAAGAATGGGAGAACTGAAGTTCTCATTTTTGCCATTGAACCATTAATACATAAGAGCTGGCATTTCCTTCATGGTCCTGTTAATGCAGAATGCTTATAAGATATGAAGATTTTGACTTACAGATCCAAATGATAATATCAGCAGTATTTGAAAGGAACAAACATGTAGTAATGCTGTATATGTATCATTAAAATATATACAAATCCTATTTTGGTAAAATTTAACTAAAAGAAGGAAAAGACTCATTCTATGCATTGAATGACATTTTGTAGTAAAACTCTGGTGCTCTTCAAGCTATAATGACTATTTCAAACAACTTCAAGGAAACCACATTATAAATACCTATTTTATGTCCATTTTCTTCATTAGCTGTGAGTAGTTTGCGAACAGAAATTGTGTCCTACTCATCTTTTCATCTCTAGAATCTAACAGCTGAAATATGGCATAGGTTACATTATCATTTTCATAGGTCCTGGGAACTTTAGTTTTCATAGACTTCTTCCATTGATTTCAGTTCAGTTCAGTCACTCAGTCATGTCTGACTCTTTGTGACCCCATGAACTGCAGCACGCCAGGCCTCCCTGTCCATCACCAACTCCCAGAGTTCACCCAAACCCATATACATTGAGTTGGTGACACCATCCAACCATTTCCTCCTCTGTCGTCCCCTTCTCCTCCTGCCCTCAATCTTTCCCAGCATCAGGGTCTTTTCCAATGAGTCAGCTCTTTGCATAAGGTGGCCAAAGTATTGCAGTTTCAGCTTCAACATCAGTCCTACCAATGAACACCCAAGACTGATCTCCTTTAGGATGAAGGACTTGTTGGATCTCCTTGTAGTCCAAGGGACTCTCCAGAGCCTTCTCCAACACCACAGTTCAAAAGCATCAATTCTTCAGTGTTAAAAAACATATTAAAAATTGTATTTTATTACCACATTGGTACTAAGGTAAATATGTTAGTATTACATATTTTAATATTTTTTAACCTAAAAGTTAATTTTTCTTTTGGTTTTAAAAGAAATGAAAACATTTGCACAGCTCCCTAGAAGTATTGTGGCCTCCAGGTGCTGTGCCCTGTCTTGCCTGTGGACTATTCAGTCCTGATATGTGTTAAATATAATTTTGTTAAATTAATGAAATGAATAAATAATTTTAAATTAACACCTACCTAATAGTACTGATTCTTAGAGCTTCTATAATGGAGTGACGCTCAGCTTAAAATAGTTTTCAAAACAACTAATTAATAAAATCATCACAAAGTACTAAAATTCATTTAATCTGAAGCCAACTATTAAAATGTACCACTGCAAACAAAATTAAAACCCAAGAGCAGTGCAGAAGAAGCCTGTCAAAGTGGCAAAATAAATATTTTAAAATAATAACAGAGGTTGCTGTAATTCTGAACAAATAGAGCCTCCCTCTTAAACAGTGAAAAGTAAACAGTTTCTTTTTAAAATTCTGACATTCCAAGAGAGTCAGTTCATAAGGTGGATACTTTAAAAAATGTGGGCTTATACTTGGAGGTGCATAGTTATTGACTATAATTTAGTTAAACATGTGCCCAGAACTCTGGCTCTGCTGACTTTCACAACATTGATTTTGGAACTCAGCACTTCTCCACTGTTGTTCCAGAGACATCTTTTTTATATAGAAGATTGATTGATGAAATCTTAGGCATGAATAAATGCTAATGTATATAATAAATTAAAATGCTGTCATGGTATAAGAAAGGTTTATTGGCTAACTGTGCTATTTCTTCTAGTAATTCAAAGCCTAGTGTTTAGTTTACAGAATGAAATGGGGGAATCAATTATTCAGTTTGTAGTATGGCAAAACTGGTTTTCAAAATTATGTTTTGGGAGGCAACCAGGCTGATTTCTCCACAACTTCAAATGTAGGGTCAAATCTGAATAGTTTTTTCCCACTTCAAAATGTATTGAACAATGTTCAAACTATGAGGAAGCATTTTTGGATTGCCTGGATGGTGTTGTGTGCAAATTAGTACTTGGATAATAATTCAGATTCACTCTTTCAAAAAGGATGTCATACATATAAAGTAGTGCTAATATTTATGGGATAGACATTTACCAGAATAGCTCTTAAAGGCTACATAATAAAAGCACATTAAAGTTGCCTAAATTAATTAACCATTGAAACTGAAATGGATTCAGCTAATGGATTCTGCCTTCCCAGAAAGTGCCCTCTTTTAATAATAAAAAAGCAGAAAAACATGTTTTTCCTTCTCTTTTTCATAACATCTAGCCTCCTGAGTAACAGAGGGAGGAAGAAGGGGACTGCCCAGGCATGGCCGGGGCCAGCAAGAGAGAGAGGCCGTCCAGGGATCAGACACTCCTGCATCTCCTCCCCAAGGGCAGATGGGCTGCCTCAGCAGCTGCCATATCCCTCTGCCCTTCGAAACAGAAAACCCAGCTAGAGTTTCAAACTTACCTCCTGAATCGCGTTACCAAACCGGCGGACTTGCCAGATCCCTGTCAATGCCTGTTATGTGTGAAGGTGGTGAAGGCTTTGAGGGGCTTGTGAACAGGAAAGGGTATTTGGGAGGGGCGCCACCTGGCTTAGCTACCTGCCATCTATTGGGTGGTTCTGGAGATGAAATGAATACAACAGAGGAGGAGGACGCCCAAGATTACTTGGTCCATCTCAGGTTAGCAGGGAGCATCCCCATGCGTGGTTGAACTCATAAGGGGGCTTGTAATGAGTCTGCTAGTTATCCCAAGGCAGAGTGCCAAAGATCCAGGTTGTGGACTCAACTCACAGTTACTCAGGCAGCCTTTCAGCCAGATGAGCCCTGTATTTTCCCACGTTCCCCAAATGACATCCTCTGGCCATCTTATTGCTGGTGAGCCATTCCAGCAGAGGGCAGGCAGGGGAAAGGAGAGGAGCCGTATAGTAAAGCATATGTCTAGAGTGTTCCGAACAAGGTAAGACAAGTTTTCTGGATTACTAAGAACAACAGAGGTCTTTCCGTCCAAATATTTTTTTTCTCTTGTCTATCTGTCTGTATACAGTGTTGTCAGTTTTGGGGAGCCCCTCTCTCAAGGAATTCACAGTCTGGTTCGGGAAGGTAAAAGAAAGACCCGTGAAATAGTGAAAGAACCAGGCTCTAAAGTCATCCCAAGTAAATTCATGAGTTTCAAGAGAAGGAAGGGAGTCTTTGGGTACTGAAATCAGGGACAGAATTTATAGATTAAAGGTATAAATATCAATAAACAATGAGTACAGAGTAGTGAGAGTCAGTGTTTGGGCAAATGTAATTATTGAAAAATACGCTGAACAGGTTTGGATGATAGTCTCACAGAGAAGATGTGTATAGGCATCCCGTTAGAATTTGCTTTAGGTAGGACAGATCCCATTGGATTTCATCTTAGTACCAGGCCTTTGTGGTCATCAGCCAGCATCAAGGGACTGGAAGATTCAGGATTGGTTGGCACTCCAGGAGGAAAAAGAATCAGTATCTTTCCATATCATTCATTAATGTCTGTGTGACAAGGTCATGGGCAACTCACTGTGGGGAGATCCTCATCAGATAAACAGGGCTGCAAAATTCATAGCCAAGGAATGTGGGCTGGAGAGGCGCTCCCATCCCCAGCTGCTACCTGAACACCCAGGACTGGCTGGGAACCAAGCAGACATGCTGAAACCAGGAGCCTCAGCCACGAATGGCAATGTTATAGCTGCTTAATCCTAAATGAAAAGTAATTGCTTCTGGCTTCAAGAATAAAGGAAAAACAAGATCAGCCTTGGCCGAATCACATTTTTTCTTCCAAAACAACCAAGCTATAGGCAGGGTTCTAAAACTTTCTTGGTATTTGAAAATGTGAGAAAATGCATGTTTTCTGTCAACATAATTTAAACCTAGCCAAGGAGACTCATATATATGAACACTTGAATACAAATACATTTTTAATTAAAATGATTAACTCAAATGCACTTACTTTTAGCTGTAGAGGATGACATCTAAAATTTAATTTACCTGGATATAATTTTAGCAAGTTGGCCTTCAAAGTAGCTGTTCCTTCTTTTTTGGAAGCTTTTCCTACTGAAAAGTCTCAGCAGAAGTTGCCAGAGCTCCTTTCTGTACAGCTGAAACTGCAAATGGAGAAATACAGAAGAATGAGGAGGAGTGAAGCATTTGACTACTTCTAATACATCCCCGTGATGACAATGTCTTCTCTATTAAAAATTGATAAAAATCATAAAGAGGCAGCTATGAGTTTAAATTATTGTTAGAAAAATCTAAAGACAACTTTAATATTACATGCCTGAGTATGTAATATTTGTGCTTTTATTTGTTTACCTCTCAAGGGACTACCAGCGAAGGCAATGGCAACCCACTCCAGTACTCTTGCCAGGAAAGTCCCAGGGATGGAGGAGCCTGGTAGGCTGCGGTCTATGGGGTTGCACAGGGTTGGACACGACTGAATTGACTTAGCAGCAAGGGGCTACAAAAAGTCAAACATCAAGATATTTTTTTAGGCAGTGTCTCCATTTCCTTAAGAGCAAGGGAGCAATGACAGGATAAAAACAGCAGGAATGGGAACAAACAAATCTTGCCTTTCATGTTCTAACTTTTAAATTATATGTATTAATTTAAAATATGTGTGACAAACTCACAATGATGTATAAGAACAATTCAAATGTATCTTGTCTCCTGAAGGTGTTAGTCACTCAGTTGTGTCCAACTTTGCCACCCCATGGACTATAGCCTCTGTCTATGGGATTCTCCAGGCAATAATACAGGAGAGGGTTGCCATTCCCTTCTCCAGGGCATCTTCCCAACCCAGGGATGGAACCTCGGTCTCCTGCATCGCTGGCAGATTCTTTACTGTCAGAGCCACCAGGGAAGCCCCTCTTGTCTCCTAGAGCCATGTAAAATTTTCTACACAAATAGCAATTTAATGTGATTTAACCTAATACTTAAAGCTTTCATAGGGATGGGAATACAACCTGATTTGTTTTCCTGCCATCATTCTGTACTAACACTATTATTATAAAACTAATATAAGATATTCCTCATAGAAAAACCAAGGCTACTTATAGACATTGCTCACAGCTTGTATTTCTGCTTCATTAATTCAAACAGAAAAAAAATAATTCTTATACCAGAAGTGTTTTGGCTATCACCAGTGTTTTGGATTTAACCGAAGAGAACAGCACCGTGACAGTGACAATTGTGGCCCCTTCCTCATGAGCTCAGGCCGGTGGACAGCTGGAAAGCCAGCCACCAACCCAGTAACCTGATGCACAATAATCATAAACTCAAGGGCTTATTTCAGAGAAAGGTGGCAGCCAGTCCATGAGGTAAAGAAACAGCAATGAACGATACCAAGAATGCAAAGAATGTCCACAGCTGATGAATCTATTGGTATATGAGACACAGCCAGTGACCTGGAAAACCACAGTATTTCCAAAGACAAAGGACTTTGCTGCTTAGTAACACTTTGAATATTTTTTCAAAAAGCGGTTCTTTTTACAGCAATACTCTACCATTCTATGCCATGTGAGGCTACTGAGTGTTCAGATGGTCCCAATTTTCTTCTTTACACTAAGCACGAT
The DNA here is from genome assembly GCA_007570785.1 of Antilocapra americana. Classification (NCBI taxonomy): domain Eukaryota; kingdom Metazoa; phylum Chordata; class Mammalia; order Artiodactyla; family Antilocapridae; genus Antilocapra; species Antilocapra americana. The sequence continues at coordinate 365,526 of ML662496.1, forward strand.
TTAGATGTTAGCAATGTTTCCATTTCCATTCTAGAAGAAGCCTTAGGCAAGCTTTCTCTTCTCATAAAATATGAGTATGTCCCAAGGAAATACAGATTTAAAGTATAATGTAAATATACATTTTAATGGAGCTACACAGTGACTGCAAACATTTAGATGATTTGGAAATTTGTATATTAATATGTATGTTGTTGAATGCAATTTTAATCTAAATATGTCAGTTGCAAACTTAAGGCAATCTCAGTTTTATATAAAAAAAATAATTAAGACTACAGGAAACAGAGCTGGTGGCATTAGGCCTAGTAGGGTCCCGTGGCTAGGGATGAGGTGAGGACCATCCATGGGTTAAGGCTGCCTTTCCAGACAGTCCAACAACTAAGTCACTAGTTTCCAAGGGCACTTGCACCACCTATGGAAAATGTCAGATCTGTGCACACCAGACAGATTCTCCACAACCCATCCCTCCACCCCACTGCACAAAAGTTGCTGCACTAGCAGACAGAGAAGGCTGTTTCTTTCCATTACCAAATAGATATGCTATTCCTGTCACAAAAAGAGAACACACAAACTGTCTCTTCATAATATCACAACCAACTGAGACCATGCTAAGAAAATCAGCTTGCCTAGATGAGGCCCTTCTCTTCTTGGGTAGCCAGGACTTGAAGGAGAGTCTCTGACCTGTGCCCCTGGTCAGTGACTAATTCTGCACACGAGTGGTCCTGCGGAACTGAGCTGTCTTCTTCGTAAGTGAAGAACATCATCTTGTAGTACGGCACAGTGGTGTGAGTCCGGGGCACACTCTGTGTGTGAAACAGACTGAGAAGCAGCCAAATGAACCTATTAAAAGGATTTCTCTCTTTTGCTAATATTTGCCCGTGTTAGGGTTTTACTGGCTTAGACTGCCGCCTTTTCCGAGTACCTTTTATTCCCTATCCTGTTGGTCTTTTCTAATTGTTCCTAGGAATCCCTCTTCTGATTCCTTATCAGAAACAAAAAGTGAGGAAGAAGAAAATGCTAATTACCTCAGTGAGAATTCTGACGATGAGTGGGATTCCTTTGAAGAAGTGGACCCTATGGTACCCAATCTAACACCTCTTGATAGTCTTGTCTGGCAGGTTAAATACCATTTAAAAATATTCTACAACTTAGGCACCTTTATATCCTAAATTCCTGGTTACACCATGCTAAACTCTTGGATGCTGGAACACCAGTCCATATACTTGGAGAGAAAGGTCTAAGACTCGTCCATTGATTCCACTATGTACCCAAACTGGAACCAATTTCTCAATGGCCTCCTCTAGCTTCTTGTGGAGTCCCACTTTTTGAAAGCCCCTTGTGAATCCCAGCCAGCTTTCCACTCTAAATAGAGCACTGTGACTTGCCACCAAGCAGTTAACCTGAAAAAAAACTGAGTAGAGCCACTCTCATACCTAAATTCCTTAAGCAAATTTCTAACTGGTGTCTTTCTGGGTGTGGTATAGCTGGATAACTATAACACTTAAGGAGACAGTCCATGCTAAACCCATGAACACTGCTTACTCTTAAACTGACTTCCAAAATGCAGTTAAATTTCTAAGTGCATCACTATAAAGGTTTACTATTCCTTCTCATATCTCATATCTCTCAGGTTGCCAGTTGAGAAAAGAATACAGTTACACAGTCCTCGGTTGACTATGTCTTCTCAACCAAACTATGCCCTGTCCTCAGAAGTCCAAGTACGATCAAGTACTGAATATATGCCCAAGAGTCCTGTAACTCAGCTACAGATGATGCCCCTTCTGAGTGTTACCTTTGAGAGACCCTGTGGATAAAATGAGAAATTCAATAGAGAATTACTCAAAAGAGGCCTTATTACAAAAGAAGTTTGTTCTCCTTGCTCAGTTCTCTCCACAATTTACACTGCCTGTAGAATGGATTTAAATATAAACCCAATTATTAATGGGATGGAGAAAGGAGCCATTACATTGTGGAAAGTGGTAAGTTAGCTACTCCCAACAACACCTTGCTGAGAATACCTTTCTCTGATATTCATTTTCAGAAAAGTTGTTGAATTGAGTAATTACACAAAAGAAAATGGTGAGAATAAGGATCTGTCTCTTATTTTTTATATTGTTAGCCCTACATATCAGTTCAGTTCAGTTCAGTTGCTCAGTTGTGTCCAACTCTTTGAAACAAGGGGCTGCAGCACACCAGGCCTCCCTGCCCATCACTAACTCCCGGAGTTCACCCAGACTCGTGCTCATTGTGTCAGTGATGCCATCCAACCATCTCATCCTCTGTTGTTCGCTTCTCCTCCCACCTTCAAACTTTCCCAGCATCACGGTCTTTGCAAATGAGTCAATTCTTTGCATCAAGTGGCCAAAGTATTGGAGTTTCAGCTTCAGCATCAGTCCTTCCAATGAATATTCAGAACTGATTTCTTTCAGGATGGACTGGTTGGATCTCCTTGCAGTCCAAAGGACTCTCAAGAGTCTTCTCCAACACCACAGTTCAAAAGCATCAATTCTTCTGGTGCTCAGCTTTCTTTATAGTCCGACTCTCATATCCATACATGACTACTAGAAAAACCATAGCTTTGACAAGACAGACCTTTCTTGGCAAAGTAATGTCTCTGCTTTTTAATTTGCTGTCTAGGTCGGACATAGCTTTTGTTCTGAGGAGCAAGTGTCTTTTAATTTCATGACTGAGGTCATCATCTGCAGAGATTTTGGAGCCCAAAAAAATAAGGTCTGTCACCGTATCCTCATCTATTTGCCATGAAGTCATGGGACCAGATGCCATGATCTTAGCTTTCTGAATGTTGAGCTTTAAGCCAACTTGTTCACTCTCCTCTTTCACTTTCATCAAGAGGCTCTTTAGTTCTTCACTTTCTGCCATAAGGGTGGTGTCATCTGCATATTTGAGGTTATTGATATTTCTCCCAGCAATCTTGATTCCAGCCTGTGCTTCATTCAGCCCAGCATTTCGCATGATGTACTCTGCATATAAGTTAAATAAGCAGGGTGACAACATACAGCCTTGACGTACTCCTTTTCCTATTTGGAAACAGTCTGTTGTTCCATGTCCAGTTCTAACTGTTGCTTCTTGACCTGCACACAGATTTCTTAGGAGGCAGGTCAGGTGGTCTGGTATTCCCATCTCTTTCAGAATTTTCCACAGTTTGTTGTGATCCACAGTCAAAGGCTTTGACATAATCAATGAAGCAGAAATTTAGACGTTTTCCTGGAACTCTTACTTTTTCGATGATTCAACAGAGGTTGGCAATTTGATCTCTGGTTCCTCTGCCTTTTTTAAACCTAGCTTGAACATCTGGAAGTTCATGGTTCACATATTGTTGAAGTCTGGCTTGGGAAATTTTGAGCATTACTTCACTAGTGTGTGAGATGAGTGTAATTATGTGGTAGTTCGAGCATTCTTTGGCATTGTCTTTCTTTGGGATTGGAATGAAAACTGACCTTTTCCAGTCCTGTGGCCACTTCTGACTTTTCCAAATTTGCTGGCATACTGAGTGCAGCACTTTCACAGCATCATCTTTTAGGATTTGAAATAGCTCAACTGGAATTCCATCACTTTCCCTAGCTTTATTCATAGTGATGCTTCCTAAGGCCCACTTGACTTTACATTCCAGGATGTCTGGCTCTAGGTGAGTGATCACACCATCGTGGTTATCTGGGTCATGAAGATCTTTTTGTATAATTTTTCTGTGTATTCTTGCCACCTCTTTGACTCAGTACTCTAATGGCCAATATGGGAAAATAGTATTAAAAGAAGTGGATATATGTATATATATAACTGATTCACTTTGCTGTGCATGTGAAACTAACACAAAATTATAAATTAACTATACTCCAATAAAAATTGAAAAATAAAACACAATTTACTAACCTCACTGTCAAAAAAACAAGTTAAGGGCCTGATCTGAAGGGCATGTTGCCTGGGTTCAAATGTCAGCTTTGCTGAGTGACATTGGGTATGTTATTAAGCCTGTGCCTCAGTTTCCTCATTCAAAAAATGGTAACAATGATAATACTTAATACTCCATAAGAGAATGGGGAGGATTAGGTAAGTTAACATATATAACAGCATCTAGCACATAGTCAGCATTTCATAAAAGTTGCATATTATTGGGAATTCCCTGGTGGTGCAGTAGTTAGGACATCATACTTTCACTGCAGAGGGCCTCACTTAGTTAACCCAGATCCTAAAAGCCAAGCAACAAGACAAAAGAGATTTGTGTATTACTATCACTGCATCTTTTCCTTTGTTAGATAGTTCAGTTCAGTTGCTCAGTTGTGTCTGACTCTTTGCGACCCCATGAACTGCAGCACGCCAGGCTTTGCTGTCCATCACCAACTCCCGGAGTCTATCCAAACCCATGTCCATCGAGTCGGTGATGCCATCCAGCCATCTCATCTGCTGTCATCCCCTTCTCTTACTGTCCTCAATCCTTCCCAGCATCAGGGTCTTTTCCAATGAGTCAACTCTTCACATGAGGTGGCCAAAGTACTGGAGTTTCAGCTTCAACATCAGTCCTTCCAATGAACACCCAGTACTGATCTCCTTTAGGATGGACTGGTTGGATCTCCCTGCAGTCCAAGGGACTCTCAAAAGTCATCTCCAACACCACAGTTCAAAAGCATCGATTCTTCGGTGCTCAGCCTTTTTCACTGTCCAACTCTCACATCCATACATGACTACTGGAAAAACCACAGCCTTGACTAGATGGACCTTTGTTGGCAAAATAATGCCTCTGCGTTTCAATATGCTATCCAGGTTGGCCATAACTTTCCTTCCAAGGAGTAACTGTCTTTTGATTTCATGACTGCAATCACCATCTACAGTGATTTTGGAGCCAAAAAAAAATGAAGTCTGACACTGTTTCCACTGTTGGATATGTGGTTTGCAAACATTTTTCTCTACTCTGTAGCTTGTCTTTTTATCCTCTTTCACAGAGAAAAGTCTTATTAAGATCTAACTGTATAGATCACATTTTTGATGTCAAGGCTAAGAACTCTCTGCCTACCTAGCCCTAGGTCCTGAAGATTTCCTCCTGTAAGTTTCCTAGCTTCACATTTTACATATGTCTATGATCCATTCTGAGTTAAGGGGTTACACCCATGTTTATAGCAGCACTATGCACAGCAGCCAAAATTTAGAGCAACCAGGTGTCCATTGATGGATGAACAGTTAAACAAAATGTGGTATATACACACAATGGAATA